>JAMXBB010000009.1:98278238-98829167 GCA_024138015.1 Lumnitzera littorea | reverse complement strand
GGTGACTACGCCGGAGTCCCCTTCGCCACCCCCCCCCCCCCCCCCCACCACCCCCAACCCTTGTGACCATTTTCTCGTGTTGCAGGTGTTTGTATACCGGAATAAGAATCACCCATCAATAGTTGGCACTGTTTGTGGGAATCCACTACGATTTTTAGCGATTTTCTAGCATTGTTAAAGGATTCAAGCAAATTCTTTCATAATCTACCCATTTCTTTTGGCTTTAGCATCTTCATGTTCCTCTAACATATGATCTTAGTGTCCTCGTTTTTCTTCTTCATATTTTTGTTTATGGATGTTTTGAACGGCCTGTATAATCTCTTTGGACATGCAGTTTCTTGGTTTCTCAAAGCCTACTTGTACCATGAAAAGAAGCAAATGTTGTTTTAGTTAACTGCTAACATCTAGCCGGTTAAAATTCATTACTAACATGTATTATGTTAGAAACAACAAAAAGTGGTTATCATATGTAACTACTTCAAATTGTTGAGAAGTTCTGGTGATATAAAGAAAGCAAGACAATTTTTCTTTTAGAAAATGATTATCTGTCATCCATATCTGAGTTTACATGTTTGAGTAACTGTATTTTCACCCGTTCATGCTTCATAACCGTTGTCATCTGACTAGTATTGGCAACTAAGCCAGCTAAGTTTTTTCTTTGTTTAAATTCCTAAAACTTGATTATTCACTTTCAAAAGATCACTCTTCTCTGGAAAAGACATTGAGTTACCGTAAGATGCTCTTCATTTCTGTTTCAAGGATTTGGCCGAACGTTGCTCATCGAGTTGTGGACCAGTACTCGAGCCGCATGACAACATGTGCCGAGCTATTCATGTAGGACGTGCTAATCATGCTATCATCAGCTAGCACACACGTGCCAGAGCATTATAGATCAAAGCTATTTTCCATAAGCAAGTGGGGTTCGAAATCTTCCTTAGCGGCTCAATTCGATTGTTTTCTAAGCTATATCTTTAATAAATGCCAAGCTTGTGGGTGAAAGTCAATAGCCGGTGAAGTGCTTCAATGTACACCAAACAAGATTTGAGGCCTTCACAACAGTAATTCCAAGCAATCCATCTATTTCCAAGCAGCTCTGTGCAAATAACCGACCTTCAGTTAGACAGTTTTATACTTAACAGTGACTAAGGTTCCGATCAATAGTACATCCTTGCCAAATACTAAGCGACCGTGAATATTTCCCGAATACCAAGCGGCTGTGAATTTTTGCCGAGTAATGGATTATCTCCTTACCAAGCAAGTGCTACCAACTGACAAAACAATAGTAAAGAAAATTAGCAAACTTCCTCTAACACACTCCAATCACTACAGCTACGCCAAGCCAAAGGATGATAGCAACTTAAGGCTGTGCATTTGAATTCAAGCTAAGTTAGCTGTCTTCTCGGCAAAGCAAGTGTGAAAACTATTTACATGCTGAACAATTGTTGCCGAGTATTGTTTTTTATTAAGCTCACATACGGCATTCCATGGCCGAGAAACTATGGCCAAGTTAAGTTTCCATCCATCGCACCAAGTTTCAGACACTTCGAAAATAAAGAACTGAGTAGAGTTCCTTAGATGCGGGCTAAGTTATTTTATGCGACTCAACAATGCCAAGCCGATCAATCATTAGTTGGCGAAGTCCAAGCTGCTATAACAGTATGCCGAACATTTTCTAGCAGATAGAAAAATGGTGTTAGAAAGTCTTTTCAATCGGCAATGTGAGAAATCTCATACTTCATAATCTGCTCAACTTAAAGCACTTTTGAGCATGCGGACTACCCATATCCGAGTAAGCTGACCAAATGCATAAATTCAATTTTCCGCGCAAGAGCTAGGCTACTTCTCTTAATGCTGTGGCGAAGACTCAATCTCCACACACGGTCAAGGAAGAACACCACCAAGCTATCTCTAAATAGTGAATGAATTTTGGGTCGAACATTCCTCATGAAGGCAAGCTACTGCAATCCAAGATGCCTTAGCTTTGGGAATAGTCGAATTATTCTATGTTTTATACAGCATGGCTAAGAAGCCAAACTTGTCTAGTTGCTGAGCACCTTATTTGAGTTGTACAACCGCCAAGCATCGTTGCCGATGGCCACGACCAAGCTTCCATATTCTAAGTGTCCAATTTACTTTTCTCCAAGCCTTCAAGGCCAAGTGACTCGCCACGGCATATCAGGCTAGATAAAAAGCCAAGCTTTAAGTTATCCATTGCTGAGCTGACCAGTTTCATGCCAAAATGCCGAGCTTTAGCTGTGTACTAGATGATTTAGGCCATTTACACTGATCTAATGTATAGAATTTTTGTGTTGCTCTTCTTTTAATCAACACTTGAACTTTGATAAGTTTTCTCCATGGTTGCCGACCATGCTGGGTGCCGAAACACCGAGTATGTCTAAGTCGTCATCTTTAGTGCTGACCAGCAATTAGACCAGAGAGTTAACAGAACCAACTTCCATGCCGAGTCGCCGAGGAACTCTAACAAAGTAAGATCCAATCGGCAACCGTAACTAAATCAAGTTGCCGGATTACACTTCAATCCAAACACAAAAAGAAACCTGATACACCCCGAAGTTTGAAATCCAAATTGTCACACCAATGAGTCAAAGCTACCAATTGTTATATTGGCAACGTGTCGAACACTAATCACCGAGCCATGAACGGCTGGGAAGTTTTAGGTTGAGCAACTCAATAGCACTACTTCATCGCATGGCCAAGAGACTTAAAAGGATAGTCAAGCCCTTCCTCAAACAAAGTGGAGCTTTCCATGAATGCTACAGCAAGCTTTGACACGGTAATGTTGGGCTATAGGCATGTAGCTACTCAACAATAGAGAGACAAATAGAATTGAACCAAATCGCCATGACCCAATATGACGAAGAGAACAAAGCATCAAATATCTCATGTCTCAACTAACGACAACTTAGATGAGCGACTGCTCCCAAAGGGCAACAATAAAACAACCACACTTCAAGCCCAATTCATATGCTGATCCTTATCGAGATGAGTGAAACTTCTCTTTTTCGTTATTTTTTGCTTCATTTAGTAATTTACTTTTAAAGACACATGATTGATAACTGTTCCTTGTATCAATCAATTACCAACGTCCACATTTAACCATTGATGATGTATTATTTATTTACGTTGTACCCCATAATCTAAGCTTTAATAGGCCTATTTCCACATCTTTTTAAGGGTACGAAAACTCAAAAACATTTTGGGGGCTAAATAAACCCCTTTGCTTTAAGCTTATGCAAACGTGATCTATTAATGGGCTACTCCTCCATGGCTTAAAGTCCTACACACTATGAACGATGAGTTGGTGTAAACTCAATTACTTTAACTAATAGACAGACGGTGAGCTATTTGAAAACCCTAAGCCATCAAGCGATGACGAGTAAAATACTCTCTAAGTTTGAGAAATTACATGGATGATGAATGAATAAGCTCACAGTCCTATGCATTAATGGACTAGAAGCCAATTAGCCTCTATAGGCCCTTGTCTCTCCAAACGTTCTAGCCTCTTTAGGCCCTTGCCTTTTCAGGCACTTCGGCCTCTCTAGGCCCCAGCCTCTTCAAGTACTTCGACCTCTATAAGCAATCCCGTCTCTTCAAGTGCTCTCACCCCTTTAAATGCTTTTCACCTCTTCAAGCGCTCCCACCTCTTCAAGCGCTCTTGCCTCTTCAGATGCTTTTCACCTCTTCAGGCTCCTCAACATCTTCAGGCCTTCGCCTTTTCAAGCACATTGGCCTCTTTAGGCCCTCATCACTTCAAGCACTTCAATTATTCCCACTTTTCACCTCTTTAGGCCTTTGATTTTGCAAACACTCTAGCCTTGTCAAGCTAGGATTACAAAGCTTTCTAGAAATTCTACAAAATCAACCTCCCTAAATACTCTCTTTTCCGATTTTGTCACCAAAGAAAATGAGGGGCAAGTGTTGATAGGCATTCTTGGATAACTATTATGTAGGTTTATATTAATCAACCTTATACATAAGCCAAGTCAATTATCTAATTTAGATACAATCTTTATTGTCTCACTACAAATACTATGCATAACCCCCAAGTAAAGGGACCCTTTTTCCACTCTCTCATTTTTCCTAACTACTAAATATCTCTCTCTACATGATAAGATAGCTAACTTAAGCATCAGAGAGGCCATGCTGAAGTACCCTCTGGCACCCCCCTTCAATAACTATTTTTTCATGTTGTAGATGTTCATATATCGAAATGAGAATCACATGTCAACAAAATGTATTATGGCAAAGGATCCTTAAAGGGGCGGGTACTACATGGAGCTCAATGATACCTGCAATAAGAGAAAAATTTGTGCCCCCATCATATCAAGACGAGTTGTATGAAGAGCTATTTACCTTAAGATAAGGACAAATAAGTGTCTAAGAATTTGCTAAGGAATACAAGGCACTCCTGAATCGATGTGAGTTGTATGAATCTCTTTTGTATAGTATCTCACGATTCACGAGAGGATTAAGGCTGGAGATTGCTTGACATATCAACCCTTCAAGAGTAAGAAGCTTAAATGAAGCTATCTGACTAGCCTTAAGAAAAGAATCCACCATTAACACCAACCATTATGATGTACACGAACAACTAGAGGTTATACTTGATCAGCTCGAGAAGCTTAGAGAGAAAATGAGACAACAAAGGGATACTCGAATAGAGAAGCTCAAGGAGAGAAAGTAGGAGAAGAAGAGGTGGAGGTTACTAAAGAGATGAGCAGTAGGGCCAAGGAAGACCAAGATAAATTGTAGTTAAACCCTTAATTTTCAGAAGTGGTTCCATTACCCACTATGAATACCACAGATGTTAGCTCCGAGAATTACTACGTTTGCCTTCCTCATATCGGAATCTTGCATCCAAGTCATCTAAGAAGTTTACATGGCATTGATATGAGCAATTATAACATCGCACCTGTAAGCAATTATCAACTATCAATTAGAGTTTATCAAGGTTGCAATGATGGATAAGTGTATTGGGGATATATTATGTTGAGTCTCAGTACTCTAGTATTGGCAAGATTTGAAGTGTGTAGATGGAAGGAGGAAGAAGAATCAACTTACGAAGAAGTACAAAGAATACCAATTACAACAAATGAAGAGGCTATAGGATCTAAGCTAGTTGAGCATAAAGAGCTAGAGGAACTTCCAATTGATGAGCCATCTTACATCCTGCTAGCACAAGATCTACGAGCTCGTAACCTTTTGTATGACCTTAAGATTGTGTTACTTCCCATAATTGATAGTTATTGGGTATTGTAGACCGTGACCAAGAACAAATAAGACCGATCGTTAGATGGGTCTAAGCTTGCAGAAAGGCTAAAAGGAATAATGGGGAATGGTGTAAAATAAGACAAATGCAAATAAAAAGGTAAGCAAAACCTACAAACAGTTCTAGAGGATATAACGCACCAATGAAACTTCTAAAAACTCACAATACAATCCAATATGACGTATGAATTGGTTTGGTGAGGTTACTTGCCACCCAATCTTACTCAAGGGTTAAGATAAGAATGATACCGAGACTAAACAAGCAGTATTTACGCAAGGAAGAAAATACTTAAGTATATCAATATGATGATGATGATGATGATATTGTTACAACTACAATTACAAGAGTATTTATATCCATAAGTTAAGGCAACTTTCCCAAAAGGGAAAAGACAAAAAGGACATTTCCTAAGAAAGTAATCTATAAGATACAAAAAGGTAAAAATAAATATACATGGAAAGCAATCATTGGTGCAATGGATTCTACACATAATACTATATACATGATGATGTTATATTGGTGATGCCGTTAAAGGATGTGGAAAAAAAAGTATAGACAACTTGCTTGTTCGAGCAGAGGTAGCTTGGTCAATCTGGACTCTCTCTTTCAACATCTCGGTAAGGTTGAGGCTGAGTAAGTAATTGGCCAAATATGTACGAGAATGAAGATTGGCTATTATCTCGGCCTTTAGCTTCTCAACACTCAACATACAAAAAATAGGTAGTTACTCAACTCAATAGGAAGAATGGGTTGACAAGGGGATACTCGGCCTCTACATGAGTCGACTAGAACAGGAGGATTCATCTTACCAATCCCCCTAGTCCTCAAGCCCAGCAGTGGGTTAGAGGTCTAATAACCTGATTCTCATCATTCCCTCCAAGTTGTTTTAGATTTAGGATCAAATCCAAATGGTCTTCATTAAGCTCTTTGTCAAGGTGATATGGACTAAAGTCAACAATGTTGAAGGCATCAAAAACCTCATAGTCCTCAGGCAACTCCAATTTATAGGAATTGTCATTGATCTTCTAGAGGATTCTAAAAAGTCCTTCAACTTGTATAGATAATTTATTCCTTCTCTTGTTCGGGAACCATCCCTTACTGAGGTTTAGCCATACCAAGTCTCTTGGCTAGAATTGTTTAGCAATCCTAACCTTGGTCTTCTCCCACATTCTTCTAGCAGCTTAGTCGATGTGCCGAATAACCTTATCATAGATGTGCTGGAGGAATTGTGCTCTAGCCGAAGCATCAGGGTCCTCTTACACGAATGCAGGTATAGAGGTGTGTTCAAAGGGAAACTTAAGATTAAAACCATAGACCACCTCGAAGGGAGTTTACTTAGTGGTGTCATACACTGTTTAGTTGTAGGTGAACTCGACTATTGGCAAGCAGACATCCCAATCAGCCAAGTTCTTACCCATTATAGCTCGGAGCAATAATCCCAAAGTGTGATTGACCACCTCTATTTGGCAGTCAATTTGGGAGTGATAAGAAGTACTGAATAGTATTTTAGTCCCCTTCTAACACCACAAGGTCCTCCAAAAGTAGCTCAAGAACTTTGGGTCTCTATCAAAGACTACACTTCTTGGTACATCGTGTATCCGTACAATTTCCTGCAAGAAAAGAGAAGTAATAACCGAAGCATCATTAGTTTTGGAGCAAGGTATGAAGTGTGTCATTTTGTTGAACCGATCTACAACGACCATTTAAGAATCTTTGCCTTTGGTAGTTCGTCATAATTCAAGAACAAAGTCCATGCTCAATTCAATTCATGGCTTTGTAAGGACAAGCAAAGGTATTACCTTCCCTTGCTTGACTTGGTACTTAGCCCTCTTGCATATAGCACAACTCTCGACAACTCAATGCATATCTCTCCTCACTCTTAGCCACAAGAATCGACTATTTAACAGTTCATAGGTCCTTTTTTCTCCAAAATGTCTGAAGAGTCCTCCACTATGGTCTTCCCTGATCAATAGTTCCCATAGTAAATAGGTCAGTAAGCATAATTTTCCACCTCAAAACAAGTAACCATCCTCCACATGAAACTCGTCCACCATTCTTCCATCAATGCATCGCATGATTATGGGTCCAAAGTATGGATCCCCATAATACTATTCTTTGATACTTGCAAACCCAAACAGCCTGGTCTGCAATTTGATTAAAAGCACATGTCTCCTCAAAGAAGCATCTACAACTACATTGCTCTTTCCCTACTTATATTTAATCACAAAATTGAATCCTTTAAGGAATTCAACCCATCTCGCATGCTACTTCGATAACTTTATCTAACTTTAGAGGTACTTCAAAGATTCATGATTAGAGTAGATAACAAACACTCTCGGCAGTAGATAATGTTGCCATACTTACACTGCTCGGATTAGCGCTAAGAGTTCTTTATCATATACAAAGTAATGTAAATGTAGTCCTCTAAGCTTTTCATTGTGGAAGGCAATTGGTCGACCTTCTTGCATTAGAACAGCGCCTATTCCAATGCCTAATGCATCACATTCCAACTCAAATATTTTCTTAAAGTCAGGTAGAACCAATATCGAGACAGAGGTCAACTTTCTTTTATCTTGCAAAGCTCTTCACCTCCCTTTCTCCCCATCGAAAGTCCATGTCTTTTTTTTCTTTTGTTAGCTTAGTAAGTGGTGCAATGAGGGTGCTAAAATTCTTGATGAATCGTCTATAAAATAAAGCTAGTCCATGGAAACTTCTCACATCAACACAAGTAGTAAGAATCAGCCACTCTACAATTGCTCAAATCTTCTCATCATCCACTCATATGCCTCCTCCATTGACTACATAGCCCAAGAATACCACTTCCTCTTGGTAAAAGCAATACTTTTTTAGATTACCGAATAATCTCTCAACATAGAAGATATCTAATAATCCTCGGAGATGTTTGTAGTAACTTGACATATCAGCATTGTAGACCAATATGTCATTAAAGTATACCATAACATACTTTCCAATCAAATGTCTTAACACGTGGTTCATTAATCGTATGAAAATGCTCAAGGCATTCAATAAGCCGAATAGCATGACCATCTCACTCATAGAGTCCATGTCGAGTTTTAAACACAATCTTTCATTCGTCTCCTGGCCTAATGCAAATTTGACGATATGCAAATTTCAAGTCAATCTTACTGAAGACCTTGGCTCCACTCAGCTCATTCAACATGTCTTCTAACCTTAAGATCATATATCTGTATTTGATCGTGATCTTGTCCATATTGCGATTGTTTACACACATCTGCCAAATTCCATCCTTCTTCAGCACTAAAAGGGCTAATACAGTACAGGGTTAAGGCTTTCCTTTACATTTCCTCTCTTTAACAACTTATTGACTTGTCGTTAGAGTTTAGTAGCTTGCTCAGGATTCATTGAATAAGCTAGCTTATTCAGCAATGCGACACCGGGTACTAAGTCAATGCAATGCTCTATGACTCCAGTAAGGGGCAATCCTTTAAGTAATTGTTTTAAGAATAAGTTAGCATATTTATGTAGCAACTCCTTCACCACCTAAGGTAATTCACCCTACTCCTTTAATTCCATTAGTCACCTAACTAGCATAAGGGTTGGCGCATTAACTATAAGGGTCTCTCGGAGCTCTGCTCTACTCATCACCAAAGCCTTCTTCGATCCACAAGCAATTTTCATCTACAATTTATTAACTTCTCTCTACGGCATCAGGTTCAGTGTGATCTTTCGTCATCCTTCTCAAACATATACGTATTCTGGTAGCCATCATGGATAACTCTTCTATTAAACAACCACACTCTACATAGTAACACGTAGAAAGCACGTATGGGTAGTACATCACAAAGAATCTAGTCAGAGTAATTCCCTATAGTGATCAACGGTAGTATTTGCCGAGTAACATGTAATGCTCCTTTCTCACTTAACTAGTGCAATTTATATAGCCTTGATGTGCAACAGTCAGTAACTTCAGTTTTGAAATAAGATCGGCCAATGTTACATTGGTGTAACTTCCACTATCCAAAATGAGGGTACACACTCGATCATTCATGTTACAAGTGGTATAAAACAAATTCTATCTCTACTCCTCTCATGAGGGTTTCATGTTCATAGTACGTTAGACAACCATGAGTAATTGGTCCAAGTCCTCAATAAACACAACCTCCTCAATCAGTTCTTTCTCGACATTTTCTTTCTCGGTAGAGACCTCCTCTTCTTCAAGTCCCTCATTACTATTGTTTACGTCTAGCATCGGGATGTCTCCCTGGATGACCATCATCCATTAGTTTAGGCACTAAGCAGTCATGTGTCTAAACCCTTAGCACTTGAAGTACTTGATTTAGCTCGTCTTCCTACTATACCCTTACCCCTTCTCATAAGTTCAAGTCAGCACTTCAATGCCAGGTCAGCCCTTTAGTTCAGCTTGGGCATCCATCTTTTGGCTCAACTCGGTACTTGACTGAGCTCAATGACTTACTTATCTAGTCGACTAGTCGACATCCTCATCGGTATTCGACACCTTCTTTGCCTTTCTACTCATTGGGCTATTCTGATGGCCTCATCCATTGTTGTAAATTGTTAGACTTCCACAACGTCTCGGATGTCACCTCTCAACCCAGTAATGAATCTTGAAACTATTAAGGTTAGTGGTTCCTCCACCTCACAATAGATTATAAGTATTTGAAATTCTTAAACATACCCGTTAACAGTCCGACCTCCTTATCTCAACTCCTAAAGCTGAGTAAAAGTATCTTGAAGATAGGTTTCTAGCACAAACCTGTTTCTGAGTCTCCTCTTCATATCGGGCCAAGTGTTAATCTTTTGGTAGCCTTCTCCTCTGCTCATGGCTTAAAAATTCTTCCAACACATGGCAGCATATCTAGAGAACTCAATAGTAACAGTTCTCACTTTCTCATAATCTTCATATTTATAATAATAAAAAATATGCTCCACTTCTCTTCCTACTCCAAGTATTTATCAGCATTCCCAAATCCATTGAAGCTTAAAATCCGAAGCTTCATATGGTCAGATGCTCTAAGGACTTGCACATGCTCTTCTTCGAAATACTCTTCTTCCTCATCTTCCACGTCTGCTAAATCAATCCTTCTCTTCACTCGTCCGCCTACTCTTCTACCTCGAACTGGTCAAGCTAGGTTCTGACCTCTAATAGGTTGAGCAACTCGTAAGGTGTTTTACACAGCCTCAATCGATCGGCAAGACAACGCATGAACAGTTCAGGTCAAATCCACCAAGAGATTAACCACTTCATCGAGTCTCTCATCAGTGCTATTAGGTGTTTCTTGAGACTATTGTCAATGGTAGACAACTCCACTATTGTCATCTCCCTTACCAACATTCACACTCGAGTCAATCATTTTTTCTATATATTCAAAGTTCAAACAAGCACTTCAGAAAACTAACAGCTAGCAAACACGACAACTAAGATGAACACTATAACTTGCTCTGTTTCACACATGCAAAACAGAGTATAACAAAACTTCTAAAAGTACCAACTATAGCTTATACGAAACCTCTACTTTGACACCAAGATGTTGCGGACCACAACTAAGAACAAACAAAGCTAGTCGTTAGATAGGTCCAAGCTTGCAAAAAGTCTAAAAGGAATAACCGGGAATGGTACGAAATAAGACAAATGCAAATAAAAAGGTAAGCAAAACATACAAATAGCTGTAGAGGATATAACACACCACGAAGACTCACGGCATAATCCGATATGACGCACAAATCAATTTAGTGAGGTTACTCGCCACTTAACCTTTCTCAAGGGTTAAGATAAGAGTGATGCCGAAAGTAAACAAGTAGTATTTATGTAAGGAAGAAAATACTCAAGTGTATCAATATGATGATGGTGATGATGATGATACCGTTATAGTTACAATTATAAGGGTATTTATACCCATAAGTTAGGGCAACTTACCTAAAAAGGAAAAGACAAAAAGACATTTCCTAAGGAAGTAATATACGAGATACAAAAAGGTAAAAATGAATATACAAGGAAAGTAATCATTAGTGCAACGGATTCTACACATGATACTGTACACGTGGTGATGCTGTATTGGTGATGCCGTTAAAGGACATGGACAAAAAAGTACGGATAGCTTGCTTATCCGAGAAAGGGTGGCTTGGTCAGTTCAAACTCTCTCTTTCAGCCTCTCAATAAGGTTGAGGCCAAGTAAGTAATTAGCCAGGCATGTGCGAGAATGATGATGGGCTATTATCTCGGTCTTCAGCTTCTCGGCACTCAACATGTGAGAAATAGGTAGTCACTCAGCTCGGCAGGCAGAATGGGTCGATAAGGAGATACTCGGCCTTCGCATGAGTCGGCTAGAATAGAAGGATTTGTCTTGCCATTTACTCTAATCCTCAAGCTCAGCTGTAGCTTAAAGGTCTGATAGCCTGATTCCCATCACTAAGACTACCAAGTTGTAGTTGATCGAATCTATGATGAATGGAAGGAAAAATCCAAGATGAAAGATTTGATTAATAGAGCCCATGACAAATAGAAGGAGCATCGACTAGTGATACCTTTGGTGCAAGAACTAAAGTATATTCCTAAGTTTAAATTTCAATTTTATCAATTGGTGTTTAACCCCGAAGGCATTTAGAGTTGCCAACTGCCAAGTTTCGAGTGGAAACTCTTCCAAGAGGGAAGGGATGATAAGATTCTAGGTACCAACTTAACAACATGCTAGGTTTCAAACTACATGGGAGGCTTACTCGTAAGCTCCACGCAAATGGATGACCTATTTATCAACTCTATCAATGGTGGATGGCCCGCCCTGATCTGTTAGGTCCACCTTGTAATGTTGAATACGACCTACTCTATCCTAACTAAGCACTCCCACAAACTTAACTATAAACTATCGCAATATCAGAAGACCCAACATACATTACAAGTTCTGTCCTAGCTTACTATTTGTGCCCTGTTTTCCAAGTCTTTCTTACCATACTAGAATCACCTCACCCTACGCTGGTCAGGTCTACTCTACCCTGATTAGTTCGATGTGCTCTACTCTAGTCTAAATAGTTCTATCCTACTATACAGTAAACATTTAGGACCCTACGCCAGAACTTGTAATGTATGTTGGGTCTTCTGATATTGCGATAGTTTATAGTTAAGTTTGTGGGAGTGCTTAGTTAGGATAGAGTAGGTCGTATTCAACATTACAAGGTGGACCTAACAGATCAGGGCGGGCCATCCACCATTGATAGAGTTGATAAATAGGTCATCCATTTGCGTGGAGCTTACGAGTAAGCCTCCCATGTAGTTTGAAACCTAGCATGTTGTTAAGTTGGTACCTAGAATCTTATCATCCCTTCCCTCTTGGAAGAGTTTCCACTCGAAACTTGGCAGTTGGCAACTCTAAATGCCTTCGGGGTTAAACACCAATTGATAAAATTGAAATTTAAACTTAGGAATATACTTTAGTTCTTGCACCAAAGGTATCACTAGTCGATGCTCCTTCTATTTGTCATGGGCTCTATTAATCANCCCCCTCCCCTCCTATTTCACTATACGTGACTGTCTTACCCTATCCGTCCGTACTACTTTGTCGAAATCGATATGCTTGCCTACGTCAACTTGGCTAGTTCTGCTCAGTTTGGTTGGTCAGCTCAAAACAGGTCGATTACATCCATATCATAACAAGTCGGCTATGTAGGTTAACCACTATTATGTTAGGTTAGCCTCGAATCCATCATTACCATGATCGATCTACCTTGTCATTCAAGGTGGACCATGGCAACGTGAGATGAGCCATGGATATGTCAAATCAGCCTTAGACAAGACAGGTCATCTCAAAGTTCAAGTCCACCTAAATCATAGCTCTACAGTCTCCAATTACTATTCAGAATCAAACATCAGCCCCTCACCCAAAAATCTCAATTAGCTATCTATTTTACTTATGTTATTTAGCTTTCTTTTTTCTTATATTTTCCCTTAGTTGTCATTCATGTTTCATTTGTAATTATTAAAATGCTACTAAGGTATCCTTTAGTCATTTCATTTACAACTTTACCCCCTTTGTATAAATAGAACACTTGTATAGGGTTTTAGGGAGATTTTGAACATTAATAAAGGAACCTTTGAGTTTTTTCTCTTGAAAAGCTCTTCTCTACCTACTCTTACCAATCCCTTTAGCAAGGATTGTGGCGAACAATCCTAGGCCTAATGTTCGTATGTCATATCGAGTACTGGCTTAGGTCCTTGTGTGGTTCTATGATACGTTATATTCGTAGAGTTAGTGCACGAGATTGCTAAACCATCGACTTCCATTTACTAAACCCTTGAGTTTTTTCTCTTAGAAAGCTCTTCTCTATCCACTCTTATCAATTCCTTTAGCAAAGATTGTAGCAAACAATCTTAGGCCTAATATTTGTATGTCATATCAAGTACTAGCTTATGTCCTTATGTGGTTCTACGATACATCATATTCATAGAGCTAGTGCACAGGATTGCTAAACCATCAACTTCTATTTACTTTTTAAGCCATCTCACGACTCGAACCCACCCCCTTTGGTTATGCATGATACTAGGTTCATGTGTTCATCCACGAATCTATATCAACATATCCCCTTCTTTTAGGTAGATATCATCACTTGTGACTTCTACCTTCACTCCATGTTCTTCTTTCGTAATTTCAAAAACTCCTTTGTAAATGCAATAGACCCCATTTCCTCGAATAACCATAATTCATCAGTTCAGATACTGAGATGCTATATGCCCAAAAACCTTCGCATTTGAAACACTTTATCTTGCTAGTTTTCATCCAAAGGTTTATTCCTTTTCAAATTCCTTCTCTTTCCCTTCTTGATCTAATCTCACTCCTTCTCCTTAGGAGGTCGGTCCTTCTTTCGACCTAGATACTAAATTAACAAACTTCTTCCTGTTTCCTTAAATAGGTCAGCTATTAGGTATAGGTTGAGAATTGCAGTTTCTATAAGGTTTGTTCCTTCTCTGTGTTTCAACTCATTGGGCAACCTTAATAGCTTCTTCAAAAGTTCATACGACAACACTTCAACAATCTCTCTTAGGTCAATTCTTAGTCCAGTAACAAATCTAGAGATAGTTTGTGCTTTTGGTTCTTCCACCTGACAACGAATCATTAGCATTTGAAACTCTTACACATACTCATTGACAGTTTGGCTTCCTTGTCAAAGCTCTTGTAATTTGTAAAAGTGTCCAAGTAATAAGATTCAGGAATGAACCTTCTACACATGACTCTATTCATTTCTTCTCACAACCTTACTTCACGTCATCCTTCTTGATTTCTCTCAACATGTAGCTTCTTCCACCACATGTAGGCATATCCGATGAATCCAAGACCAACCAATCTAACCTTATCTCCTTCAACATACCGATAACACTCAAACAACTTCTCAATTCGCTCTTCCCAATCTATGTATTCACTAACATTTCTACTTCTAAAGAAGCTTGGAATCTGAATTCTCACATTTTCTATACCTCTAGGACCTCGAGCAACTCTCTCCTCTTCCTCATACTCCTCCTCAGTTTCTACTTCATCATATTCAACCTCTATAAAATTCATTCTAGGCCAGAATAGTCGATCAGCTCTTCTTCTGAAGTTTCAAGCATGTTGAGGTGCTCAATTAGGTTAGACTTCTCGTTGATTAATTATTGGAGGTTAGACATTTCTCTCCTCCTCATAAAGCTCTTCAACTTCACTATTGTCCTCATCATTTAGCTCTAGTCTTCAATTAACTCGGTGTTCCATTCCTCCAGCTTATCCCTGATGAGTTAGGTAATCTACTTCACTATGAGGAACTTAAGCTCAAGGAACTCTTGGATTAACTCGGTTCTCAACTAAAGTGTCCTCATTAGTTTAGCCATTAACCCTACATCTGCACCTACATTCATTATACTGTGCATCATTATCATCATGTTTTCCATCATCACCACCATTTGATCCAACCACTCATCAGTAGTGGACTCTACACAATGTCTACGACCATTAACATCATTGTCATTATTTCTTACCACTACGTTTGCATTCAAACCAGTCATAACTTCAACTCTAACAATCAAATTCTTTAACAGCAAATTAGAAAACCTACAAACTCACAACAACTGCAATTGCTACTACTCTATTTCTCACAATGTAAAGTAGGGCAAACAAAGTATGATTCTTACTCTCAATCTACAATGATGAAACCCAAACAAATATCCAAATCTCAAACATACAAAACTTTACGAAATCAACTCAATACTCACTTTACTAACATTAACACTAATACAAACTCAAAACAACTATAACACAAACACACACGAACAAACTATGCAACTTGATAACAAACTTCAAACTCCAAGAATACCCAATCAAAACCAGAACACAACTCAACTCACCGCCTTATTTAGAACCCCAATATCTAATACTAAGATGATGTGCCTCAAATAAGGTCTTACTATAGCATGGATGGGTCCTTTAGAGATAGCTATCGAAGAAAAGAAGAAGTAGGTTTGAGGTAGAAAAATAACAAAAGGAAAAAAGGGGAGTTAAGCAAATATATGAGCCACTTAAGGATGTGACTCATCACTCAAGCGCAATATGACCTATGACCTCGCCAGATGTGACTCACCCATCCGAAATTATAGTCTCTCACTAGCATAACCTTGCATAAGGGTTGCTAAGAGCTACAATGGAGAACAAGTAAACACTAAAGTGTTCAAGGAAGGGAAACCTAAAAATGGGTGAAATTCATTAACTAAAATGGCAAAAACTGATTACAAACTAAGTACACGAGCTATTTATACTATGCTTACTAAGGTTAAAGTACTTGTCAATTTACAAAAAAGGGTAATGTACTATTGCAAGGACTAAGTACAAGAAGAGAAGGGCAGCGTTGTAATCCTTCTAGAAACTACATCCTCTATACATTAGGTGTTTGATGTAGAGAAGGGATAAGTGTTGACCTAAGAATGGAAGGTACACTTGCAAATAACAGTTTCTAACATATGTCATCAAGGTCAGTGCGAGTGATCTTCTATTAAGTCGACACTTATGGTTAAGTTGAGCACTCAAGCTCAATTGGTGTAAGTTCATTGGGAAGGTTAAGGTTGGTCACTGTAATACTCCAAATGAGTTGGTCACTATAATACTCCAAAAAGGTTTGGCAACTTGGAGTTCATCACTACATACACCACGCTAAAGGTTGGAAGGATTGAAATTAGGTCAGTAACCAAGCACATAGGCTGCTAAGTTCACTAGGCCTTTTGCTCTAGATTAGGTTATAGGTTTTGGACCTTGGTTCCTATCATGAGTATTGAAGTGAAACTTTTATTTTACTTAGATAGCTACCTTTGACTTAAGCTTCTATAGACTTTTCTTAGATAATAGTTTAACTAAACCTTCAAATTAAACTTCTAGAAGCACTCTTCCATTCATTTTCCAAAATGAATCTTCTTCCGAAACATCTACAAGTACTGAGCATGTAATTCACTTATCCAATAACCTTCTCTTAGAAGCTTAAAGCTTCTATAGCTTCTTTTTCTTTATAGATTACCAATTTTCAGCTTCTACCAAAGATTTTACATACTCAAAATCCTTCAGATATCATACTATCAATCTACACTAACTTCTACACATTTATTATCATGAAATTTCCTAAATACTTAATGATATGTTAGTAATCTTTAAGCCCTTTTATTATCATCAAAACCAAAGTAAAAGAGAACTCAACACCATACAATTCATCCAAAAGTTCATTGATTATTAATAGAGGAAAAATGATCTTTAATAGTCACTTAATTTATAGCATGAAAATCCATGCAAAAATGTCACGTTTCATCTTTAAGTCCCTTTTCTAGCTATGTTGTATGATGCCTTGGTGTAACAAGTTTTTAACCTACCTCTATATTTATGCTTTTTGAAAGTAGAAATATCTATAAGGATGAACATTTATAAGAGAGGCCACTACAATTAAATGCATATAATGATGAATGTGATGTTAAGCATCATAAAGAGGTGGCAAGAATGCCTCAAATATGCAAGAAATTCTACTTAATGGTTGCCAAATATCATTATTGTAAGCAATACTACCTAATGTATTACTTTGCACATTCAAAGCCATCAATTGAAAAAAAGAAGTGACAAAAATTGTTTTGATAATTCTTTTTCAAGTGATGATGACGCGTCTGACTTAATCCCCTATGATATGCTTTAGTTAAATGTATTAATATCTTTTCTTGGAGAATTCCATGGTCTGATACCCATATATATAGTATTAGGTCTAATTGAAGCTATTAAACTATTAAGACAACTTATGCACCTTGTATTGGTAGCATGTAAGAAGTATCTACAGAAATAAGACCTCGAATGACCAATGAAACATCTTTACTCAACCCTTCGCATAATAATTTGGTGCATTACCAATTAGTACATTGAAATGTAGGCTTAGATATATTATCAAGCCAAGAGGTTACAAAAGCCAACTTTATATAAAATTATGGGTATTAACGAAATCCCCAATATTAACCAATTGTAAACATTACTTATCCCCTACAATTTTAATGATTAAGGCACTAGTGTATTCGAAAGTGCATAGTAGCTTATAGTAAAGGTAATACTGTTAGGTTCATCACTAGAATCTACCACATTTGAAGTAACTACAATCAAATCCATAGTTATGCCTCGCTTCTCTTCCTAATCACATACTAAAAGAAGAAACTTCAACTTACATTTATGCAATTTATGGCAATTTCACAATTATAACATATTCCTTACTCTCTTCTAGCTAAAATCTGAAGGCAATCAAGCATTTTCTAGGTAATGGTGGTTTCTATCCTTAGGCTTAATAAGAAGAGATTATAATTTATGAAGTGAAAGGTGAAGAGGTAAAATTTAGTCAAGAAATATGGAAGGGTTTAGAGAATCGTAAAGGAGTAGGTTTATGAGTCAAAAGAAGTATATGAAAATGGTCTAGGATAACAGCAATGATCATAAAACTTGGCTTCCTTCATCTTAGCCATCCATATACCTTACATCAATGAAGTTGACCTAAAAATTTATACTTCTCTTCTCATGTATCATTTAAGACTCAGTCCAGTTTTTTGTCACATTAATATTAAAAAAAATAGAAATGATTTTTTAATAATTCATTAAAATGTTTCAAAAGTCCAAACTACTCAATTTGAAAATACCTCAAATTCATATTGATATGCAATAAATGTATTGTTTGAGTTGACTTAGAAAGTGTGGAAACCAAATGAACGGTTTCGTATGCTCAATTGATTGTTTCTATACATCCATTTCTCCTCCATAGTAAATGAAGCTATCATCAATCTTGAAAGTTGGAAAATTAGATGGTTTCTACAAAACTTAGGTATTTTGTGGTTTGATTCCTCTAGGAAATGAATGATTATAGGTCAATCTAGTAAAATTTTGTGAGTATGTATTTTCTTTTGATTGTTTTACATGAGTACCATCCTAAGAAATCTCTTAAGTGTGGTTTAATATCAAACGTTTTATCTACATCTTCACTTCCACAATCTCTATTTAAGTTCTAAAATTTTTAATATCTCTCTTGTTGTATTTTTATGTTATGTGTTTTCACTCAAATTATTCTTAAGATTTGTTATCTATTTGGTGATTAAAGTTAATTTTTTATTTTTGTTTTTATTTATTTATTTTTGGGAGGAATTATATATAGTCACCTTAGTACTTGGGGTGTTTAAAAAGTCTTCCTATTATGATTATTTTTTCTAGTTATACTAGCTTGATGATGATATATCTCTAAGATTAATTTGAGAATACATGCTACTTGTGATTTTTTTTTTCCTTGAAATCTCTTAGAATAACTACTTATTTGTTACAACCACTACATATGTCTTTTTTAGTTTACACTAAACTACTTGTGTAAACTGTAAAATAGATAAATGCCACTAGCCGTAACAAAATCTTAGGTTTTTCTTCTTCTTTTTTATCAATTTTAGGATTGCTTGAAAAAAATGTTGGGTCGGATCAAAGAAAATGATTCTATAGCTCCTCTCGTTGCTAGGAATCCTAATAACTGGTAGAGCATACGAATCAAGCTCAAACAATAAAGGCATAGGTCTCAATCACTCACCGAATACTTCTCATTAACATTCCAAGAAATATAAACAAATCTGAACTATTGGTAATCCTATTCTATAAAATTAGCTAAGCAAGTCTCAAATTGAAGCAGCAATGATGCAATTCCGGCAAGATGTTACTTGACATAGGGGCTACATACCTTAGCACACAAGTTTCTTGCTCGGTTCCAATCAATCTCATGGTATGGGATTGTGTAAAGCTCCTCTCGTAAAGACAAGACGGTTGGACCTAGTGGACCAACGAACCTTTTTCCATATAGATAAGACATGGGTAAATATGCCATTCTACAATGGCACCACATCCTTCCTGGAATATTCCAAACATGGATACACATACTTCAACTAAAGCTTCTAAAAAATAACATGCACCCAAAAGAACGTAAAAGCAAGCCAACAGAACCAGATATCAAAGCATGCGTTCGACAATTTGTATCATTTATTGATAAACTTTAAATAGATGATCAGATCGGATAAAAGTTTAAGCCTATTAGATCTTGCGTTATTTTGTGTAATTATCAATTAATGCCCTCATTATAAATTTTAGATCACAAACAGTTGATTATCTATTTATTAATTAACATTTTATCTCACCTTCAAATATGATATTAGGGCGCATTTGAACTTAGGTGCTCCTCTTTGATGCCATGATAAATGTTTGACTCACAATTAATTGATTTAAAACCATTGAAACCGTTAAACCTCTGATCTTTCATGACCTAGTATTGCTCGTATATTTTGTGATATAAGTGCATTTGCGTGGGGTTTCGCAGTAAATTTGGTGCCTTCTATCATTTCCACTCATTGATTTTACTATGTGGTCATTTTCTTACTATGAGTACAGAAGGTCGAACCTAAATGCGTGGACACATGAAGAGACCATGCATGACTAAGTGTGTATCAAGAGTGAGTGGATACTCATGTTGTACACTATAATCCATACTCTAATTAATTAGGTAAGTTATGAATGGGTATTAAAAGACACAAAATAAGCTCCAAATATTTATTTTTAGACCCCATTCCATATGGTGATGTAGATATATGATGTGTTCAATACCCTCTGCCCATTATGAAACTTATTAGGCGTATAGGGAACATATTTCCCTACCATATAAAATTTATACTAATATTTATTAAACAAATGAAAATTAATGATATAGTTTTTTCAATAGTATGTGGTTTATCTTCTAAGTTATGTAGAACTCATTCATTCTTTTCCATAGCTAATGAATGTATAAGTGCCCCCAAAAGTGATATTATAATTATAACCAAATTGATCCCCGATTTGTATAAGATATTTTAATTTCCGTAAAACGGTCATTTTAATTTGTTAATATTCCATAAGTTTTGTTTAATATCCTATAAATAGCGGAGATTGAAAAAGTTAATTTTTAAATATTGCAGGATTTGCTATAAGTTCCACTTGTTTCGTTGTGGTTTGATAGATTGTGCATATAAAAAAACTTATAAAAGATCACATATAGATTACTTTTATAATATTACATAATTTAAAATTAATTGGAAGAAAGGAAAAATTTACATGTTCCAATTCTGTGATATAAATGTTCCAAGGTGGATTTATAGTGCTATAAGATAAATTATGGTTTTAAAATTTTGAACTCCCATACCTTACCAAGCAAAATATAGGTATATCCTTGTATCCTACTATATGCTCATCCCTAATATATATAGCTTGGACTATTTGGGTTGTGCTAGGAGAACATGATAATTGATATATAATTAGAATCAATGTTGCTAGACTGGAGGGAATCAAAGACTTCAATAAGCAAGATTTATTAACTGATAAGCCAATAACCTAATTAACAATATTTGTTCAGCACAAAAAAAAAATAATAATAGGAAAAACAGCATCGATATTTCACGATCAAGTGTGTAGTACTATTTGTAGTAGTAGTAGGTTGATTCGGAAATATCAAAGGGTGAAGAATTAAAGGATCAAACTTGGATCGACCAAATATCACTGAAAGTAAAAATACAATTTATTTATACTTTAATTGCAATAAATTGCAGGTCCACGCTGAAAGCAAACATTTATCACTAATTTGGAATTGAGTATAAGAAAGTACCCGGATGAAACGGCAGCATATATGGAAGAAGCCATATCTCCGGAGGTAGAGGATTATTGCCCGACCATTCGTATGCACCAAGTACCTGAATCAAGCAATGAATATGAATATCCTGGTATCTTTTATGATTCCGTTTTTCAATTTGACGAACTTAGAAAGATCCGAATACCTTAATATATGAACAAATATGTAATTTTGGTGGACAGATGTGGGACATGTCCTATGTTGTATGGGTTAGTCTTATCTTTTATCGTCTGCTTGGATAAGTTTTTCTCAAGTCTATCTTCAACTTTTTCCGAAATCTCGACAATATACCAGAGTAGGACGAGTAAAAGTATATATGCACAAAACGGAGCACACTAATTCATGTTCCCAGAAACGGAGGTAAAAAAATTAATTTTCTTTTTCTAAAGGAGAACTCTTTTTTGAAAATGAATTTTCTTCGGGTTGCTTTTTGTGATCGTGTTTTTATTTATTTTTCATTGGATTTGTTTCGATTTTAAATTTCATGTTTAAATAAATTATCATTTCTTACATTTATCAAAATCAAGATAAAATTCTAATTTGATAATAAAAATAGGAAACGTAAAAATACTTTATATCTTCAAAAGGGAAAACTTTATTTAATCCTTTTTAAGAGCAGTGATAGCAAAATCGTAAAAGTCAATACCTGAGTTGCATTCACCAATATTGTAAACGCACATCATGAGTGAGGGAAAAAGAAAAAAAGAAAAAAAAAAAAAGGAGACAAACTACCATTAGAAATCGACATTGATTGGAATAAGTATTCGGATTTTTTGTTCATTTGGAACATCGATGAATTGTGCTTCTTCTGTTTTTTTTTTTTTTTTTTTCTCCAAAGGATTGTGATTCATCCAGACATAAATGGATAATTATTTTCTTCTATAAGATTTGTTAAGTATCTTATTTTATGAAGGGAATATCTTTTCATATTTTGATATTAATATATATATTTTATAATAGTATTTTTTTATTCAAAAAATGGATAATTATTGATACACAACCCAAACTATTAATCATATGTAAATATTCAAAGTTAGACTTCACATTCTCGTAATTTTAAACGAATACAAGTATCCCTAAACCATTGCTAACTATCACTAAAAATTTATATATAGCGGCATTTTTAAGATTCCATCAACAGATTTGGGGATACTCTAAAGAAAGGTTTTATACACATGATGAGTACTTACCAAACTTTCAAACATGTAACAATATTGTGGTAATATAAATATTAATATTTATAAAAACTATTCATTACCGTTACCACATATTTAAATATGATTGATTATCATACATCACCTGTACATGCACGTGGTATACGCAATAAATCATTTTTTATTCTTCCTACACTTTAGTTTTCTTGAGCGTGGGAAGTTATTTATTTAAACTATAGAGGTGAAGGGTTGGGTTCTGAACCGAAAGCCACATTTTGCCCCATGACGGTATTGCAGTAGCACCACCATGGTCCAAAATCCATTCTCGTCCTTTTTCCATAGCTCCATCTCCATTATCGAGGCCTTCACCGAGCAATCTTAGTGCGACATAGTTCAAGACAGAGCCAAACATGGTGCTTTGTCCTTCAATGTGCAAGCCCCACCCACCGTCCTTGTTCTGGAATAACAGACAGAGCAGTACCGAAAATTTCAGATATACATGCAAAGCAATACGTGAATTAGGTCCCTAAAACAAAATCACAAAATGAAAAAGAAAAGGACAGGATTTGCGTATTGGTGATTTAACCTTGAAAATTGAATGTCTACCTGGTGATTGTAGAGATAACGACGAATTTCATGTTTATGCTGTTCTGTTAGGATGGCGTGCAGACTTCCCGTGATAGACAGTGTTATAATCTGATACATTACACTAGTCAGCCATGCAGACTTCATTAAAACCGTTAAAAGTTCATAAATAGTTATATAGCCTAAGTCTAATGGGACACAGCTGATTGAAACTCATATGTGATATGTGTATATACATGGTGAGTAAACATTCATAAAATTTGAATATACAATAGTGGTAATTAAATAAATAGTTTCTAAGAAAATTACCATTATATTCCTATACATCCAAATTCTATTTCTTGTTTAATATAGAGATATACTTGAGGCAAGTCGCCTCTTGATGGCTTACTATCAAATCCCGAAAACCATGTTGATTTTCTGATAACATTATCAAAAATTAAACCGTTATCAAAACATTAAAAAAAAAAAAAAAACGAAAAAAGAATTGGTAGGTACCTATCATTACCAAAACATAAAACCCTAACACGTAAAAGTAAGGATCTGCTATCACTGTTCATGGATATTCTTCCACCATTTCATCAAAATATGTAGCGTCTAATACATCTTTCATACAAAACATGCATTATTAAGACAAAATAATTATTACATAACCTATCTTACATGTTCTTATCAGTTGTACTTACCAATCCAGGCAGCAGAAACATGGGACCTCCATAATCTCCTGGCCAGTGTCCATCATGGGCCTGCAAAGTTGAATAGAAACTTATGGCCCTTCGCAATGTATGCGTCACAATATCCTCCGTGACATCCTCGTTTTCTGTAACTTTTATCTGTGGAGAAACCATCCTCGGTTTCTCCTTTGAGAACTACAACACCATTATAACAAGTTAAAAACCATTGCCATTCTAAGGAAAATCAGCAACCTGGAGATACAATCTGCAACTCAAAAAATGGTAGACCTGAATTCTCATAAGCTTACCCGCGCTATGCTTCTTCTCGAACCGGTTCCCGAAAAACTCCGCACGAGCATTCTCAATATCCTGGAGCTCTTCAGGTGATGATCTTGCATCATTATTTGATTCAAACTTCCAAATCTGTCTCCCATTATGGCCGTTCAAGGTTCTTAGACCTGCGTCTGTTCCTTCAGTAACTACTAGTTTCCACATCCTTAGTCGTTGACCTGACAACAATAATGCAAAACTGGAAACAATTGTAGGAAATACTACAGCATGGAAATTTTCAAAGTTGATAACAAAGTGAGATTCGCGTGCTTACAGGTGGCCTGTCCAATCGTAGTTTTAATCAATACAATGATGACGATGATGATGCTTGTGTGGAGGCAAATGACTGTTGCGGAGCGAGAAGACGGTTGTTTTTCCAGAATTTAATTGAGCATGAGAGTTGACCTTTTTCTTTAATTCCTATAAATCAGCCGGATATATATTTCTAATATGCCTCAACTATTTCGGTCTCGAAGAAATGAGGAAAAAGGAATAGCTTTGAGAGAATATCTTTAATGTCTGGTTATTAGGCCATCCTCAATGGAAGGATCTTGATACTCTTTCCAAGAGTTAAGAACACCTTTCATCTCTTGTCCCTTATCCAACGTGGAGAAACTTTGTCTCTCCTTCAAGTGATAAAGTGCACCCCTTAACGTAAGGATGTTCTCCTGACAAGACACGTCCCCAACCCTATTAGAACCAACATTACCACTATCTTTACCTCTAACATACTCAACCATAGTCCGTCATGGATCATAACAACTTTTAACCATGATAGACCTTTTAGAATATTCGGTGTTAATAAGATAGATTATTTATATCAGTTTTCATATCTCAATAAATAAATTAAAAAAAAATAGGCAATACCCTTTTGCTTCTTACAAACCCATACTCTACTTTTACAAGACCCTCAAGAGCCATATCTTTCATATTTCTAATTAAACCTTACTCTAAGGAGGTTAAAGAGTACATACTAATGTCATATTCCAGCCATTTAGAAAAAACATTTAGTAACCCTCCATATTCCTCTAGAACTCCCTAAAAAATGGTAATCTCAGAAATATACCTATCTCTACTTTGGAGCAATAAGGTTAGCCTTAATCTACCATGAGAGGAAAGGTTTGCTAGTAGTAGTTAGGATGGTGCTATTGGATACTAGGTATTTGTAATACCAGCAGGCATGCATTGATATGATAGAGACCACATTTAATGCTAGAACTATTGTTGCGACTCTATTTTCAAACTACAACATTGCCGTAGTAGATCCTAAGTTGCTTACAACAATAAAGGTCCAGATCTAAATAATAGTAGCACCACGAGCTCCTAAAGCCATAGCTACTACTCTACACTATCAAATGGTGTATAGAGTCTACAACCATTTATTAAATCTGGCATTACCTGATAAAGGAGGAGATGCTTTGATCATTTTAATGAATACAACCCACATGCCTACAAGTAAGAATGTTCCTAAGCAACTAAAGAATTGATAAAGCTCTTGCCAGAAAGTTGGGTAACAAATTATGAGCTGCAACAATAGAACTCAATACCTATCTAATCATCACATCCCGTATTTACTAGGAAAAGTGATGGAATTGTCCCTATCAAATTTGACAAAGGGCAACAGAAGGAGAACCCGACTCCTTCAATTTTCTTTACAACCTTCACTATTCATCCTATTAAAAGTTTCAAGACACCTAAGCCTAATAAAATGCTCAAGCAAATTATCATGCATTTTGATGAGCATGGAAGACCTAATTATTTCATTAAAGATCCTTTCAATGGATATTGTTATTTTGATGCTGAATGTCAATATGACAATTGCCACGTTAAGAAGCATTTTCCAGGTGATTTCCATGAGGGTCTTAGTAAAAGGAAGAAATCCTCTACAAGCTACTAGAATAGATATCAAGAATGTAACCTAACCATAAGACCTCTTGGTGAGGACTATGGTAGATGACAATACATAGTGTCCTATGGAAATCTAAGAAAGAACCAACCATTACCAAAGGATAAGAAGAATCCTCTAAGAAAAGAGAAAGAGGAGACTCAATCATTGAAGCCAAAGTAGTCTTTGCATGACCTATACAGGAGATTGGAAAGAATTGACATTAGACTTAAACCCCCTTAAGCAAAAACCAACTTGTCAATAGAACCTCTTAAGCGGGAAATGTTACACCATAAAAAGAGGAATCCACCCGATGACAAGATATGGGTTCCAAAGAATTTACCACCTCCTAAAAAGAGGAAAGAAGATGATACTTCATCATCAAAAGAACCAAAGAAGGCAATAAGAAGTTCAGACAATGATTTTACTACTTTAGGAGATAGTGAAATTAATGAATACCAAGAAAACTTGATCCAAAATTCCCCAAAATAAACAAAAGATTCCTCAAAAGAACAAGCTACATTATCTTCTAAAGGGAAAATGATCAACAAACCTTTCTTTATGATGAAGCCTACTAATGAAGATAAGAATTTCCTTCCTTTGCAAGAGTAACAAATAGAAGATTACCATTATGTCCCTAAGATTAGAGAACCAACTAAAAGAGATGCTCAAGGGAACCAAAAGAGGAGTAGTACAGTAGAAGATGTACTGAATTGGCCAATTGATAATGCCTTAGCACAAAACAAAATGCTAAGGAAGATAGGATCAAATGTTGAAAATATCTAATAGATATTGGGTGCTATTGAAAGAAAAGTGGATGACTGTCCAAAACTAATTGTGGTCCTCAAAAAACAACTAAATGAAGTAAGAAAAGCTATCCCTAGTGTTGGACTTACTCTAAATGAGTTTGTCGAGCAAAATGAAATGGAAATTAGGAAGTTAAAGGCTTAGATTGAGATCTTAGAAGCTGTGCAGAAAGGAATACCTTCTAAGTTTTATCCCTTTATCAATAATAGAATACCAAAACCTTGCAAGACCTCCATCTCAATATCAGAAGGAAGCCAGAGATATTCCTTCAAGAGTATTGTAGAATTAAGAAATCAGATTAGAGAAATGAAAGCAGCTAAGAGAAGGGAAAGAAAAGTCAAGGACAACTTTGGTTTGGGAGAGAAATCAGACCATTCGTCACCAATAAGTGAGTAATATGATACCTAGAACTTAGGAAGTAATGATGATATGCACGATTGAAGCCTAAAACCAAGGTCTTATATGGTCCGAAAAAAGACAAGAAAGTGATCCTACCAAAACCTTCCTTAAGAAATATCAAGGACAAATGGTTCCTAAAATTGCATTAACCCATTCAGACAATGAATAAAACACAAGAAGAGTTACACTCAACATTTCCTCTAAAGAGGAAGATTCTATTGATGAATTGGAGTCATCAATGATCCTTTAATGATTGAAGCTAAATCAAATTCAAGTCAAGAAGGCCAATACGTGTCTGGCCTAAAGAGTTCTTAAGGATCTACTGAGAATCTACCAGTACTCATAATGATAAACAATGATGATGAAAATGTAAGGTCAAAAACATCTGATCCTAAGTCAGCAAACTCAAAAAGAAAGCCATCGAAAGGGACTCTAATATTTACTATTGATGATATCCCCTAATCCAAATGGCCCGACCGACTTTAAGAATTTCATGCTTGATTGATGACAAGGTCTATGTCTCAACCCAACCATGTTAAAGTCTTAGCGAAATTTGTCTTAAGATTTACTAGAATTTTGAAGGCCTGGTGGAATACAATATTTGAGGGAGATTAGCTCATCTTCCTGAATTAAACTAATTTTAGTCAAACTATCAGGACCTTACATTTATTTTTTATAAGAGACCGTAGGGATTCCTAAGAAATCAAAAGGAAGGAGTTCTTTGAGCTAAAGTGTTGTTCCTACAAAAGGAAAGATTTAGACTTGCATTGCAAGAGAATGATCCAGTTATTTGACCAGCTTGGAGCAGGTTACTCTCTCAAATAGGCTTTTTTATCTTCTATTCTAAAGTGCTTGGCTAGAGGAATATTAAGGATTTTCAAATCCAAGAATCAAGACCCTATTGACGTTCCTATTGGAGAAATACAATAAACTCTATACGCTATCATAGAAGACATGTGCCGTAAGAGGCAAATCATAAAAGGTCTTATTCATGGAAGTAAGATCCTTAACAAAATGTGTAAGAGATCAGATCTATTTATCAAATGCAAGCACTTCAACAAGGAATGTACATGCTCTTCTAAGAAGAAAAAACATTTTAGAAGAGTTGTAATGCCAAAACAGTTGAAGAAAAAGTCCAAGAGAAGGCTAACTAAATGGAAGCATTTTGGAAACAAAGAGTAGAAAAGAGAAGAAGGCTTCTCAATGCTTCCCTATGTAACAAGTTTTGGCATTATGCTAAATAGTGTCCAAAGAAAGGATCTCAAAAGATGATCTAAGAGATTTCCAAGAAAATGAGCACTCGGATTGATGAAGAAGATGACCTTAAGTATTATTCTCAACTAATGAGAGAATCTTAGAAGAAACATTATCTTCTCTTCAAGTCTATTTTGAAATCCCTAGCCCTGATTGGCTAGATTCTAGAGATGAGTCTTACTCCATTCAAAACTCATTCCCAAAAAACAATATGATGAGTTTTCTTCGAACTCCTCATGTCGCCGTTCATATTCTTACAAGCAAGTATGTTGGGCTAATTCCAATGATCGCATTCATTGATACTATGGCTACTAAGAGTATTATGAACCTTGATGTAGTATCCAAAGAGTTATGGGGTCCATTTACCAGGACCTTTGTTATAGTATCCAATGAAAAATTTAAAGTCTATTTAAAGAGAAAGCTAATTAAGATCCAATTCTTTCCAAGAAGTTGTATCATAGCTGTAGTCTTAGGTTCACTCCTTCCAAATAAGGACATTACGATCGAATAGGATATTCTATCCAAGTTACCATAGTTAAAAATTCACCCATAAGGGATAAAATATAAGAAATATCACAAACCTTATACTGACATCCCATAGTTCTATGCAATCATTGGAATATCTATTCTAGAAATCACAGAGAGGTTGGACAAGGAAGCATGTGCAAAAAATCACACTGAATTTTTAAAGAAGTGTGATCATCCATTATGGAAGAATGAGGAATTTTTTGTAAAACTCAATTTTAAAAAGAACAAAGATATCAATCTAACTAAAGCAAATCATTTAGAAATGAATTCTCAACATTTATAGCGTTACACAGCAAGAGTGTCAAGAACTTCTTCAACAAGGATTGATAAAAGTATCAGGCTCACAATAGGCATGTTAAGCTTTTTATGTGAATTAGAGAGTAGGATAAGCTCGAGGGAAGTTAAGGCCTGTTATCAACTACTAACCTCTAAATCATTTTCTTCAAGATGATAATTTTCCTATACCCAATAAGAATGCATTGTTTCAAAATATAACTTAAGCAAGAATTTTTTTTCAAAATTTAATCCAAAAGTAAGCTTTTGGCAATTGGGCATCCATCTTAAAGATTGGCCTAAAATAAGGTTTTGCATACCTAATTATCACAACTAGTGGAAAGGACTACCGTTTGAACTCAAGATAGCACCATTACTGTTCTAAAAGGCCATGATAAGGATATTCCAACCCATCATAAATAGTGCCATTGTCTACATAGACGATATTCTACTTTTCAGTCTAGATGAAGGATCCAATGCAAAGTTGCTATAGAAGTTTTATGAAATAACCATATCATATAGGATTATGTTATCAAAAAAGAAGATGAAGATTGCCAAGAGAGAAATAGAGTTTCTTAGCATGAAAATTAAAGATAGCTGCTATCAGCCCGAGCCATCCATTGTAGAAGAATTACTAGAGTTTATTGAGAAGGAATTTAACATTAAGCAGATTCAGCAATTCTTAGGGAGAGTTAACTATCTCTATGATTTCGTCCTAAAAATATCTCAGTACACTATCGCACTATCAAAAATGTTGAAAAAATATCATCCTCCATATGGTGATTAGCAGACTAAGGTGGTAAAACTCCTTAAGGAAAAACTTCAAAAGGTTACACTCTTGAAGATACCAATTGGAGGAGAACTAATATTGTAAACAAATGCAAGTGATAAGTATTGGGAAGCCATTCTGTTAGAAAAAGGAAGACAAATATGTGGATATAGGAGTGGTCGATTTAAAGATTCAAAAATCCACTATCACTCCACATTTAAAGAGATACTTGCCATAAAGTATGCCATCCAAAAAAATTGAATACCATCTTATGGAAGCATATTTTAAGATAGAAATGGACATAAGGTCTTTCCCTAAGATGTTGCAGTTTAAACAGAAAACTATTTCGCATCCATAGTTGCTAAGATGGCAAGAATGGTTCTCAAAATATTTATATGAGGTCAAGCATATCAAAGGAGAAAAAAATTTATGTTATTGATTTCCTTTTAAGACCTAAGCAAACTAAAGACATCTCCAAGATTATAATGTATCACCAAGTAGGGCCATCTCATAAGACAAGAAGATATTGGGAAACAGGACCTCCTGAGTTTAGAGAGATGACTATGAGGAGTAGATTTAGTAAAGAATCGAAGAAAAAGATTTGGGATTATTAACTATTAGTATTTAGATTATATGGGGGTTTAAATTTAAGGCCATTCAGGTTACATCTAATATAACCATTTATTCACCCCCATATTTTCAATTTTTAACCATGAAGGACAATTCCTTGAGCAACTCAAATGGTTTTACTGGTACTTAATGCATCATTACATTATAGTTGTCTAGATCCAAGCATTAGAAGCACTTCAGTTTTGCAAAGTGTTAGAAGAAATGTAGATTTAAACCATCTATCTCACTCAAGAAAAATGTAAGGATGGTCTAGAATCTTGTTTACTTAGGAACAAATAATATCTAAATAGGTTGAGAAAATGTCCAAGGAAAATCCAAGAATATATGTGTTAGAAATAATGGTCCTGCTACAACTAAGGCAAGAATGGGTAGAGATTGAACAACTTCGATATTATCCAATTCCATCCTATCTTTTTCTTGAAGGATATTTCGTGATATAAGAGAAGATGATGTCAGGTATCAAGAAGTTCAAAAGAAATTATGTATTACAAATCTCACTATTCCAAAGAAGATTTAGCCAAGGCTCTTTGAATCAAAAGTACGATGAGATTATAGTAGAAATTATCAAGTGACCATGCCCTAAATAATGCAAGTACTATCACAACATGAGCAAGAGGTTGATAGGATTGAGGCAAAATATCTTATCGGTTATAATCAAAATCCTTATAAAGATGATTCTGATTACTCTCCAAAAAGCAATTTATCACCTTCACATGAGCCAATTTGCAAATAATGCATGAGTTAAAGACCACTGCACAAAGACATAAAGAATCTTACAGCTTTAATATTGCAGCAGTATGTCCAAATGGTGTCTTATGTATGTTGCAACCTCATTTTATGTCAAGAATCTTATGTATAATGACTGTGTTTTACAACCTTATGTCATGGTTGGAATCTTATGTTTAGGTCAAGTAGACTTCTTCTACTAAATTTTTAAGAGTCTTGATAGTAGTTTGTATTGGTCACATGTTTTGTATGCATCTTGTATTTGTCCTACTGTGTGTCAATTTTCCCTATGAAAAGGAACAAAGTTGTAAACACAAAGCAAACTAAGCTTTCTAAAAAGTAAAAGTATTATTTATCCTCTATCCATGGCTTTCTAAAACCCTCTTCTCCCCTCTAACTCTTATTAGAAAGAAATTGTCTAGATGATTGGCTTATCTTCTGAGTTTCAAAGTATGCTCTATACTTACCTCATATAAGGATCTTATATATTGGAAATGAATCTATTAAAAGGACAAAGAATATATGATATATTCAGAGTAATAATCTAGCCTTAGAAATGATTTTGGGTAAGTCATCGTCCTAGGCAAGGAGGCCATTAAAGGCATAGAAAAAATTATTTTGTATGGCTAACTATAATTGCGAATATTATATGTTCTTCTCGTTCACAATATTTAGATATCGTGTAATTGAATTAAAACAAACGAGCCACTTTATTAGCAGAGCCAGACAATTTCTTTTCTAAGGAAGGGAAAGTAAGTATAAAATGGAAGACAACATCCCTATTAGCACCTCGCTGCCTCTACTCTTTAGTGTATATTTTTCCATATGAAATTCACTTTAATTTATCTCATTGTAAAACTCTCTCTTTAGTTGAAAATTGAGGAAACTTATGGATTCCAATAATTCTCAAAATTTACTACCCTTTAAGTACCCATAAAATATGGAAAATTTTCAAATATCTTCGATGAGACAAAGTGGCTCTTGTTTTCCATTCAGTCCATATTTTCAAGGCCTTCCGAATTTTCAATACCCCCAAAATGTTCCTATTAACCAAAACCTGCAAAATTTCAATCCAGCATCTAATTTTAATTATAATCTAAGGAATATAATGCCTCTTTTATTTTCAAAATCCTCCTAACTTTGTACCCAAGAGCATTTAACAATACAATGCGATTGGCACAAATGCTTCTTAACCTATATCTGATCAATCACCACGAACACCAAGTAGCATAAGTTCACAATACCTACAACATTTAACATAAAAAAACTTAAAGGATGAGAATGATAATGACAGTGAAGGAGATCAAGGTCACAAAAAAATATGGGAGAAGATTGATGACAAAATTCTTATTCATACATGATTAAGAGTCAATAAAGACCCAATTGTTGAATAAAATTAGCCATTGTAGACTTTCTAGCAACCAGTTTATGAAAGTTTTGAGAAGAGACAAGCCTATGAAAAGAAGAAGAATCCATAAAAGCAAACCTAGAAGAAACTATGATATAGGATATTATCTCACAAACAGTATATATCTAGAATGGTCAACATTTGTCAAGTCAATTTCATACCTGCATGGTCTAGAGGAGTAATTATTCGCTAGGCATCAAAAAGGATGTAGAATGTATGTTCAACGAGTCTTTGGAGTGCTGCTATCTCATTTCCACATAATTCGTAGGCCTTAATGTTTTTGGGATCAAAAGGATATAGGGAAAATCATGAAAGCATGCATAATCCCACGTAATATGGTTATTAAAGATGAAAGAGATAGCTATAACTTTGATTTCAAAGTCTCAAATTATGAATCGAGAAACATTAGTGATCTATCACTTCCTATCTCTTACAATTATATTGTAGATTATGCAACATATATCCAAAACAATATTTGACTTCGTGATGGGGTCAAGCACCATCAACTTCAAAACGACTTGATCAAACCATGTGGTAGCATTTCAGACCTACTAATTAATGTGAAATAGTTGGCAATCTAAAATTGTATGTTTCCTTTTCATGTTTTTTTTTTTTTTTCCAATTTCTACGTATGTTTACTTATATCCGTGTTTAGTTTATTCATTTCCTATATCTATGAATGTCTACTTGTATTAGTGTTAAATTAATTTATTTCTAGTATTTTAAATATATCATTCCATCATGTAGATTTCAATTTAATTTATGATTTTTAATGTAAAAATTCAATATATATTGATAACATACCAATAAAATATTAATTATTATAAAAATATAATATTAAAAAATATTATTAATATAGTAATATTTATTATAATATACCAAATTACATTTGTTGATACTAAAATTGTATTACAAAATATTAAAAATAGTTATTTAAAAGTTATTCTATATGGCCTACCAAAAATATAAAATAGTGTTAAAGAATTTTATTGAAAGAACTTAGGAATAAAATGCAGAGTTCCTTAAAAAACTGATATGACTGCGTAAAAAACTTTTAGTGTTCTATGGGATGTGGATACTCTAAGGACCTCATTGTGAGGTAATACAAAAGGGTGCTTGAAATTTGAGGGGGTCTAAACCTTAAAGGTAGTTATGTTTTTTTTTTTTTTTTAAACTTTACTATATCAGTTCAATAAAGAGTATAAGCAAACTTGTAAAGGAAAATTTAAAAAAAAAATTATATAGGACCCACTAAAACTTAAAAATATACAAAATAATTCTTTCTAAAGGTTTTTAGGGATAAAGTAAAGAAGTCCTTAAGAATGGGATAAAGTGAAGAGGTTCGTAAGAATGAAAGTCCTTCAATATGCTGATGTAGCATTTTAAAGATCTTATAGAAGTTCTTAAGGTTAGGAATGGCCTAGTATTAGATAAGAGCAAGAAAAACTGAATAATACAGTATAAAGAGTACAAGATATTTTGAATTTATTATACCATGTTTGGTGAATGTCGCGTTGGATATAGATTTTTGTGATTGAAAAATTTTTAAATATTAAAAAATTGAATTATTCATAATATAAATTATAATAAAGTTCAATATTGAGATTTAGGAATTTGATGTTGGTTTATTTTTGTAATTTTAAAGATATATCTATTTTGTACTATGTAAAATAGATTTTTATACCATTTAATATATGGCATAAATTTTTAAGCTATTGTTCAATACTTATTTTTATCTAGTACCAAAGTTAATTATGCAAACCAAACAAAGGACAAATATTTTATCGAGTCTACTATCATAAAATTATAGCTACTGAACAATGCCTTAGAGTGAGATATTTTAATGTCTACTTTATGACCTTGTCTATACTCAAGATAATTACATAGGAAATGCTAGACAATTTTCCATCAGGTGATTAAGTTTTATATATTTGTATTTCATGATTTATTACTTTATACATCATCATTTTTACCATTATATTATATACATATATTTTGCCGAGATAGTAAGACTCAAACAGGGCTTTGAGCTAAATAAGGCAAGGATTCAAATGTTGAAAACTCGAAATAGGGTTAAATTGAGTTGAATCGAAGTGATTAAATTCTTTGAACATAATTTATGTCTATGTAATATGCGTGTAAATTTTGAATTCAATTAACTCATATATTCAAATAAAACAAAATTTAATCAAATCCACATCAATTTAAATGCAAATAAGAAATAAAAATTTAATTAATTTATTTAGTATAAATAAGTCCATCGATTTAAAATAAACATAGGGTTGATGGTTTGATTAAATATCACCAACATCAACTCATCATCATCATCATTGCTGGATTTGTGATAGCATTTTGGTTTTTCACTTTTACTTTTTTAGAATTTATAGGATATTGACAAGCATGTTTAATTTAGAATTTACTATTTAGAACATTAGTAAATATGGAGGCAATTTTCACCTTTCTTCTTCAATATTAAAAAAAAAAAAAAAAAGAAAGGATTATATGCGACATGGCTCATTAACCTAGTCAGGTTGTTTAAATTGAAATCCAACCATTCGGCTCAACTACGTTTAGACGGGTCTTCACCAACATCAGTTGTTAGAATCTAACTAACCGGCCTTATACCAAGGATCATGGTTGGATCGCTTGAATCGGATGGGTAAAAGGGAGTCAAATAACCATTAATCCATTTAGACCAATGAAAAAAACATGGAAATTATAAAATGGAAAGACAACCACAGAGTGAAAACACAAAAATCACGGGCATATAAAGTATAATATACGTCTGTTTTCGTTCAAAGACAAGGCACAAAAATAATAAACAATTGCGTATAATAATTGACCATGTCATGCTGCGCTGGTACGCATGGGGACACGTGAGAGTTTGAAACCAACGTACACGTGAAATGCACCAAAATGATATAAGTATTCACAATTTTAAAAACTTAATTATTCAATAGAGAACAGATGCAAATGTTGAGTCATACTGTTCATAGTCAACATTCTCCAATGATAACAAACTTTTAAATTAATGAAGGGTGTTTAGAGATGTGTCAAGGGGTAAATTGGGGTGTTTAGACACCTTATTCGGCCCTAATGGATGGATTTAGAAAGCAAACTGCTTTAATTTTTTAGCAAGGCTTAGATTAGATGAGAAAAGCCCGTAATGGGCATGCACTCTAAAGCGTAAAAGAAGGAAGAATAAAAGGTGAACGGTTAGATAGTGGATGGTGTGTGCAGCTCTACCAAATTCCCACCCTCTAGGTATCAACTTTAAGATTTTGGAGAACCAACGACCTATATACCTTATGAAATATAGGGATCACCTTAGGACAAGTGAAGTTTTTCGATGTATTTTTATAAACATAAAGATTTTTAAGACTGTTGTTCAATGGCAAATGTAAAGGAAAGAGGGATTAAAAAAAAAAAACCTCATGTTTATGAGTAATCTTATATGAAACTATGGCTATATAATATTATCAAATCATGACAAAATGTTATATAAATTAAGTATGTCCCTACTAATTAGTATATATCGCTGTCGACGAAAGAAACGACTAACCTTCAAATTCTAATTGATTTGATAGATAATACCCTAATGAAAGAAATCTTTAGTTTTGCTATTTTATTACTTCTGCATCCTTACAAATATTGTCAGAATTATACGTATCTTTATCTGAGAAAAGTTAGTAAAAACAATCGTATGTAAAATGCGATAGGAACAAATATTATTACAAATTTAGTTATAAGAGATGGGAAGAATCTCTCTTAGCGAGTTTTTGAGACCTCGGAGGGTTATGTTAATGAGCACAGGAAACACCAATTATTACTATATATTTCAGCAATAGAGAAAGGAACTTTAACACACACAAAAATAAATAAATAAGACCATGGTCCAAACACTAATTACTTAGTAAATTACCCACTAAACAGATCCACAACCCCAGTATAAAAAAAAAAACGGTATAGGTTTTTTTTTTTATGTAATTTGCTTAGCTAGAATATTTGAAAGTGAAAGAGCAACCTTAAAAAGGGAACATAACCAATATTCACTTGTTAATCATACTAGTATCATCTCAAGTCATTCACCTTTTTGTCCCCACACATAAACTTTATTCAAAAGCACATAACCCGATAAAGACCATTTCAAAATATTTAACTACATACGTATTCCCTTTTCATTGTAAACAGTCAATCCTCAACGTTTATCTATAAATGAAAATTACTTTTTCTCTTCTTCTTTGAGTTATTTTTGTTTAATCATATAGGACTATAATTTTTATATCATAATTAATAGACCTTTGGAGACTAGTAATTACATTGTTCATATAAAACAAAACAAAAAAGCTTAATTTATTGATAATAATTTCCTTATGCCATGCCTCATGTATTAAGGCGATTTTATATCCATAGGCTACATTTATTTCCAAATAAAATGTTTTATGAATAATTTTTTATATTTATTATAATTAAAGCCTTTATAATGTTAAAATAGAATCACAATAATCTTGATAAGTCGCAACTAGTAATTTTTAGCATTGAATGGTCAAGAAGTTGCAAGTACAAGTGATTTTTTGCATGGTGTAATGCCCCAAAACCGAAGATGTTACAATCCATCAAATATCAATAGACAGTAATGACATGAGAAAGCTTTGAACCTGTCTAGAAATATGTAGTTAATAAGCAAACCACACATATCACTCATAACATAAGAAACTCCTATCATTACATTAACCGCGACTTGTTGATTCTTGCTATTAGCAAAACACTAATATAATAAAAGTAGGTAGAATCCATCATGCTCTTATAGGTTACTAATAAACCACAACATAACTAATGCAGCCAATAAAGGAGTCTAATCTCCAATACATCAACAACTAATTACACAGTCTAACACATGTTAATGTATCCTAACTACTACTCCTCATAATTTCCAAATTTTGTCATTGTCTAAGTCATACATTAGGTCATAACCTAAGTCATCATATAGATTTGCATCACTTGAAGTACTTACATCTAAAACAGAAATTCTCGAATGGTGAGAGAAACATCTACTATAAGGTATACCCTATAGACACGTGCATGAGCAGACAACAGTATATAGCACATGCATAGCAGACATACAATGCATGTATTGTTGGGTACTTCCCAATACCCTAGAGTCCAAATCAATAGCCCCAAGCCCAACATGTAGCAAAGCTTTCACATCCTAAAGTATAGAGTAACTCGTGAGCCGAAATCATACACAACAATATATAATACATAATTATGTATTGTCGGGTACTCCACAATACTCTAAAGTCCAAATCAAGGACCTAATCTACCCATATCCTTTCTATATGCAACTCCACCTATTGATCAATATGTTGCGACCCTAAGATCCCAATACTCTTGGTCCTTTAGGTCTAGCTACATACACATAACATTCACATTTTCATTAAGTCGAATATGAGTTAGATTCATTGATTTCTAATCTTATATAAGCACAGGAAGGAGACATGGTATCCTCATACCTGGTTTGATCAGCTTAGGTAATATCGAACGTCTACAAGAATCAAAATAAAATAATGTAATTTGTTGATCACTAGTATCTTCTCTGTCAATTTAAAAATCCTAAGACTAACTTGATTCAATCCCACTCATGTTCCCCTTTGGTTAATTAACTCACAATATTGACATTTGATCTTCCACTCCTAACTCAACTTGCTTGAGAAATAGATTCAGATTAAATTGAGTGAAGAAATACAAGAGATTTGATGAAAGAAAGGTTAAAGGAAGACTATGGAAGGGTTCATGATTGTGATCTTCAATGTACATGCCTCTAAGGTTCTTTTTGGAAGAAGTAAGGGAGTTCACAACCATAATTGGGACTATGCATCCTGATCATGGGTAGCTTCACAGTCATGAAGTTAGCCATGATCCCTCTTATTGACAAAATGTATCGATTTCCCTCTATCAAATGCAATGGACCAACACAGCAATTCTTTCCTTCTTCATCCCTTTTACATATTATGTTTAAATCTTAATTTTCCCAACCAAAACTCACTCCTTTTATACAATTAAACTTCCCAATGTACTAATTCATCATACATAAAATCAAATTGTAGAAAAAAAAAAAGTTCTTTGAACTTGCTTTTTTTCTTGAATTCCTTACAACAACAAGTTCTTTTACTCAACACCAACAATAACATTATAAAGAACTGGATCTTAGCATCAAAAACTAATCCACAGATACACATTACAAACCTCAAAATTCAAACTTACTACACTTAAAGAACACTTCGCAACCACTACTGTTCTTCTTCTCCAAGAAATGTAGTAAACATGTTAGTTTAACAAATCTTACATTATGGATGTTTAATCTCAAAACTTCTACTGGTGTATTTTAAGGCAAAGCCCTTAATATTTCATCTATTTTACAAGTCTATCACTCCTTTAATTATTATTTCTTTCTTCTATTTCTTATGAAATTTCAATTATTACATCTTTCCCCTCTTAAAAGAACTTCCATCTTGGAAAGTTTGCCTAAATCATAAAATAATTCAAAACACTTCACTTTCATATTTTCCTCCAGCTCCACTTAACAACCTATTTTGATTTGGTTGCTCCTTTGAACTTTTACATACCTAACTACCCACCCTTTCAAGATTTGTCCCTTCATAACCACAGTCCTTATAGACTCTCAAGTCTTAACTATAGCAAGAGCCAATTACACTTCTAAAAGCTTCGATATGGTTACTCATTCCGAATCTAAATGCATACTCCATTAACATAAAAAAATGTAAAATAGACTTGACATTTACAAAGCTTAACAATAGCACTTAATCAGTAAGCTACAATCCTAATTCTTTCCTTAAATCTCAAAAGTATTTCAACAATCAGGAATTCGATTCTCCCTCCAATACAAACTTCACTACTTCCTTTGGTAAGAAATATCCCTAACCACACGTGTTTCTTACTTAAAGTTGTAACAGGTGTCACCTATCGTATACATCTTCCTAACAATCCTTAATTTGGTTGTGTTCACTATCTAGTAAGTTTAACAATATCTTAACATCTTGAAGCAATTTTGGTCCCAACATTGGTCTATCAACTTTTCCTTTCCAATGTATTGGTGACTTACACTGACTTCCATATAAAGCTCATGAGGTGCCATTTGATTCCATCATTTTGTAAGCATCATTATAATCATAATTAGTCACTAATAGATCTTTATCCTAGTTCCCTACCTACCTCCTCTCTTCATCCACAAAGTCTTCCAATAATATAAGTGAAATCACATTTACTTTAAATTTCCCTCCTTTATTTTTTTTTCCATAACCTATACTATATTACTTCCATTAAACTTTTAACTCAAAGATCAAGATAGATTGTCTTTAATTACTTGTTACTCGTATTGGTAATCATGCATACTGACTTCTTCAAGCCCCTTTCTTTAATTAATGAATATCTTCATTTAAGTTCTAAGTATTCTTCCGTTGACTCAGTATGTTCTACCTATTTTAAATTAGCTCCGCAATAAGATTTTACCTTTGATTTAACTAACTTGCCTTCAATTTCATTTCACATCCACATATCATTATGACATATTTACCGCTTGTTTACTCTTAACTCGCATCTTCAACCTTCCCCTTTTATTCTTACCTTTTTATTTATTTCAATATTTCATTTTTCGCATCCAACTTCCAAAATTTTCTCTTCTACTTACACTTTTACTTTACATCTCATTATTAGTAAATTTTCTAGTTTATCAATTTACACTTTCCTACAATCTTGTAGCTCATCAATTTAAATCAACTTCGGTCATGTTCACTTTTAGCTTAGTAAGTTTTCCAATCTTTAATAGTTTTGGCTCTTATCTCTAACGTATTCCTCCCTTCTTTTCCTCATTACTTATTCCACTTCTATTTTACCCACCTTCTATCTCCATCGTTCCTTGAGTTTCCATAATTTAACCATCATTCAAGACTACCGAATCAATTGATGTTTAACTTAATCTCTTCCTTCCTATTATGAGATCAAAATTTAGGTAGATTATTCATCTTCTAACATCCTCCCACCAAAAGTCCTTGAAAGATCACATGCCTTCAAGATTTTATTATTGCTACTAAGCCCTATTGAGAGGAGAGATATACCCTTACTTAAAAACTCAGACTATTCCTTTCTTAACTCACCCTAAGCTCACTTTTTCTTACTAGAAGGAGAGATGCCGACTATTATCATTATTGTGTTAATATTTTTCGTTGTCTGATGATTTTCTCATATTAATTTAATTGTTACGTCTGAAGGTTGTATTATTGTAAGCCCTAAAGTTCAGCCAAGTAACCGTAGGATTGAACTTAGAACCCAAGGTTTTGGGCGATCGGTTAAAAGATCCGATAAAACCCAAATTATAAACTATTGAGAAGAATATTAGTAAAAATAACCTCGTAAACTTAAATTTAAGAAAATAAGTAATAAAATAAGAGATTATAAAATTTTCAAATTTTAAGCATAATAATTGCTAATTACCGAAAAGGCAAAAAGTGTAATTTAATAACTAATAAATTATTAGAGATAGATTATATGTATACTAAAAATTTTAGAATGACCAAAATAATATTTAGGAATGTTCATGTGTACCCCACATGTATTTACGTGTAGATAAAAATACGCGTAATTACTTGAATTGGCCAAAAACTAAGTAAATAATTAAAGAAAAATATAAAATAATTATGGAAAAATCAGAAGAGGATAAGCTGATGCAAGATCAGGTCGTGGTCAGAAAAAGAAAAATTGGCCAATAAAAATTGAACAACTTAAAAGCCAAAAATTAAGGAATTTGGACAAAGTCTTGTCAAATTCATGCATAATAATTACAAAAATCGTCTATAAATAGCAAGAAAAATTCAGAAGCTCATTTAGACAGATGCAAATCAGAGAAAATTAGAGAGAGTTGAAAATTCGAGAGAAAATCCAGAAAATAAAAAAAAATAAGAAAAACTGTGCAGTTAAGGATTTTAAAGGAAACCCACACCAGACGAGGAGCTGGGAGTGGACGGCCACCATCACCACACGGTGGTGGCAGCGCCCAGGCCGGCCGACAAGGCCACGGCGGCCCGCGGTGGCCGGAGCCACCCAAATAGGTGAGACCGATTTCCAACCCGAATCTTGTGTAATTTTGTAAAAATAGTAAATATAATTAGAAAATTATGAATTTTGTTATTCTGGGATATTTTTGTATGTAGTTGGTAGTAAAAATATTATTTTGATGAAATTATGTCCCATAATATATGATCCCTAAGAAATCGTGCAAAACCGAGCATGTTTCGGTTTAGAAATAAATGACCTTAGGAGTGTAGTTTCAAGCCCAAAATTTTTGTGTAGATTACTTAGATGATATTAAACAATGCTATGAAGCTCGTTTTCAAAAATTAATTTTTGAAATTTTTAGATAATTTTTAGGCTCTAAAATGAGGCATAAAATGGGTAATTTGGAGTTAATTAAGTGATTAGGATATTAATTACTGATTTAGATAGTAATTAGATGTTTAGGGATGTTAATTTCTGATGTGGAAACCCAATCTTAGTCTATGGAGTGTTAAGTGTAAGTAATAAAGGTGTTATGTGGTAAATGTAGAAAATTAGGAATATGTAGAATTGGAAATTAATAAATATGGAAAAATTAGGGTTATTTAGATAATATTAGGGTAAAAATCAGAATAATATTAAATCTGAATTAGGATTGAATTTTAGGTAATTATATAAAAAAGTAAGATTTTCTCACATCGGAGATAAATCCGATACCCTAATTAGGACTAGCGTATACCGAATAGTTTAGAATACTAAATTAAGACCTAATAGGATATTTGGATACTCGAGCTTAATGTGATTAATTTCACATTAGGATTCGAACATGTTTAGGATTTAGAAATCGAACTAAAACCTAATTTAGAAATCGATGCGAAAACCGAACCTAAACCTAGAATAATTGTAAAAGATTTAATACTTAGATAATTAGGCATATTAAACCTTAAACAAAACCTAAAAATAAGCGTCATATGATAAAATGAACTTATAATATTTATATGAAAAGCTGAAACCACATTCGTATTATAGGGATGATCGGCGATGGCCTGAGCAAATCGGACCTCGAGTAAGTGAGCGAGGAGTCGAGATAAGTTGGGATTAATACGATGCTGTATTTTGGAGGCTTAAGATTATGCTTGGTTGTGCTTGTTAGATAGTTGAATGTGTGCATGTGCTTGATTATGGGTAATGCTATGATTCTGTTTGTTGCTCTGGTACATATTGTATGAATTGTCTGAAAGGATTGATCACCCTAAACTGGACTTAATTAACTATCCGACCAGTAATCATAATCGGACATGCATGGCAACCCGTTAAAGGAATTTAGGACTCTCCGGCCAAATACCGACCCCTTCGGAAGGGATAACGCAGGATTACAAAATGGTCCCTTCTTCATCCTCAGTCGAACTAAGTGACAGGAGAGGAGGTCGCGGCGAGGGTGAAGGCAGTGGTTCGAAGGTAGTCGCGAGAGGAGCAAGGTCTCCATTACACAAGCCTGGGTTTGGTCGTGAGCTGTTGCATTAACGGCAACTCCTCAACCCAGATTAGAGCGGGCATAATTTCTCTAATCTCACGACGGGCCAGACAACGTCGTGCGATGGCATTTGCTTGCACATGCATTGCACCTAATAAGTGATTGAAAATCTTATTGTATGTATGGTATAGTTTTAAGTCCTCTGTCCCTACTTACTGAGCTGTGGTTGCTCACATCCCTATAGACATCATGCAGGTGCTGGCTAAGAAGCGGCATCAACTACTCGGAAGCTAGCAACTGCTAGATCCTAGGGAGTGAGGAAAAACATTGAAGAATCAATACATGTTTTACTTTTCATTTCTGATTAATGTAATAACTGAATTATAGTGACTATATATAACTTTTCTCACTTTCTTAGGTAAATGATTTGTTTAAATTACAAATTGTCTACTTCAAAGCGGGTTAGTCGTGGACGCCTTATGTAGATCAAGTCTAAGATAGCGGTTGTAAGGCCAACTTCTATCTTAGGATGGTTTACACGGCGAGGGCTGTTACGACTCTGCCGCTTCGGGGCGTGACAATTATCGCCTATTATATTACCATATTTCTTTATGGGTCTTTCAAGATTAATGCATATTTTGAATCACGTAGGTGTCTTCATTTGAACCTAGTAGGTTTTGCGGACTTTTCATTCCTATTATCACTATTATTACCATTTCTCGATATTATTGTTATTGCAAGCATACAGTTTTCTTATCTAAAGGCTTTGTCGTGTGTTATTAATTATTTAATATTTATTGACTGAACAATTCTTTACACTTTTTTCAAGCTTAAGTTTGTTAGTTGTCATTTGTAAGCTCCTAAAATTGAGTTTAGGACAACCGAGCTCAGATTTAGGGCTTTTAGGGTAACTTATCCAATTGAGCCTAAACTTTGTAACTAGAATGAAAAAGTTAGTCGAGATATTACAGTAAAGTTAGATTTTAGTAATAAAGACCCGAAATCCCAATTTTGCCCTTAGAAATTGGAATATTTACTAAAGCCCTAAAATATTCGAAACTCCTAAAATTGAACTTAGATTGCAACGAGAACTTAGAGATAAGTTAATTGAGCTATAAAATGAGATAATGTAGTATAATTTACTATAAAAAAAAATACACGTAATATTTTTAGTATACCCGGTATAAATAATAATTATACTCGTAAATTAACTTAAAATTGTGTAATTATATATTTATTGTGTTGAATTCATGAAATTAACCTTAGAACGTATCCTAAAAATAAAAGATATGCTAGAAACTTAACTATATGAGTAAAGTTATATATTTCACATGTTATTTACATAAGGTATAAACTTGTATATTAATTAAATAATTAATTCTAACATATAATATCTATATTTAAGTAATTATTTAATAAAAGAAAAAGAAAAATTAATTAAATAACATTGGAGATTGCTGGAAGGAGGCATGGCAGGAGAATGGAAAGTGGATTTGCTGATTCAAAAAGTGAAATTGTAACATTAGGACACCTCATGCATAAAAAAAAAAAAATTAGAAAAGAAAATATGAATTAATTAAAAAAAATCCTTTAACCGACTTTGAGGCACTATAAAAAGCCAACATCATCAGATATGAGAGTTTTAGCAGTTTAGAATCAAAAATAATTAGAAAGAAAAATTAGAAAAAATCGTGGAAAAAAAAACAAATTTAGAAAAAAAACAGAAAAATTAGTGAAAGTGTGGAACCCTAACCTAGAGTAGATCTGCTGTAAAACCCAGCCAACCCCACACGGTCCACCTACCGTGCCGGATGTCCGACAACCGCCTAGCTACCGCCGACCACCGGAGCACCCAAGAACACCAAGGTCAAATTTCTGCCCTGTTTTTCAATAATTTCTAAAAAATAGTAAATCTGCCTAGAAAATTTTGAAAAAAATTACACTTAGGTTATTTTAGACATGCTTTCATGTGATATTTTTATTTTTGAAAAATTTGTAATATTTAATATACTTTATTAAGAAATCTGTAATTCATCCAAATATATATTTATAAAATAAATGTACTATATGATGTTGTTTCTAGCTGAAAATTTTTGTGTAGGATGTGTATGATATATAGGTAGTTGCTACGAAGCCCAAATATTTATTTGAATAATTTTAATATTTATTGAATTTTTAGGCCTAAAATTAGCTCGAAAATAGGCTGAAATTATGAATTTAATAGGAAATTATGAAATTAATTGATGAAATGGACATGTACTGATCTATAATAAATAATAATAGTATTGAGTCAGATTGAAATTAATTGGATGCTAAAAGAATTATAATTGGATAATTTATCAAATTTAGGGGTAAAATCGTCAATACGAAAATATAGGTAATAGGTCGAAAACTTGAAACCAAGTGATAATTGAATTCCCTATATTTTTAGAAGTCCATAGAAATTTTCGGGGAATTATTGGGTAATCCGAACTATTTATTACGAATTTATTAAGTAAAATAGCTTAAATTACAAGTCGGGGTGTATTTGTAATATTAATAGACTAAAATAAACTAAATAGTTAAATAAAATATATATATAGGATTGCTGATCAAATTGGATTAAATGGAAACTTTTATTATAATTATTAATATTTTCTGATCGGGATGCACTTTAGGTGTATTAGAATTGAATAATACTTATATTGTTACAATATAAGGACAAATTGGATAAAATATAATTTAAATCTGTAAATTTCGCATAATACGATCGTTTTTATATAATTATGTATAATTGTATTAAAAATTCAAACTACCCGTTAAAATCCATCTCTAGGAATAGGACTCGTAAAACATGTCATTAAGTCTACACGAACTCAATGACACTAGTTTTGTTGAAAACAGATAACCTTAAGCAATCTAGCCTATAACTATAACATATTCAAAAATATACACATTTCGGTAACTTTACCGGAATCAAAACGTGAATTAATAAATAAAAAGTACGTTTCGATACGATCAAAACGATATATAATATGTAATAGTATATATGATGTACGATATCAATAATTAATAATTTAATTCGATATATAGTAATAACATGACTGCATATTATGGAAATAATATATATATATATATAACCATTTTAGATTAAACCCTAATGTTTTCGTAATTATTACGAAAACTAAATTTTGACCTTTTATGTAATTAGGACCTTCTAAAGACGGTTGACAATTCAAGTCAGCAATAGCAAACATCTAAACAAGTAAGTTGGGATGGTAGCTTCACCGCTGTTTGGGTACTATTTAAAGTATCCGGGGACCCAAGAGTACTTTTGGTTGTGTTTGTAGTTAGATGATTATGTGCATGCTATGTATGTGAATGATACTCAGTTGTGACAGGAGTTCAACTCCTTAGTGTGCTGTTCTGCATATTTGCATGGATTCTGTATTGTGTGAACTTGTTGGTCACCCCTGATTAACACTAACGGTTATTCGACTAAAGTGTAATTGGTCATGCATAATCACCCATTAGGGGAAACGATTAAGAGTGTTAGGCCAAACACCGACTTCCTTCGATGAGGATAGCTGAAATGGTCCTTTCCCTATCCTTAGTCGAACTAAGTGATAGGTGAGGAGGTCACGGCAAGGTTGGGGGCCGTGGTTCGAAGGCGGTCATGGGAGGGGGGTGTTCTCCATTGCACAAGCCCGGGTTTGGTCTAACTTGAGTCACGATGAAACTCCTCAATCCGGGTTGGAGCGGATGAAATTTCTCTAACCTTACAGTGGACCGATTAACACTGTGCGATGTTTTCATTTGAGTGATTGCATTACATTTCATCATAATTATTAACCTTATTTGTGATTGTATAGTACTCTTCTGGCTTCGCCCCACTTACTGAGCTAGTTGTGCTCACATCCCTACAGACTCTTTTGTAGGTGTTGAGTGAAGGCAAGATGTTCAGGTACCACCGTTCCCAGGTTAGTGTGCTACTGTGTGGGAAAGTGAGGATCGAGGGATTTAACTGAACCTGAGCTTTTGGCTTTGTCTTTAAGTTTTGAGGAAAACTAAATGGGAATTCCCTGGGAGCCCACTAGTTTTCTAACTTATTGTATATAGATCGTAAAACTTGTGGTTTTTAATAAACTCTGATTGTAAACCTTACCCTTGGACATGAAATGTTTGTATAATTACTGTTGTGGTACTAAACAGCAGATTGTATAGAACAAGTATTTTGTAAAAGCTCTTCCACAAGTTTGGATATTAACAGATGTCAGAACAGACGTTTCAAGCTGGTTGAGTTGTGCGCCTTGTGTAAACTGCGCCTTGTGTAAACTGCGTCTACGATAGTAGCTGTGAGCTCAGCTTCTATCTTAGATTAGTTTACACGGCGGGACTGTTATGACTCTTCTTGTTCGGGGCGTGACGTCATTTTAGATTCTTCTATCACTTTTAATTAATATTGCCAAAGAGTTTATGACTTAGACATCCCAATATAGATACATATAATAATGGGGCCACGAGTATCAATATCTGACTAAACTTGACCAAGACAATACTGACAACTCAACACGACTCATGTGATAATACTAGACAAGACATACTAACTCCATAGACAACTCCTGACACACATTATATGACACAAGTAAGTAAGAAAGAAAAATGAATGCATCAGACCCATCTTTTGTGTACATATGCAAATATAAATATAATACTTAAATTATATTTTAATCTGTTATATGATTTGCTATCATCATTATTATACTGTGAACTAATAGACTTTATATTATTGATGCATACTACTCACTAAGGAGAGTTTAGAGAGGTAGCATTATATTTGAAACCTTTTGGTTTAGTTACTAATGTTTATTATTTTGATTTCTTCGCATATGATAACATTAGAAATGGATCATCTCCATTTACTTTACTTAATTTCCCTCCATTTACTCCCTTGAGATATTGCTACATGTAATCAACAGCTAAAATTATATAAAATATAACAACATCATAATAACACCACATGATATTTCAAATTTTAGACAATCCCAATCATTAATTTGTAACTTGAGGGAATAGTAAATAGAGAATATCCAAATTCAATATCATTTCTGTCTTTGCAAAGGTAGTCAAAATAAACTTATTTAGGATTTTTTTATTTTTAGTAAGGGTTATTGGATGGCGTTTACAAAAATTTATATTTATATATGTATAAATAGATGATTTTGTCATCATAGATATATTATAACTAAAGAAGCTCCTTAGTCAACCTAAAGGGTGCTTCAATCAAGTACCCAGTTTATTTCTTTTCTCTTCATTTAATTATATCTATTGATTCTTGTGATTTTCTTTTGTAGAAGTTAGAATTACTCAATCACTAGCTTATTTATTCAGTAACCTTTATCCTTCTTACTTTATTTTCATCAATCATGACTTCATTTAATGTTGTTGAATTATCTATATTATTAAAACTAAAGAGAAGTTGGTTCGATGTCTTCGTTTTACCAAGTTTACTCATTTATACTATTAATATATCATAGAACTTACCATTACAATTTTATAATGCATGTATAAATGATATTTTACATAGAGGCTATATATGTCGCAGCATTTTTTATCTTTTTAATACATAATTATAGTAAGGTTAGTGATGATAACATCCATTTATCATGTCACTTTCGGTTAATTAATAAGGTTTGGCCTAGAATTTCTTTCCTATATATGTCAACCAATTGTTTCTTTTTTTATACATAATTAGAGCAAAGTTAATGACGATAACCTTCATTTATCATGTCAAATTAAGAATGTTTGACCTAGGATTTTTTTATTATTTGAAATTTCTATATCATATGTTGATTTATTTGGCTTTTTGGTGGGTAAAGTTATACGTTTTTCTTATTTAAAATTTCTAATTTTTTTTTAATTAAGAATGTAGGTTGTAGGAAGTGAATGTAATCATCAAACTCTCATCATAGTAAAGTGAAATTAAAAAAGCCCCTTTTTTTTCCATCTAAATCATATTTTAGATTAAATGCATGATATGCTTTTATACTAGAATTTTAGTTTGCATTTTGTTGTCAAATAAATATGGTTTGAAATTTATATTGTTGGATAAAATAAAGTATTCAAAGATATGGATTTAATTTAAAACATTTTGTTATTTTTTATTTATTGGTTCAAGGCTTAGCAACTTTTTCTTTTTTATATATAAGTTGCTGTCAATTACTCATTATTTTAATTTATTATTTGAATTTGGTTAGTATTATTTTTTTATATGTCATGTCAATTTCTCATTCTTTTAATTTATTGGTTAATTGATTGTTATATATATAATTTTTTAAATTAAAAAAATGACTATATGTGGAAAAAATTTAAAATAAAAAAGTGTTTCAAAAATGAAAAAAAAAAAAAAAGCAATGAGAAATTATTTTTAATAATTTAAAGTCTGAGAGTTGAATGACTCACTATCTTTATAAATGATAGAACTATTCTAACATATTTAAAGTAAACACAATCAATATTAATGACAATAAAGATATAATTTCCATTTGAATCTTAAATTATTTATGGGAACTGAAACCCGTCATTAATGAAAAATTATTGTCCAAGTTTATCAATATGAACACAATTTAAAATGCATTAATAAATTAGTAAATTACTTAAGCAATTCCCAAGTTTATAGAAAAGAAATTATTCATATTTCATTTCATTGCATTCATTAACTATTATTTATCATGATGTATCTTCTATATTATTAAAACCAAAGAGAAGTTAGTTTTGAGTCTTTTTCATTTAGCTAAGTTTATCGTTTTATATTATTATTATATCATATAACTTACCATTACAATTTTACTATACATGTGTAAATGATATTTTGCACTAAGGCTATATATATCAACCCATTATTTCTCTTTTTTATACTTGGTTATAGTAAGGTTAATGATGATAACCTCCATTTATTATGTCACTTTTGGTTGATTGATAACATTTGACCTAAGATTTTCTTTCCTAAGTCATAGCTATTTACATAAGGATTTATTGTATCTTTACATAGTGATTTGGCTCATCAATTCATTTTGCAATACAAACAATATTATGAATCTTTATATAAACTATACTTATTGGTTTACATTTATATTAAGGTAGAAAAAGTATTAAAAGATAAAACTATTTCAACATTTTCCCTTTATTTTGAAATAATTTTTTTTTTAAAGAAATGTGCACAATTGATCTTTTACTTTTCATATTTTGTAAAGTAATATATGTATAGAGATTGATTTAGCAATGTGTTAAGTCCTGTTAATTGAGATTTTGAATCAAAATATTATTGTTACTTTACACCTACAATGTGGGGGCGTCATTCGCTAGAAAATATAAATATGTATGTTTATATATATATATATATATATATATATATATGTATGTATGTATGTATGTATGTATTGTGTGTATGCACATATTTTATATTTCTTTCAAGCAGTTTTCCTATTCTTTGATAGAAATTATTCATTTTCCTTTAGGTACTCTAGACTTAATCCTCAATTTTGTAAGCATGACAATAGTTTACATCAAGGGAGAATAAGCTTATCATGTTTTCACCACACTCCTCCTCTTACCTACTCAAGGATCATTCTCTTAAGCATTCTAAGAATAAAAGAAAAGGAAAATACAAGGAAACAAAAGTAGTAGGAAAATAAAATTTAAATTAAGAAACACAGTTGATAGAAATCAAATTATCAAAATGCAATTGAAAAATATTGAAAATACAGATTATGCTTTATCTGAGCTACTTTTAACCTTTTAGTTTCCATAGGGTATTCTACTCGTTTCCTCCTTCTACCTACTCTCCCCATTTCACTGTCCTACCATCATGTGCTTAGATTTCTAAGAATCAATTGAACTAAGCTCTAATACCATTTAGGTTTTAATGCTCCAAAACCCGAGATGCTACAACATAAGCCCGCTACATGCCAATATACAATATTGACACAAGAAGACTCTAAACTTGCCTAGAAATCTATAGTTGATAAGCAAACCACACATATCACTCATAACATAAGAAACTCCTATCATTACATCAACTACACCTTTTTGGAGTCTTACTATTAGCAAAACACTAATATAATAATAGTTAGGTGGAGTCCATCATGCTCCTATAAGTTATTAACAAACTACCACATAACCAACACAATTGATAAAGGAGTTTAATCTCCAATACATCAACAACCAATCACATAGGCCAACACACGCTAACGTATCCAAACTACTACTCGTCATAATTTACAAATTTTGAATCATCCTTTAAGTCATACACTAGGTCATAACCTAGGTCATCATGCAAATTTACATCACCTAAAGTACTTACATCTAAAAACAAAAATCCCCTAAATGTTAGCAAAACACCCAATACAAGGTATACCACACAAACACATGCATAAGCACATAATAGCATATAACACATGATAGTAAATATTATCAATCATTGATTTTCTTTAGGAACAAATCTAATATGTAGCATAGCTTTCGCGTCCAAATGTTTAGGGTGAGTCATAACCCTGAAACACATACGATAATATATAATACGTAAGCATATGGTGTTAGGTACTCTCCAGTACCCTAGTGTCCAAATCAATAACCTAACATGCCCATATCCTTTCAGTATGCAACTCCACTTAGGGTAATGCTACCTATCGATTACTAGATTGCCACCCTAAGATCACCAATACTTTCGATCCTTTCAACCTAGCCACATTCACACAACATTTACATTTACATTAAGTTAAGAATGAGTTAGATTCATTGATTTCTAATTCTATACAAGCACATGAAAGAGACATGGCATCCTCGTACCCAATCTAATCAACTTAAGTAATATCAAATATTTACTAAAATTAGAATAAATAACATAATTTATTAATCATTAGTATCTTCTCTTAAGTCAATCTAGAAATCTTAAGACTAACTTAATTCATTCCCACTACATAATATTGACATTTGATCTTCCACTTCCATCTTAACTTGTTCAAAATATAGATTTAGATTAAATAGAGTGAAGAAATGTAAGAGATTTAAGGAAAGAATGGTTGGTAGAAGACCATGGAAAGGTTTGTGGCTATGATCTTAGAAGGAGTAAGGGAGTTCATGATCATGATTGGGCCTATACACCCTAATCAAAGGTGGGTTCACAACAATAAATGTGGTTATGATCCCCTCTAATTGACAAAACATATTGATTTCCCTCCTTCAAATGCAAAGGACCAACATACCAATTCTTCCCTTGTTCAACCCTTTCACATACCATGTTTATACCCTATTTTCCTAACCAAAACTCACTCGTTTTTTACAATTAGACTTCCCAAATTACAATTTCATCATGCATAACATCAAATTGAAGAGAATATTACTGTGACTTACTTATTTCTTTGAAATCCTTCTAAATATAACGTCTTCAACTCAACACCAAAAATAGCACTATGAAGAAATGAATTTCAACGTCGAGCTACTTTACAAATACACTGTAACGAACCAAGCAAAAGTAGTGACTAACCAAGCCAATAAACACTAATGGGATTTTTCAACCACTTAGTTCAAAAGTTTTAAGCTTGTGTAAACAATGTATTCATCACCATATAGCACCAAATCCCTTCTACAATTCATGTAGAGCTTCACTTAACCATGGGGTATCTTAGTCTCCCTCTCATAAACATGTGATGTCTTTGTTGCAAGACCTAACAATTGAGGCCAATTCTTCCCCTTTTATAAAATACAATTCAAGCTACCATCTACCTATAGATCATCCTAAAAACATACTAGGAGTCACCACCCTAATGATACTCCCCACCCTTCTCAAATCTTTCCTAAATTAAGGTTAAACCCGAATCATTCACCTATTGGTAGAAGATTAGCTCTAATACCATTTATAATGCTTTAAGCTAAAAGTAATGAATAACCAATCCAACCATCACTAATGAGTTTTTTCAACTACTTAGCCTAAAAGTTTTAAGTTTGTATTAATAAGAAATTTACCACTATAGCCCTGTAAATTAGTACCAAAACCCTCCCACAATTCATGTGAGACTTCACTAAATCATAAGGTATCATACACATGTTACAAACCCTAAAATTTGAACTTACTACACTTAAAAAATGCTTCTAACTACCACTCTTCTTGTTCTTCAAGAAATTTAGTTAACCCTATTTGTTTAATAAATCTTGAGTTACAGATGTTCAAGATCGCAAAACTTGATGGGAATTCAATTGTAAAGTTGTACTTACCTTCAATCTTCGATGATTCTGGTGCTAGAACGTTTATGCCTTTTAGGGAATAGTAAAGAAATGTTTTAGGATCTATAAAGGGAAAATAAGGATAATAGTGACATTATTCATTGTAAACCTTCTTCAAATGTCTTTCAAGCAAAGGATACACCCTTAATATTTTATCCATTTTACAAGTCCATCACTCTAATTATTATTTCTTTCTTTTATTTCTTATGGAAATTTTGATTATTACAAGTGGTATCGAAAGGCCATAGCAAAAGCTAGCCATTAGCGATAGTGTTTATCAACCATGGAAAGCACTATGATAAATCCAATTAACAAAAATAATATTGTCTTTTTAAGTATGACAATTATTTTACTAATTTAAATTGTTGTTTTCCATGTTAGCTTATGATTACAACTAGTTATTGACTACAACCTATGCTCCTATTATTACTATAGTTGTTAAGAGCTACTAATAGCTAAACTACCACCAAAAAGAGAAATGATGATTCTAAGGCATTTATAACAATTATTGATGTACCTAAGAGTAAGTTAATCATTAGGGCCTAACATAAGGGAAGTATGGGTCCTTCAAAATATTTAAGGAAATGAAATAGCCGACAAACACAATATAGTAGCTTCGTGAAGCTGTTCATCAGATGTGACTCACTAACAAACACAACACGACTCAACTCTCACTTGCTATAATGCACAAGCAAAAGTTAACGTATGCTTACCACTAATATCGAGCTATTAGTAAGATTAGATAAGAGTATAAGAGTAGCCACTTAGAAAAGGTTATCTCACAAGAACAGAGGGGGGAATATGTAGTTCCTTATATAAGTATATGATGCTTATGGCTACAATAAGGAGAGATAATTTATAGTAAGTCTCTTAGGGTAATAATTCTATAATAGAAATTACATAAAAGAATAATGGATGAAGATTCTTAGTATAAACTAAAAGGGATAGATGTGACAAAGGATAAAAGGAATATAGTACAAGTATTAGAAATAGTAGGGACAAGTGGCAACCTATCATCGCATCCATGTTCTGGGATCTTAAGACGCTGTAGCAGAGATAAGCTGAGGCTGTAGTTGGTCGATAAAGAAGGGTCCAAATAGATCAGCTTACAAGTTCTTGACAAGTAACAAGTCGACATTTAACTTCTCGGCATACTGCAAGTTGGCATCAGTAGGCTCAACATAAGGGCAAGGGGCAGAGTAGGACAAATTGTATCCAAGTTGGGCATCCAAGGAATTTATCTTCAAAACTTCTTAGTACTAGAGTGTGTTTGAGCCGAGTTGAGACACCTAAATCCTCCAACTACACCTTGTAAGCCCTTGAGTTTAGCTCGGGTGATAGGTCTAAAAGTTGAGAATCCATCAGCTCCCCAGGGTTGTTGAAGATTTGCCCTCAAATCTTGGTTGGCTTCTTCTTTAGGAACATAGGGTATTAAATCGGAGCCATTGAAGGTCAATGACACTCCATACCCTTTTGGTAATTTTAGCTCATAAGCATTGTCATTTTTTCTCCGTAAAACCTTGAATGGACCGTCTGATCAAGGGGATAACTCACTCCCTCTCTTCCCTGGGAATCTTTCTTTACAAAAGTGAACCCAGATAAGGTCTCCAGGACTATAGATAATAGTCTTCCAAACTCAAATGCCTTGTTCTTATTGTTAGGCTATAGTTCAGGCTAGTTGTTTGGCAACCTTCTTATGCAACTTCTGGAGTTCCTTTACATGTTGTAAACTAAACTAACTTTCTCCTCAGGAGGTCAAGCTAGTAATCATGTCCAATGGAAAATTTTGGTTGAGTAGTTATAAGCAAACTCGATGATGGGCAAGTATAAATCCTAATCATACAAATTCTTCCCAACAATAGCTCAAAGCAAACTTCCTACTACTCTGTTCATAACTTTTGTCTAACCTCTATCTATAGGTAGCAAGAGGTACTAAACATAAGCTTAATGCCAAGCCTCTTCTACAGTTTTGGCCAAAAGAAGCTCATAAACTTTGCATCGCGATCTAAGACAATACTCCCTAAGACGCCATGTAACCATATAATCTCCTGTAAAAAGAGGTTAGTTATAAATAAAGCATCATCAGTTTTATGATAGGGATAAAGTGACTTGTTTTACTAAACCAATCAACTACCACCATGATAGAGTCATGTTTTTGAGATGTCCTAGGGAGTCTGAGCATGAAATCGATACTTAGATTGGTCCAAGGCCCATCTAATACAAGCAGAGGTGTATACTCCTCATAAGGCTCCTTCCTTCCCTTAGCACTTCTTTATACCTCACATCGTTCCAAAACTTTATGCATGTCTTTCATCATCCCTAGCTAATAAAAGTGTTCTTTCAGCTGTTCAAGTGTCCTCTTCTTGTTAAAGTGGCCAATTAGGCCTCTTACATGTACCTCCCATACTAATAGTTCTCAAGCTAAGCTATTTGGTACGTACATACACCCACCCTTCATAAAAAATCCCTAATTCAAATGGAACCCATCCACCATACCTCCATAACTACACTTGACCATAATCAGCCTAAAGAAAGGATCTTGTTCGTATTGATCAAGGAGAGTACCAAACCCATGTATGCAAGCTTGGAAGGTTGTCACAAGTATATGTTGACATGTAGAAACCACAATGTTAGAACTTCTCCTCTTGTACTTAATGACATAACAAAAAGTTTCCAAAAACTCTACCCAGTTAGCATGACAATGGGAGAGCTTTTGTTAGCCTCTAAGGTGTTTGAGGGACTCATAGTCCATATAGATAATAAACTCCTTAAGCAGTAGGTAATTTGCTAGTTATGAAGAACTCAGACAAGTGCGTAGAACTTCTTGTTATATGTTGAGTAATTTAAAGCAATACCTCTAAGCTTCTCACTAAAATATGCAACAAGTCGACACTCTTAAACAAGTATAGCACCAATGCCTACTCCAGAAGCGTTACACTCCAACTTAGAGACTGTATCAAAGTTTGGTAATACAAGCATTGGGGCAAAAGTCAACTTAGATTTAATCTAGTAAAAACTCTTTTGAGCTTTCTCTAACCATTTAAATTTGGAGCTCTTTCTAGTCAGCTTGATCAATGAGGCAGCTATAGAACTAAAGTTCCGAATGAATCTTCTCTAAAACAAAGCCAGACCATGAAAACTCCTTACTTCAGCAACACTGGTCAGCATCGACCATTCAAGAATAGCACTGATCTTCTCGTCATCAACTTTGATACCTCCACCAAATACAACATATCCAAGGAATACTACCTCATTCTGACAAAAGGTACATTTCTTTAGGTTACCAAATAATTGCTCAACATAGAGGATATGAAACACAGACCTTTAGCACTCAACATGAGATGAAAGGTCAATACTATATACTAAAATATCATCAAAGTAAACTATACAACACACATACCAATCAAAGATCTTAAAACATGGTTCATGAGTCGCATGAAGGTGCTTGGTGCATTTATAAATCCAAACAACATTACTACCTACTCAAAGAGATCATTGATAAGCTTTAAATTGGATGTATTTTATTTAGTAATTTTTTATGATTTTCCCTTAAAATTAAAATTTATTTTTAGATAATGATACTTAATCAAGTAAAATCTTGATTTTTAAGTTTTGAAATGATCTACATAAGAAAACAAGGAGATAGAAACAAGTTTCACTCTAATTAGAGCTAAAATAAGCAAATTATGAGAGTTTGAATATCAACATAACCTAATAACATAACTGTGCCATTTCCAAGCAAATTTAGAGCTTATTTTCAAGTATCATAACTAGTAACACAATCAAAGGATACAAACATGTTCTTGATCATGTCATTTCCAATTTAAAAAATAAAAATAAAAAGAAGATGAAATGCAAATGGCAATCAAGTACATAACTAGGGGACACAGTCTCCAATCGTGTCATTTGTACGAACTTTATTTTGTCATTTCCTATATAAAGCATCTTTAGGTTTTTTTTTTTCTTTTTTTGAGAGAGATCATAATTAGATAGCTTTTGGAGAGTTTTTCAAACCAAAAACACTTAAGAGAGGAAGACATAAAGAAGATTTCCAGATTCAATTTTTCTTAGATTTCATAATTCTTTATTTTACTTTTCCCTACTCTTTGAATTTAGATTGTTATTTTATGAAGTGTAGAGAGTAGATATTTGGTATCTAAATCTTGTGGAACCTAGATCTACTTATGTGAACATGATTTTTTTATTAAATTTAATTAATTCTTTATTCTTTTCTTAATTCAACTATGTATGCTTCATAATTTAGGTTATTATTTCCGCAAGTAGTAATCTAAAACTTAATATCTTATAAGAGAATTAAGAGATTTCTTATAAGATAAGATTTAGATACAGTTGATAGAGATAGTTGCAAAATTATAAATAATTTGCAAGATCTTTCTAGAATTTTGAATTATAGCATAGAGAATTCGTTGTGCAATAATGCAATCTTAAGCATGCTATTAAAAAGAGATTCTAATAAGCGATTTTAATATTAGAGTTAATTAGCTTGAGAAAGTAATTAACTTTAGTAAAGAATTCTCCTAGTAAAAAAATATTAAAAAATAAATTAGATAATCTTTAAGGAAAATCGTATAGTAAGTCTATAGGAAACAACAATCTAGATACAGTTTTATAAATCTTAAAGTAGTTTATAATTTTATTGTTTTCTTGCTATAGTTTTTGAATAATTCTTAATTAGTTATTAGTTTAATAGTTGCTGCAATTTAATTTAAGCTCTTTAAGTTTCTTGAACTTGAATTTGCCAATTAGATAATAGAGATTTAGTGAGTATTAACAGTCAAAGTCCCTAAAAGATCAATACTTAGACTTAATCTATTTGTTGCAATTTGATAGGTGCGCTTACCTAACATATCAAGTTTTTGGCACTGTTGTTAAGGATTTGTGATATTAAGAAAGTTAGCAGATTTATTAATCTAACCATTTTTTTTTTCTCATCTTTCTTGAATTTTGTTATTTTCTTGGTGCAATCTTGAATAAATTTTCTATTCTCTTTAGTACAATGTATGACAAGACGCCGATCAAAGGATTTGATTAAAATCGATCTTGAGATTAAGAGGATGGCTTTATTTAATTTGAGGCAATTAATAGTTAAAGAAATAGTAGAGGTGTTTAATCAAGGATCTCTTATTAGGTTGAAAGATGAAGTGGAGTTAGTAAAGGGTGAGGTAAAGGATCAAGAGGTAGAGCAAGAACTTGATCAAAAGAGCTTACTTGAAGACATCATAGCCAATAACATGGAACGAAACTAATCCATGTTAGACTACTGCTAGCCATCATTGACCGGTACCTAGTCTTGCATCAACTGACCAACTGTTGTAGCCAACAAATTTGCGATCAAGCCAAATATTTTTTAGATGGTGCAATTTTTTTTGTATACAATTTAATGGCCTCCAAGACAAAGATCTCAACGCACGTCTCTCCAGCTTTTTGGAAATATGTGATACCTTTAAGATTAATAGGGCAATTAATGATGCTATTCGACTATGCCTCTTTCTGTTTTCTTTATGTGATTGAGCTAAGTAATAGTTGAATTCCTTGTCATGGAATTTAATGATGACATGGAACAAATTGGCGAAAAAATTCTTGGAAAAACATTTCCTGCCCGCTAAAATTGCAAAGCTCAAAGTTGACATTTCTTCTTTTGCCTAAATAGAGGGTGAGACCCTATATGATACATGGGAGCACTTTAGGGACCAACTAAGGCAATGTCTACACCACAGCCTACCTCTTTGGATGGAAATACAAACTTTTTATAATAGTCTCAACCTCTCTATAAGGCAAATGATAGATACAACAACCGGAGGTACACTAAATACCAAGACACTCAAGGAAGTCTAGGCTTTGATAGAAGGTATGGACATGAACAATTACTAGTAAGAGAACTCAGGGTAAAGCAAAAAGTTGTAGGTGTCTTTGAGCTAAAGGTTGTAAAGTTTCTAGCGACTTAAGTGGAGATATTGAGTAGGAAAATCAAATCCCTCTCAATAGGTTTGCAACAACTACGGTTCAACCCCAATAATTTCAACTAAGAGGGGATTGTAAGCTGTAAGCATACGGAATAGGTTGATTTTCTAAGGAAACCTAAAAGACCCCAGTAAAATCTCTAAAATAACACCTATAACTTGGAGTAAAGAGATCACTTTAACTTTTCATGGGAAGGTCAAAATCAAGGTCATGGCCAATAGTAGTAAGCAAGGAACCAGCCTTAACAAAGATTGAACTTACTTCCACCTAAATTTCAACAACTTGTAGCTCCTTTACCTACTTTAGAAAAGAAGTTGGAAAGTCTCTTAGAAAAATATATTCAATCTAATGAGGCACATATGTAACAAAGAGACTTCTCTAAGGAACCAAGTAGCCTCCATCCACAACTTGAAGAATCATATTGGCCAAATCAGTAAGATTTTAAATGAAAGGCAACAAGAATCATTGCCTGAGAATATAGAAATAAACCCTAGGGAACATGTTAAGGCAATGACCCTAAGAAGTGGCTTTAGAAGGAACCCCTCACCCCTTGCCACTCTATTAAGAGCTACAAGTTGAGAAGGGGAATGGTAGGGAAGTAATTGAAAAAGAGTTAGACGTCAAAGATAAGGAAAGTACAAAGTTACTAAGATCCAAAGAGAGTGTAGACCTAGTAAAAGTGAAGGAGTATAGGCTACCCATCTCTTATCTATAGCAACTTAAATAAGATTGCTTTGATCTAACCAAGTAATTCAAAAAAAATTATCAATCTTTTTTAAGCAACTACAAGTGAACTTACCTTTTGTTGATGTTTTATTGTAGATGCCAAAGTAAGCAAGGTTCTTGAAGGACCTTTTGTCAAACAAGAGAAAGAAGAGGATTTTTCAACTATCACACTTAATGAGGAATGCTCTGCACTATTCTAAAAAAAGCTATCAAAAAAATTAACAAATCTAAGGAGTTTTACTCTTCCTTATGTACTTGAAAACTTATCTATAGATAAGGCTTTGGCAGATCCAAGAGTTAGTATTAATTTGATGCCATTCAAATTATTCAAAAAGCTAGGGTTAGGAGGACCTAAATCAACATGCATATGCATTCAATTAATTGATAGGTCCACTACATACCCTAGAGGCATCATAGATGATGTTTTAGTTCGAGTTGACAAGCTTATTTTTCCTATAGACTTTGTTATTCTTGATATAGATGAAGATTTTGAGGTTCCATTAATCTTAAGTAAACCCTTCTTAGCTACTACTAGGGTTGTAATTGATGTTGGTGAGTGTAAGCTTAACTTAAGGTTCGGAGATGAAGAAATTGTTTTCCAAAATTTTGATCCAATGAGCAAGTCCCTTAACTCAATGAACATAAGCTATAATGGTGATACTTCTAATATTGTTGTTACTGAATGTTTATAGGAAACACGTACTAAAGAACCCTCAACTCATTGTTTAAAAAAGGGAAATGAAGAGATGATGAAAACCATTAACTATTCTAAAGTTATAACTAAGTTAGGAACTTATGAATCCAGTATGGTAAAGAAGGGGCTTAAACAATTTTGCAAACCAAGGGAAGGAAAGTTAGAGCCTTCCAAAGTGAAGCCACCAGTATTGGAATAAAAAGAAGCAAGAGAGCATCACTTTTGGGGTGAGGAGCTCAAAGCCACTGACGACTACTCCATTTAAGTGAAAAGCAAACAAAAAGAAGAAAACCAAGCAACACGAGTTTGATGAGTAGCGTAATAAGAAGAAACTTAACGAAAGTCATCCAATTAGAGAAGAGAAGTTGCGAGACCAATGGAAAAGAGGTAAAGCTATTCTTATGTGGCAAGTATGAAAGAAAGGGTAAGGAAGGAAATCCATCTCTACCTGAATTAAGGTAAGTCAGTTATGCATTCCTTCAAGCTATTGACATTAAACATAGTGCTCTTGGGAGGCAACCCAAGCCGATAAGTTACTTTATCGATTCTCTTTATTTATTTTAGTATCTTAGTATTTTTTTACTACTTGTTTTACCTATTTCACACATTAAAATAGATAAATAAAAATAAATAAAAAATAAACTCATGTACAAAAAGTTGCACAATTAAGAGACATAACCATGTCTCTCGACCATGTTATTCCCAGGAGAACAACTCTTCTCACCTACAATCACTTACACGATCAAAAGACACGATCGTATCGGCTACACTATTTAAGGCTGCGAATAAACTTGCTTCCCTACTTCCATACGTACACTCATACGATATAACATACGACCTCCTTTCTCATGCATACATACTTGAATAAAAATACACAAACACTTCACTTTCTTCTACATTTACACACTACCAAGGATTATTACCACTCCACTCCATTTCACTTTAAGAACAAGGTAAGTACCCCGATCTCCACTCGTTTCATGCTTGTTCCAATAATGTGTTGCATATGCCAATTTCAAATTTTGTTTAACTTCTAAGATGCTGCCCCTAAAACTCCACAGGGGATGCTATCCCCTTAACCCCAACCCTTACCCACTAACCGACTAACGGGATAGCATGACAAACACTTGCTTTGATTTTCATCTAAATTGATGATGAAGAAATTGTTTCTTTAGGATGATTCTTGCTTGTGATTTAGACTTTCACTTTATTTTCACTTCTTAGTGATATTTAAATATATACATGCATGATCTTGTGAGTTTAAGTAGTTAATCATCATTGACACGATTATGTCGTTTGAAATTGGTGCTAATCTTTGGGTTTGAAAGACACGAGTTGTGATACAATCATATAACTTGCAGCACATTACTCTAGGTGTACAATTCTTACATGTTTGAGTTGAAGTGTTGAATTTCATATGCCTTGTTCTTCATTCTGGCACTAAAGACTTTAGTGTTTCATCAACACACACATTCTATTGATTTATGTCATTGAGGAATTAAGAGTTTAAGCATGCTTAGAATATCTTTTGTAAGAATAGTTATGAGGATTGCATGAAGAATTTATCAAGAACATAAATACATTTTGCATGCATACTGAGTGTTTGATAAAAGTCCTAAATGAGTTATATTATCATTTCTTCCACACTTGATTATGGCTTTGGTATAGTTCTTTATTCTATGTATGGGGAAACTTTTGGTCAACAAAATAGTGACTTGAATTTTCTTTTCTTTTGAATAGGACTACGGCACTATGAACTTAGCTTCAAGTTTGGAAGAAGAAGTAGATTAAGAAGATGAGGAGGATGAAGAATACAAAGAGGACAAGGATGATTTCATAGATGATGCCTTCGATTAGGAGGATTGTGGAGTTGATATGGCTCCTTGATGCTCCTAGGAGCTCAATAGTCACTAGGGCTTACAATAGGGAGTAGAAACTACGTAGGTCCTTCAAGATATCGAAGAAAATGGAATAGAGAAGTCAATAAACATAGTAGCTTTCGTGAAGCTGCTTAGAGGATATGATACACCAACAAGTAGAGCGCAATACGACTTAACACTTTACTTGATATGACTCCTAAGTTAATGCTAAGATCCAATCACTACTAATCTCGAGTTACTCAGCAATATTAGATAAGAATGTAGGAGAAAATGTACTCGAAGAAGGATATCTCATAACATCAAGTATATTCAATATAAAAAAAAATGTCAGACACCTTACGACTACAATAAAAGGACTATGTATAGTAAGTCCTTTAAGGCGATGATACAAATCAGGAAAATTGCATAAAAGACAGCGAAGAGAGAGATTCCTGATATGTACGAAAAGGGTAAATAAGATAAATGACGAAAAAAATTATAGTACAAGTATCAAAAAAGTAAAGGACGGATGGCAACCTATTAATGGGTTTTGTATCAAGGAATCTTAAGGCGTGGAGGCTAAATTGTATGTTCGTTGTGGTTGCTACTAATGAGTGGTACATAGAGTTGCCAAGACGAATAATGGACGCTGCTACTCTATAGGCTGAATAAGTAGAGCTTAGCATGTGGGGGACTTGGCCTCAGCACTTGGTTACTTGGCCTCAACACTTATCATGTCTGTAGATTAAAAGAGTATGGCTCAACTCGCAATCACCTCAACATCAGCATCACAACACTAAGGAAGTCTATGTAAAGTAGAGTGTATTCAAGCTGGGACTTCAGATAGTTTGCCCACTATTCTTCCACGTACTAGTGTTCATCCTTGGTAAGCTGACGAGAGAGAATCCTTTTAGCAAAAGATTGTAAACCTCGAAGGCAAGCATGAGTAAGGGGTTTAGAGGTCAACAATCCATCACTACTTGATAACTTTTCTTTTCTTAATTCGTTTATATTGGTTATTTGTAGACTTGGTTTATTTTCTAAACTATTTTGTTGCTTTCTTGATTTTCTTTTACTAGTTGTCTTTTATTTTCTTTTCTTGGTGTTTAGTGAGTCTTGTTGCGAGGTCAAGGTCTTAGAACATTAAAGGTCATGTTGGAGATTATGTTTGATTTGGATTACTTTATACTTCAAATTTATTGCATTGATGAATTGTGTTACTCAAATTTTCAAGGGAGTTATAGTTTTCCTTTTCCTACTTTTATATTGTCTTACCAATGATTATTTTGATTGATGCCTTTTCATATGTGACTAAATTCATACATTAGGGACAATGTACGATTTTAAGTGTAAAGAAGGAGAAATAGAAACTTCTAATAACTTTTGCCACTTAGGAGACCAACTTTTTTTTTTGCATTTAACCCAATTTTATTGTTTTATTGACTTGCAATTATTTGGAAATTGAAAACTTCCAGTTGAATTGAATATATTTGAATACTTGATCTTTGGCGAATGAATTACGTGATGCTAGAGTTGATTAGCAAAATCTATATAGAGTAAAGTTATAGGCTATTTAACCTAGTATTTTAAGGACTTAAGATTAGAGAAACATCACTAGCTAGGAGTTAGTTATGATTATTTTCGAAACTTGTATATACACTTTCCTCTTAGATGACTTTAGAGCTTATAATACTTAATAAACAAACAAATGAAATTTGTCTTTTGAGAAACCCCTAATAACTTGAAATAATTAGATGTATTGCATGAATGATCAATAACAAAAAGGTAAAACTAGTAAGGATTCGCCTTGGTCCATCAAAAGAGCAAGGTTGAATTCCACTCAATATGAATTGGCCTTGGTTTCTCAAAAGAGCAAGGTTCTTTCTCACTACCAAAATGAGGCTAAGTTAATATAGATCAATCTTGGTTTATCAGAAGAGCGAGATTCTTTCCTTATACCAATACAATCATCCTTCAATAATGTGCTTAATTAATAATATAACTTCAATGAATTTGAAACCTTTCCAATGAAAGCATGAACTAAGGGGATGATTAGAGGATAAGTGGATGTAGTATGTATTTACCTTGAATTATGGCACTTAGCAAAATTGAAAAAAAGGTTGTATACATTTTAGTTAAGTAGGTTAAAATTTTTATAACTTTTGCCTAATTAGCAAGATGTTAAAATTAATTCTAACTATTGGAATCCTTAACTAAATGATCCGAGTAAACTTTAATTTACAAGGATTAACTTGTGAACTCTAATACTTTATGTCTTTTGGACATTAAGAAAAAGATTGAGTATAAGAGTGAAGAAAATTGATTTAAGTTGCAAGTTAAATCTTCTTTTAGGTTAAGTGTAAATTTTTAGCTAGTTTCCTAGGTAATGATTCTTTTTTTTTTTTTACTTAAGAATTCTTGTCCTGATTTTTCTTTGATCTACTTGCTTGAGCACAAACAATTTCTTAAGTGTGAGGAAATTTAATAAGCTCTAAATTGAAAATATTTTCTTTAGTGATTTTTGATGATTTTCCCTTGAAATTTAAGTTTATTTTTAGATTATGATACTTAATTGTGTAAAATCTTGATTTGTAGGTTTTAAAATAATCTATGCAAGAAAAAAAAAAAGATAGAAACAAGTTTTACTTTAATCGAAGCTAAAATGAATAGGTTATGAAGATTTGAATATTAACACAACAAAATAACGTTTCTATATTGCTTCCAAAAGAATTTGGAGCTAATTTTCAAATATCACAACTAATGACATAACCAAAGGATATGAGCATGTCCTCAGTTATGTCGTTCCTAGCTTTTTTTTAAAAAAAAAAAAAAAGGACAAACGTAAATGGTAGTCAAGTATACGACCAGAGGAGACAATCGTGTCCTTGGTCATATCATTTGCACGGAATTTATTTTATTGTTTCCTACATAAAGCCTAATAGGGATCACGGACTAATCACACACTCCTAAGCTCAAGGATTCACTGATGTGGTGCACCGAGCTATCTAATGTGAGTTAAACTTAGAAGAGCAATGCATTCTCCAGTCTAACCTACTGAGTTACTTTGGTCTCCACTTCATCCAAGAGACTATCGAGGTGACCGAACTATTACTAAGCCAATCTTTGCTCAACCTTTTATTATAATTTATCCTTCGAACCATCTCGATGTTTGGACCCATCCCCCTTTGGTTTATGCAATACCAGACGTTGTGTATTCATCTATAGTCATGCTCATATCATCTTGGTATTAAAGCTTAGCTACATCCAAGTAAGTCCTTGTTACTTGTACTTTGAGTGGTTTACTGCTACTGTAAGTGTTTTAGAGTCAGTTTATTATTGTTATGAATGTTCAAAGAGTGTTTAAAGTAAAGAGATTTCATGCTCTATTTTCCCCCATTTCTTGCTCATAAAACAGAGTGTATATGTTCACCTAGTTTATTGTATGTTGGTTGTATTAGCTATTAGTGTATTCAATGTTGTTTTATTCCTGATTTGTAGAAGGAAGTTTTGAATAGTGTCTTAGCTGTTAATCTCTTGTAAAAGATGACAGTGTTTGATTCTAGTGTTCAAGGAATTTTAGGTAACCAAGAGAGTAACGTTGAAAATGGCCAAGGTCAATAAGGAAATTCTACACCCCAGTTAGTTGGTAACCAACTAGATAGGCTGACCGACCTAGTAGCTAGTCTGGTGACTATCATAAATGAAAATAGGCAGCAAGCCAAAGAAGGTCCATACAAAAGATAAGCTAATGAACAGCCCGAGAGAGGCAATTGTTAGTATGGCCAAGCTAATGCCCCAGTTTGACCACCCTGAGCTGGAGGAGTTGATAGAGTTGTTAGGCGTAGGCTAGTACTCGATCAATTGAAGAAGAAAATGAAGAAGAAGGTGATGAGTTGAAGGAGTACAATGAGCCAGAAGAGAGGAATGTTTGAGCTCCAAGAGTAGAGGGGGCTGAGGATGTATATACCAAGCTTTTCTGGAAGTAATGATGCAAAGGACTACCTGGATTGGATAGATAAAATCAAGAAACAATTTAAATGCCACGAGGTGCCTAAGAATGCAAAGGTTAAACATGTTATGCTATAGTTTACTAGCTATACCACCCTATGGTGGATGAACATGCAAGCTACACATAGATGAGAAGGAAAACGTAAAGTTAGGAATCAAGATGAAATGAAGAGATTCATGAGAAGAAGATTTGTTCCGAGCTACTATTTCCAAGATGTGTTTAAGAAGTTACAGGAGTTGAGACAAGGTAGATCAAGTGTTGATGCCTATGTGAAGGAACTCTAAGTTATTGAGCATGAAGACCAAACCATATCTCGATTCATTAGTGGGTTGAAGTATAAGATTGGAGATATTCGATAGACCATGAACATTGGATCATTTGATAAGGCTATCTGAGCTACCCAAAGAGTCAAAAGGCATTGATCAGGGATATTTCGAGCTCCTGTTAGTCAACCTATCCCTAGCCGACCTGTTCTAAGCAAACCTGTAAAACCAAAACCAAGTAAGGTTGCTAAGACTCAACTTGCTCAAGCTATCCAAGTAGAGGAGATGGAGATCTCAAGGAAGTTTAGAAAGGCCAGAGCTCAGGAAAGAAGACAAGTGAGATTAAGTGTTTCACATGTAATGCCTAATGCCCAAACAGAAAAACCATGGTAATCTAAGGCAAAGCACTAACTACTAAGGTACACAATACTGATGAGGAAGTAGAAGAACTAAAAGAGACCAAAAAGAAACAACAATCCAAGGAGGAGGAAATTATCTATAGTGAGGAAGGTAACTTTATGCCTACCACCTTAGTGTTGAGAAGAACAATAAGTATGAGTCCTATACCTGAGGACAAACAGCGAGAGAATCTGTTCACATTGGATGTAAGGTAAATAGGTCATTATGTGTAGTGATTGTTGATAATAGTAGCTACACCAATGTAGCATCTACTTTCATGGTCCAGCAATTGAAGTTGCAGACCAAACACCACCTTAAGCCTTATAAGTTGCAGTAACTCAAGGAAAAAGGATACCTACAAGTGAACAAACAAGTATTAGTGCCAATCAATATTAGGGACTATCAAGATGAAGTACTCTATGATGTGTATCCCATATTTTGCTTGGATAACCATCGACATTTGACCAAAGTGTAATTTACAATGGAAGAAAGAACACATGTTCCTCAGAGCATAAAGGTAGAAAGGTGAAGTTGACCCCTATGACTGCTGAACAAGTTAAAGGCATACAAACTCAATTGAGCTAAGTTATAAAGAAAGAGGCTTTGGTGATGACCTGAACAGAGCTAAAGAGAGAGATGAAGCTTGAAGAGCTGACCTATCTACTAGTCAGAAGGTTACTTAAGATAAGGGGATTCAAGGAGGAGTTGCTACCTGCTAAGGTGAAAACCTTATTGGATGATTTTGTTGACTTGCTCCTAAGAGAATTGCTTGAAGGTTTGCCTCCCCTCTGAAGTATTGAGCATGCAATTAACTTACAACTAGGAACCGCATTGCTGAACAAGCCTACTTATAGGCTAAACCATGAATAGGGTATCGAGCTGCAGAGGTAAGTGAATGAGCTATTGAAGAAAAGATATGTACAGGAGTCCTTGAACCCATGTACTATGCCAACCTTATTGGTACCAAAGAAAGATAGGACATAGAAGATGTGTATAGATAGCTGAGCAATTAGTTGCATCACCATCAAGTACAAGAATCCTTTACCAAGGCTTGATGATATGCTAAATGAGTTAAATGAAGCACAGATATTCTCTAAGATTGATCTCAAATCTAGATACCATCAAATTCGAATGTAAGAAGGAGATGAGTAGAAGACTACATTTAAGATCTATTATGAACTATATGAATGGCCTGTGATGCCATTCGGACTGTCAAATGCACCAAGCACATTCATACAATTAATAAACCATGTGCTTCGAGAACTAATAGGGAGATTTGTGGTAGTATATTTCAATGATATCTTAATCTATAATCCTAATTCGAAGACTTACCAAGAACATCTCTAAGCAGTCCTTTTGAATCTCCAAGCTGAAAAGCTCTAAACCAATCTAAAGAAATATGACTTTTGCTAATCTGAAGTGATCTTCTTAAGATTTTTTATGAGTTTTGGTAGCATCCCAGTTGATGATGAGAAGATAAAAGCGATTACTAAATGGCCTGTTCCAACCTATTCAATCAACATGCTAAGTTTCCATCGCCTAGCATCATTTTTTCATAGATTTATAAGGAATGTCAGTATAATTGTAGCCCTACTCACTGAGCTATTGAAAAAGAATGTGAAGTTCAGATAGGGAGAGAATGAGCAAAGGAGTTTCAAAGAAGTAAAGGAGAAACTGACTACAACTCTTGTCTTAGCTCTGCCAAGCTTTGACAAGGTGTTTAAAGTGGAGTGTAATATATCCTGACTAGGCATAGGTGCCATACTGATGTAAGAGGGGTGATCTATTGTCTACTTCAATAAAAAGCTTAAAGGAGCTACACTTAACTATTCTGTTTGTGATAAAGAGTTTTACTCTTTAATCCGAGCATTAACTATATAGCAACACTACTTGTTACCAAAAAGAGTTCATTATCTACACCAATCATGAATCTTTGAGATATCTAAAGAGTTAGCCCAAGTTGTCGTGAAGATAAGCCAAATGAGTTGAGTTCATGGAGGGATTTTCACTTGTCATGAAGTATAACAATGGAAAGAATAATGGAGTGGCCAATGCCCTATCAAGACGACATTCCCTTCTGACCAAATTACAGACCCAACTATTGGGATTTTCAATGATAAAGGATTTATATGTTAAGGACCTACATTTTAGTCCAATCTATACCCAATGTGAAGAGGGTCAAGCACTAGATGACTATCATAGAGAGGATAAATACTTATTTAGGAAAAAGAGATAATATATCCTGACCTGTTCCATGAGAGAGCTATCAGTATGCGAAGCACATAAAAGAGGATTGTCTGGATACTTTGGCAAGAACTAAACTCATGAGATACTATCCTTAAGATTCTTTTAGCCAAAGATGATGAAGGATGTTCAAGTTGTGTTGAAAAGGTATGCTACCTATAGAAAGGCAAAAAGCCGAGCCAAGAAAGGGCAATATTTACCATTGTCAATCCCAACCAAACCATAGTTCGAGCTAAGCATAGACTTTATGTTAGGTTTACCAAGGATGTCCCAAGGGAAGGACTCCATCATGGTGGTTGTAGATCGTTTCAGCATGATGACACACTTCATGCCCTATTCTAAGACTAATGACGCCTCAACTATCTCTTTTCTTCTCTTATAAGAGGTCATCAAACTTAATGAAGTACTCAGGACCATTGTTTCGCATAGTGATCCAAAGTTCATGAGCCACTTCTAGAGAACATTATAGAGATGAACGATAACCAAGCTATTGTACAGCACATCTTATTACCCATAAACAGATGAACAGATCAACACTATTAATAAGATAGTGGAAACTTTACTTCAGGTTACTGTTGGTCAGAACATAGTTGATTGGGATCTATGCCTACCTATAATTGAGCTCGCCTATAGTAAGATTGCGCACAATGTCATGAACATGTCGCTATTTGAGGTCACCTATGGGTTCAACCCTGAACTCCTATTAGACCAGACACTTCTTCCAAGCCTAGATGACGATTAACTAATCATAGAAAGAATCAAGGCCATCAGAGCAATATACTAGAAGGTCATAGAACATTTGAGTTAAGTTGTTACCAAGCTTAAGAGTCAAGACCGAAGACAAAAGAATAGAGAATTTCAGCAAGGTGATTAAGTCTGGATCTACCTTAGTAAGGAATGATTGTTGAACTTAAGGAAGAGCAAGTTATCTCTTAAGACTGACAGACCATTTAAAGTGCTTGAAAAGATCAATCTTAATGGCTACAGAATTGATCTACTTGAAGAGTACAAAGTCTTCGACTCCTTTAACATTAATGACCTCTATCTATATACTCCTAAAGATGAGCAATGTGAAGCTGAGCCAAATTTGATCCCAAATCTCAAACAACCTAAAGGGGATGATAGGGATCATGGATCAATTACGCGCTCCCGAGGTCGAGGACTCACTCATATGGTGTATCGAGCTTTCTGAGGTAAGTTAACTTAGAAGAGTAATGTATTCTCCAATCCAACCTACTGTGTTATTCTACTCTCCCATTCATCCAAGAGATTGCTTCGATGATTGACCTATTATCAAGCCGGCCCTGACTTAACCTTCAACAATCATTTATCCTTCAAACTATCTCAAGTTTTAGACCCATCCCCTTTTAGTTCATACGATACTGGACATCTTTTGTTCATCCACAATCATACTAGTATCAAAGCCTCTTTAATTTTTTTTTTTTTTTTTAGAGATCATAATTAGACGACTTTTAGAGAGTTTTCCAAGCTAAGAACGCTCAAGAGAGCAAGACACAAAGAAGATATCCAAAATTCAATTTTTCTTAAATTTTATGATACTTTCTTCTACTTCTTTCTACTCATTGATTTTAGATTGCTACTTTATGATGTGTAAAGAGTAAATCTTTGGTAGCTAGGTCTTATGAAACCTAGATCAACTAATGTGACATAACTTTTTATTAGATCTAATTAATTTTTTATTCTTTTATTGATTCAACTATATATGCTTCATGATTTAGATTATTATTTCTGTGGGTAGTAATCTAAAATTTGATATTTTATAAGAGAATTGAGATATTTCTTATAACATTAAATCTAGACATAGTTGATAGAAATTGTTCCAAGATCAAAAATAATTTGCAAGATCTTTCAAGAATTTTGCATTATAGCGTAAAGAATTCATTGTGCAATAATGCGATCTTAAGTCATGCTATTGAGAAAATATTTTAATAGGTGATTTTAAGATTATGGTTAATTGACTTAAGAAAGTTATTAACTTTAGTAGAGAATTTTTCCAATTAAGAAAGATTAAAGGATAAATTAAATTATCTTTAAGAGAAATCACCTGTTAGGTCTAAGGGAAACAACGATCCAAATACGGGTTTGTCAATCTTGAAGTAGTTTATAATTTTATTTCTTTCTTACTTTACTTCTTGAATAATTCTTAATTTGTTGTTAATTTAGTAGTTGCTACAATTTAATCTAAGTTCTTTAAGTTTCTTGAACTTAAATATGCCGGTTAAATAATAGAGATCTAATGAGTATTAGTAGTCAAAGTCCCTAAGTGACCGGCACTTGGACTTAATCCACTTATTACGATTTGATAGATGCACTTGCCTAACATATTAACCATCCTTCGTCTTAAATACTATCTTCCACTCATCTCTTGGTCTCATTTGGATTTGGTGGTAACCACTCTTCAAATCTACCTTCGAGAAGATCCATGCATCATGTAATTCATCCAACATATCATCCAATCGTAGTATCCAATATCTATACTTGAGCCTATAAGCCTATAAGCCGGTTTTTCTAAAGAGCTGTATCAAGCTGTAGATTGATACAGTGTTCAATGCCTCGGATGGGTGCTAAGCCTTTCGATAGCTCAAAAGGAAACAAGTGAGCATACTCTTAGAGCAAGGTCTCCATTTCAGTTGGTAATGCTCTAACCTCCTTTAACCCGAGTAGTCTTCTAATTAGTAGGAATACAAATTCTTCCTTCTTAACATCCCTAGAAAATTGTACTTAGGAAATCACCAAAGAGTTCTTCTATAATGATTTGGAAACCTTGACTTGGGATTCTTAAACTTCTTTAGGGGTCAGTACAACTTTCTTTCCATCTTTTTAGAATATACAAGTGTTCCTATATCCATCATGGGGCACTCTCAAATCGAATAGCCATGGTTGACCAAGTAATATGTGTGAAGCACACATAGGTAGGATGTCGTATAGCACCTCATCCTTATATCTATTGCCAATGGTGATCAGTACTTAAACTTCTTCATTAATAGGTAGTCCTCCTTTCTAATTGAGCCAATGTATCTTATAAGGTTTAGGATGAAGACAAGTTCAGGTTGGCAACTTCAAAGACCTCACCACTCCTTACGCTATTACATTGGTGCAACTCCCTCCATTGATTATCAAAGCACATAGGTTGCCATTCATTAGGCAATTTGTGTGGAAGAGACTCTTCCTCCATTCATTCTCATCAATAGAGAAGGTATTGAGAGATCTCTGTACGACCATGCAGCATTCTCCTAATTCAGGTTAGATTAAGCCATCAGAATCTTCTTGAAAATCATTTAATAGATGATCAACATCTACCTCTTCTTCTCCTTCACTTCCACTTTCCACTTTAATCTGTGGGGTCTCCCCTTTGATGGTCATGTTTAGAAGTTGATTAGCAATATGTCCAAAGCCGAGACACTTAAAGCACTTAATGTCTCAATTCTTCTATCTTAAACACTAACCTTGGTTCTTCCTAACCTTAGACTCCTTAGCCTTAGTCTTACCTCAACCCTCATCAAGTGTGCTTAGAGCTTGACCTTAGCAATCTACCTCATAGCGATACTGAGCTTGGTCATATCTAGGTCAGCTCAACATGCTAGATCTGCTTGGCACACCAAGTCAGCTGATTGTTACTTAGCTAAGTTGACTTTACCTCTGCCTTTCAACTCTTTGGGCCACTCGGATGGTTTCATCCAGGTTTCCAAGCCTCTACACCTATATTATATTACTAATCTCAAGATTTAGGCCAAAAACAAACCTTACCACAATTCATGCTTTTGGCTCGTCAACATCACAACAGATTATTAGCAACTAGAATTCTTAGATATACCCATCTACAGATCGACTACCTTGCTTGAGTTCTTGGAGATGTTAGAAAGTATCTTATTCATAGAGTTCTAAAATAAATCTACTCCTCATAACTCATTTCATCTCATTCTAAGTTCGTATTTCTCGTCAGGCTCATTGACATATGGTCTACAGCTTCTTTTACCACATTGCTGCATACCTAAAAAATTCTAAGGCTACTACATGGATTTACACTAAGTCTTTATAATCATAAAAGTCAAATATCTTCTCATTCTTCTCTTCCCAATCTAGATATTCATCGACACCTCTAAACCTATAGAAGCTCAAAACTTATACTTTGATGTCCTTAATCCCTTGAAGAGCTTATAGTTCATGTTTGTCATACTCAGGGAACTACTCATCCTCATCTTCATCATTTTCTACGTCCTCAACTTCTCCTAACTCCAATCTTTCTCGTACATGTCTTTCAGCTCGGATAGGTCAAACTTGTGGCGCATTCATGGCACCAAAAGCTCAGATTTCCATATCTCGACGTTTCAACCTATCTCACATACCTTGTCTTCGTTTAACATTTCCTTCTTAGGGCTAAGCTTCTACCAACCTTTGGATAGATGTAGTTTAATCAACCACAATGGCAATGAGGTTCTGCAAGAGCATCACTCTTAACATCCCCTATTTCTCCTTATATACTAAGGTTTTACATTCTTCATCAAAGCTTCCACACTAACACAACCCAACAAGAGATTCAATACAAGACTACTAAACACTTCACTAAATCAACAACCTCAACACTTGCTCTATTTTACAGTAGAAAAACATAGTACAACAGAATATGTAAACTAGTCACTAAAATCAAACACTACAACTACATAGCTATCGATGGAAACCTCATGCTTTGATATTAGAGTATATGATATGTTTAGGAGCTAAGTTAATTACTAAGGCTTACCATAGGGGAAATACCTTGGCGAGTCCTTCAAGATATCAAAGGAAATAAAATGGTCAGCAAACACAAAACAGTAGCTTTGTGAAGCTATTCACTAGATGTGACTTACTAATGAGCACAATACGACTCAATTCTCACTTGATATGGCACACAAACAAAAGTTAAGGTCTACTAACTACTAATCTCGAGCTACTAACAAGATTAGATAAAAATGTAAGGGTTATCTCGCAAGAACAAAGGGGGAATATATAGTTCCTTATAGAAGTGTATGATGCTTGTAGCTACAATAGGGAGGGACTATTTATAGTAAATCCCTTACGACAACAATTTTATAATAGAAATTACATAAAAGGATAATGTAAAATGAAGTTTTCTGATATAAGCTAAAATGGGTAAATGTGACAAAGGAAAAAAGAAATATAGTACAAGTATTAGAAAAAGTAAAGATAGGTGGCAGCTTGTCATTGCATCCATGTTTAGGGATCTTAAGGCACTGCAGCTGAACTAAGTTAAGGATGTAATTAGCTGGTAGAGAAGGGCCTAAATAGATCAACTTTCAAGTTCTCTACAAGCAACATGCCTGCATTTGAGTTCTCAATACACAGTAAGTTAGCATTAGGAGGCCTGGCATAAAGGCAGGGGACATAGCAAAATAGAGTATGTTCAAGCTGGGCATTTAAGGAATTTATCTTCGAGCCTTCTTGGTACTGAAGCTCGTTTGGGTCGAGCTAAGACACCTAAATCCTCCTGATTAGACCTTATAAGCCCTTAAGTCTAGCTCAAGTAATAGGTCCAAAGGTTTGCATTCCATGAATTATTAAAAAGAAAAATTAAGAAAATGTTTTTGATAAAGCAAATAGACCCCTTAGTCTTTTATTCTACAACCCTAAGGGAGGATTACATTTAAATGCTTACATAATGAAATTATTTTTATCTATGAAACACAAATTCGATGCATGTAGCATAACTAGAAAAGCGAAAGAGAAAAAAAAATTCTAAAAATATCTATTTGTCTCGTCATAGATATATGTGGCAAATATATATGCTTCTAATGATTAATCGTTGAACAAAGTTCATGTTTTGAGTAATGCCACTTTTGGCACTTCAATGGGAAAGTTGTCAATAATATCCACCCAAAGATTCTTTTCCTTCAAAGAATCAATGTTTACAAGTATCCTCCCTATAACGCTATCGCATTTAAATCTAGAACCGTACCCGATTTGCAAATTCCACCACCCTTTTGGACTCTTCCTTTTGCCTCAATATATGCTAATATATACGACAAAGAGCTACTGGATGTATTCCTAAACGTCCAGAACTTATAAGTGTCAATCTTGATGGGTCTATATGCCCATCACTTAGCTTATGATTTCTCTACAACTCATCTAAAACTGCTCTCCCTCCGACATGTATATTAAAAAAAAAAAGAAAATAAAAACTCCAATAACTAGCTTGAAATCAATAATATAAGGTTTTAGTTTCTTCATATTGAGCAATTTCCAAGCCAACAATATAGTAAAAAACAATAGTCGCTATGACGTATGTAGGATTAATGCCATCAAGTAGACCAGCATAAGGGACCAAACCAATCTTAAACTATCGATTCACGAGTTAGTTCTATGGTGAACTGTAATCGACCCATGTGTTGACGTTTCCGAGCTGATTAAGCCAGCTCGATGGTTTATAGGCTGTTTCGTGACCCTTGAACCGTTTTTTCTTTTTCCTTTTTCTTTTTTTCTTTGTTTATATATTTTTTCCCTTTTCCTTGCCAGCTCTTGAACCCTTTTTTTTTTCCTTTCCTTCTTCATCAAAGCATACATTCCAAACAAACAAAATTTAAAATACAAAAAAGTCTCTTACAGTATAAAAAACCAATCTAATCGAGTAGAGCGAATTGGTCAAGGGAAAAATATTTCTTAGTATATTTTACAATCGCTTGGAAGGTGCCTACGTATCTGCTAATAAGAATCAAACCACCATAATTTGGCTTAGACTTTTAGAAAACCTTTAGTCTGTTGGTCAATTTTACATCTTGCAAAAAGAATCAAAGCGCATATGACTATCCAATTTAATTTTTTTAAAGAATAATAATTTCACTCGACCATTTCTGGGCCGGACTAGTTCATGGTTCGAAATTGACTCCTACACGAATTTAGGGTAATAGATTCAAAATGTAAAGATTCATACCTTCTTTATAAGTTTTCTATATTTTGGATATATAGAAAATGGGATGCACATAATATAACTTTTCTATGAATCTTTGATTCAAAATGTAAAGATTCGTAATCTTATATCCAAAATATAAGATTCCTATCTAAAATATAAAGATTCATATCCAAAATATTAAAAGGAGGGGCACCGCTGGGTTGAACATGGCCCTTAAAGCCCTACGATTCATCGAGTGGTTCAAGTCCAACCTCTTTCGAGTTAAACTGGTTTATGGTTTGAAACCAACTCTTATACAAGTTTACCGTAAAGTAATAATGTATTAATCTTTAGGGTTTCTCTAACCATTGCCATTAGGTCCTTGGAGAGAGACACACCAATCTTTCTATTCTTGTCTTAAGGGACAGATTTGGGTACTTTAAAGAGTAAGATACCACATAATGGTAGGTATAGTTAAGCTGCTAATTATTTGTTTTACTAAATATAAAATTTAGGGTTTAAATCTCATAAATATCACTTTACCTTTTAAGGAAAATTATATAGTCTCATAAACTTCTTTGACGAAATCAATCCAAACAATTGAATATCTTATTATATTAACTCTCATAGTCATCTAAACAATCAAATCATGTCATGTGTTGAGTAATCTCGCCAACGGGACCGTAGAAGTTCCTACTTTTTTAATATGCATTTAATGCTTGTGCAACATTTTGATAACATCAAATTCATCCGTTACAGAATTATATTTAACTAAATAAATTTTCTTTCATTACTATTTTCTATTAGTAGCATACCATAAATAGTAATTGTGCTATCCATATTAAAATTGTCTTGATTTTATTCTCATAATATCAATAAATAATAAAATTATATTGTTTGATTTAGTAATATTTTTCTTTAATAATTAATGTTGTGAATATGAATTTTTTTTTACTAAACAGTTGATTGCATAATAACATATATTTAAAATAATTTTTTGGCTAATAAAATAAATTTGCAAAGTTCTCATAAAGTGACATTTTAGAATACTCATATTCATATCAATATGCTCTATTTATAATTTCTTCTTCAAATATCCTTTATATTCTATTCTTGTTAAAAATAAAACTTACATAATTTTTACGTATTAATTTTATTTTTTCTATAAATTAATAGTTAGATTTCAATTAATATATATATCATGATGAAAAGGTAAAAGGTTTAGTTTTTAACCTTTTACATATATAAGATGTAATATGATTGCAATAACAAATGGATAATTTCCTATAGTTGATTCTAATATTGACTTAATTAAAGTAAATCTAGTCTTCCAATCGTGTGATTCTATGTTTGCTACAGCTCGTCTTCCCTTTTAAATATGCAATTATAAATTTACCATATGCACCTCGATGGATGTGTATGATATGTATAAGTTGGAAATTTGCACAATAGCAATATAAGGATTGCTTAGAGAGAAGGTGTAATTACTCTAAATAGGGCTTAGTAAAATTGATTAAAATCTCTATATCACATATGTACTCATAATATAAAAATTAACTTATAAGTTAGAGATTTTAAGATTCTAATTTATTAATTACTAAGGCTTCTAATTTTTAATTTATTAACTTATCATTAAATATAAATAACTATAGATATACAATATTCCATAATCCGTCAAAAACCATAAAAAACTGGCATCCTCTACCAAATAATAAGACAAAGTAGTCAATATTATGAATTACAACAATTACTAAATGATACAGAACCTTAACATATAAACACTTCCTATATAGGTTATTCTTATATTAGCTATATATTTTCCAACTACCTCTAACTCTCTCTTACATATTTTAGATTCGCACTCTATACTCAAATCTTATTCTAGTCCTAGCTTAAACGTACCTGCAAAATAGATTATTGACAAGTAAACTACATGACCTTACTAAGATATCCCTTCTACTATACTAGCAAATAAGTTATCAAACAATTAATTAGCAAATATATGAATGTATGAACAAGCATTATACCAAACAATGTATATAATTGATCGGGTGTTGCATACAACTTTGGATTTAACGCCCTCTAAAAAAAGGGTTAAAGATTAATTAGGTTATAGCACTTGGGTTTTTAACTATATATTAAAATTTTGTATTTCACAAATATATTTCCATTTCCAAAAATCAAGTAGTACACAAATTTCCAAATCTAGCGATGAAGTGACATCCACAATCCACACTCACACCCTATAGCAAAGCTCTCTATACTCAATCCTCAACCACTAACGGTTAGCGTCTTTGAACACTAAGTAAGCCCATGAGCCAAGAGTAAGGTCATGTTGTACAAGTGTACTGTATCAAACTTAAAATTTTTCACTTTATTTTTACTAACTTAATTAGTATTAAACCTTAACTTATTTAATACTAACCATCGACTAAAAGTTAAGAAAAACTTAGTTTTCTTTTAATTTCAAAAAAAATTTTGGAGTCATCATCCGACCCGAGTCTGGAAAAAGTTAAGTCATAACTAATTAAGTCCATTAGTTATAACTCAACCACTAATTTACGAAAAAACCAATTTTGAACACAGTTTGAAGACTAGAGTTTTTGGATCTAAGAACTAACCTATTAAATCCTTATGGATAACACCATAACCTTTCGAATTTAGTGTTATTCTTTTCAAAATACCTTTTTTACACGAAAAGAAAATTTTAATTTACAAGAAAGAAAGAAAGAAAATTAATTTTGCTTACAAAAAGAAGAAATTAAGAAATTAAATATACTTATTTATAAAAGGGAAAATAAAAAAAAAATTCCCTATTTTAAGTCACTCCATCATTACCTACGAATGCCTATGTACTTGTTATTCAAGATCAGACTTTCCATAGTTTATTTAGCAAAACTTTAGGTACATTGGTTTTTCTTAATTATGGAAATGGTTGGATTTACGTTTGTAATGCTTTTATTTTTATTGAAAAAGTTAGGAAAAGATCATAAATATAAGATTTTGTTTTTTGAAAAACAATTTCTAAATTGGGCCATAATTTGAAAGAAAAGTTGATTTTTTATTTACTTTTTTCAAAATATATTTTCCTAAGTAAGATAAGTATATTCCTAGAAAATACAAGGAAAAAAAATCTTTTTTTTAAAACAAAAGAATTATCTTTTTGAGAATATTTTCCAAAATGAAAAACAACTTCTCTTCTTCTTGTTTTTCTTTTTCCCTTAAAATAAGAATTTTTTGTTTTTTTGTATGTAAAGAAGAAAATTAGAAAATAAAATAGATTTTTTTCTTCTTTTTCTTCTTTTTTTTTATGTAGTTTCATATTAAGAGAAAGAAAGTAACGGCAAAAAAAGAAGAAAAAGAAAATAAGAATAAAGAAGAGCGAAAAAGAAAACGCACCAGGGGGGTTAGGTATAATTGGAAAGGGACGAGCTGTTCACGGACAAAGTGGATCACGGGTCGAGAATGGAAGAGGAGAGAGAGTCGCATTCCTGGCTTGTTATGGGCGAGTATATGTGGTATTTTAACCAGGTAAGAACACTTTCATGACATTTTTATTGGTGAAACTCCAATTGGTGATAACACCATGTTCTAAAATGATGAATTTGGTGGTGGTGCGCAGTGGTCACCGGAGTTAGAGAGAGAAAGTGATGGTGGAGCTTGTTGGAGGGTATTCGATGTGTACTAAAGATGATTCTAAAGGTTTTTTGGGTCAGGAAATCTAATGGTAGGGTTGATTTTCTTCAAAAGCCAACAAAACTCTAACTTTCTAGAAAGAGAAAGTAAATCGCATAGAGAGAGAAAATAGAGATAGAAGCTTGATGAAGAGGTTTCGAGTGAGTATTGATCCAGAAATGTGATCCCATACCCTTTTTTATATTGTTCCAGAAGAAAGTCCAAATTTATGTTAAAAGCAAAATTTTGAATTAATGGGTGCTTAATGGATATGATTCAAATTTAATGAGATTTGATGCGATTTTGATGAAATAAAAGGTAGAAATCTGTATCTCAATCATCATTCTTGCTTGATATTGTAGAGTTTGAATCAAACCGAAGTGGCAATAACACATTTAAGTTTTTCCCAATTTTCAAATTCCACTTTAACCCTCTAAATAATAGTATTTGGACGTAATTTACCTGATCTATACGATTTCACCATTAATTCGGTGAAATTATGTAGAAATAAGGGCCAAAAATGGCCTTCAAATCAGTTATCCAAGCAAGAAGTTTACAAAAGTCAGAGAAAAACGAGAAAGAGAAGGAAAAGGAGGAAAAAAAAAAAAATTCACAAAAAGCGCAATGTGCCTCAACAAATTAATTTAATATAGACATGCTCAACCAGCTAAGCAGCTTGTCTTTCTCGACAATTTGGAAAATTATATTTTATATAAATGAAACGATATTATAAGCTTGCATTTTAAAAAAAAATAAGAAAGAAAAAAAATTAGAATCATGAAACCTTCCGTGAATAAGATCTAGTACACAAGTTAAAATTAATTTTCAAAATAAACTCAATTTAATGGTTTTTTACGAACTTTAGTTTATTGGTCATACAGTTAATTTAAAAATTATTTTTTTCATAAATCAATCAATTAAATCCAATTGAGTTGTCATTTGAAACCATATTTAACTTAAATTAGCTTCATTTTTATAATATAAAAATAACTAACCTCAATTATGGTCTAAATATTAAATTTTATAAAGAAAACTTAATATTCTCAAATATTACCTAGAACCGCTAAATTATGTATGTGTACTTTGACTTAGATTGACCCTAAAAATAAAAGGACCCTCACTAAGTAACTCAAATATCTTGAAAGCAAACCCATCACCTAAAAAAATCTTTTTTTTTTGTATTTTTTTTAATTAGGATCCTCTTCTTTATTTTAAAATATAAATAAAATAAAACTATACTATACTAAAACACTTTAATTCAAGAAACAACCTCCGCATAACCTCTCTTTATCTTTGTGTGAGGTGACGGTTAGAATAAGTAATACAATGCACAATTGATACACAATCTATTTAATCTGAGATAAGCCAAATATAATTAAGTCAAATTATTAGGCAACCAAGCAATTGATATAAACCATCCAAATCATGCAGCAATCGATAAACCATCCAAATCATGCAGTAATCGATCATACAACTAGATCTTCAATTATCATATTTAATAATATTTTTCACAATAATCAATCAATATCAAGCACATTCACATCCCAAAACCCAAGTATCAATTTATTAATACAAAAAAATTAAGTGCACTAACTATAAATATAAAACAAGTATAAAGTCATCAAGAGTACTCATTTAATCAAAGCCATTATGAATCGTAATAATCAACGAGTGACTCGCTCTCTTAATTAGTGTCTCTTGGCAAATAATAACAAAAGAAATCTAATAAGTATCTAGAAGTAATGTTAAAAGACATAACTAGCTTACTATCTATTTTATAATTCCCATTTCCGCTTAGGTTTTAAATCACATATAACTTTTTTATTTTATCTTTCATATTTACATTTTGATAGTTGATCCTTATCATGTTGTAGTGTACTTCTTCAATAATATAATTTAATTAAATTTTCGGTGATGTTTCACATGCTTTAATTGATCTATTATGGTAAATAGAAAATATTATTTTATCACATGAGTAATGGTATACAATTCAATAAATATTATATGAGTTCAGGTTTTCTCACTTTTCGTAAATTTTGTATTAGTATATTGTTGTATATTAATTTAATTGTAATTCCCACATGTAGTAAGATAAATAGCAATGTGACAATATAAGTTAGACAAAGTAATAGATTTTGGTGGGAAATATTGATATTTTATATTTACTTAACTGAAAGACTAGCTCAAACAGAGTGTAGCATTATTCTAAGAACCTATTATGTGTATATGCATAAGTATATGCTCATTTTAATTCTTGTAAGTATATGATCTTATATTATTGTTATCATTAGTATTATCCTCATTATCGTAGTTATTATCATTATAATAATAATTATTATTCTCTTTTGGTCGTTGTCGTTATTATTGTTGTTTTCGTCTCATATTACTATACCATAGTCATTACACTTTATATATTTGGTTATTCGTACATATAGAAACAAATCCTCTTTAGACTGTTTAGACCTTTAAGTGTTTGTGTATATCCATATATATATAGAACTTATGGCTTTCCAAATAATTCCACATTATACAATTATGTTTTATCCACACTTTATAATTTGTGTTTATTGGTTTTCCTTTGTCAAAAAATGTGTATATTTGTAAATAATTGCATTTGGGTATTTATTTATTTGGGGTTTTATCCTAATTATACATTTATAGGACCAAATTACTTAAATAACTTAGTCATTTTACTTATACTCTTCGATTTCTTCTAAATCTTTAATTGCGCGTAACTTTTTGTTTTAAATTCAATTTTTATAATCTTATAGTCAATATTTATCATTTTCAAACATACTTTCATATAGCAAGATCCATTTTGAATGTTGTGACCTGCATATTTTGGTATGGGTTGAATTATTTACAAATTTTACCATTTTTGGGCCAAATCATTTTCTACTAGCTTTTTATGGGCTTTTCATGATAATTTTATTAATTGGCTTTACCTAAACTTTATTGATGGGTTTAAAATTATTTGGGCCTAACCTTTTACGTATTTTATTTCTAATGGGCCTAACTAAAAACTTTAAGATTCCTTATAAGGCTTTTTATGTTATCTTTGAACTCAAATTTAAATCGAGCTTCTCTTATTAGTTTATGGGTTTTCTAAATTTTTATTTTGGGCCTAAATAATTTATTAAGTTTTGTATTTTATGATTTCTTCATATTGTGAGCCTAAATCTTATTTTCTTGTCCTAGAAAAGGTCTTTTCTTTTATTTTTCCATTTCTACCACTTATGGCCTAGCTTATTTACACATTTTTGCTCTTAATTCAATTAAATAAAATCTTTAAGACTTCTTTCATACTTAATCAAATGTGTTTGTGGGGTTTTTATAGGGATCCTTAAGTCCATTTTATATTATTTTTACTAACTAACACATTTGGGCCCTAATTTGTTAATTATCTGAATTATTATAATAACTATTCTAAATTAATTTATAATTATTATTTTTCAAGAAAACTAAAATTTAGGGTCAGAATATTTTGGAGGCTAACATGACCTATCATAAAAAATCCTTAGTGAAATTTTTGTACTTTTGTTGATATTATTATTTTTACCATTTTTACTATTATACATATATTGTACCATATATGATTAAATAACAAAAAATAAAGAAAAATAATACTGTTCTTTCTACTACAAGTGGCATCCAGTATTCACACACATACACACATATATATATATATGTATTTTTCGTACTTACAAACATATTTTCGAAAAAATAATACTAATATACATATTTGAAATTGGAATATACTTAAATACATCTATTATTGTATATTTTACGTTCAACCTAGAAAAATGAAAATGAATATATATATATATATATATATGGTATGCAACTGCCTACACATGTATATGTATGTTTAGTTTTGTATTTTCGTATTTTATATGTATATTATTTTCATAATATATATATACCCAAATGTTCATATTTTCATATATTTATATATACACACACATAGATATCACTTCAAGTTTCAAAAAATAAATAAATAAAATAAAATAAAAATACACATAAAATGCTAACACCATGGCATGGTTTAGATGTGTTTCGAAACATACAACTATACACCATAAAAACAACTTATTTTTGTTGTCATACATAAGAAATCAACTTATAGACATTAATGTTAGTGTATTATTCTATTACATAAAAGAAAATAAATTACATATCAAAGGAAAATAATACTAGATACATAATAAAAACTACAAGAAAATACATGAAAACTTTTAAAACGTAGGGGAAACTTGATTACTTCAAAAGATAGTGGGTGACAGCCTCAGTGGAACTAGATCCTTAGCTTGTCTATCTAATCTATTTCAACTCCTGAAGTTTTCCAACTTGCTTGCTTGAATGGAATTTGGGGTATACAAAAGAGGGTCAAGAGTGATTGCGGTGGTGGAGCTTTAGGAGGGTATTTTGGTGTGTTATATAAGAGGAAGTTGAAAAAAAAAAAAAAAGAAATGGAGAAGAGATGGTAGCTGCTTAAGCATGTTTTGCAAGTAAATGAGGGGATTTGATTTTTAGAAAAGGAAGATTTTAGGGAAGGGTGAGGTCAACCGAATTAATGGGATTTAGGAGGTTAAGATGTATGTTTTAGTGTACTAAAGTGTAAGAAAATGTTGAAAGAAAAGATGAAGAAGAGATTGGCAATAGCTGACATAACAAAGGAAAGAAAGAGGGGGTCATTTTCTTTTTCAAATAAAATTATCATTTGGGGAAGAGAGATGTCCTGCTAAGAGTTAGGGAAGGGGTTGTCCTTGGTGTCTTATCACTAGGGTCTAGGTGAAAAATAATGAGGTTTTACTTAGGGATCTAATTAGGTTAATGGAAATGCTTTTAGTATGGTTACATTAAGGGTTTAGTTAGGTAAGATAAAAATACTTAGTTAGAGTGTTTATTTAGATAGGAATACATATGTATCAAATATAATATAATATATAATAATATATATACATATGTATTTATATTAAGAAGGAAAGAAATTACATAATATCAATATATGTACACAAATATTTGCATGGCTACATGTAGTGATAAGTAGGATTTATTTGCAATTTATTAATTTAATTGGCTGAAATTAATTAATTATTAATATTTAAATTCATCAAACTAAGACTTTATTAACATTAAGGTACATTATAGAGTTTTATAATCTTAAGGTTTAGTGTTTAAGGTTTTTATTGAGTTTAGGTTCAAATTTTTATGAATATGCATACGTAAAGTCTAGAGTTTTCTTACGTGATTAAGGTTTCCAAATCGTATATTAGGGTTTTTCTTATTCATTTTAGGTTTCAAATTTAACATTTAATTGGTTTTAAATTTATGCAGTTTTATTGACTTAAGGAAATATCTACAACACTTAAGTTCGACACTATATCTAAAAGGCTAAATTTACAAGGTTTATAGGAGGACCATTGTGCCATCGATGCAAAATGAGCAATTTGAGATGAGTATTCATCGAACATTATTAAGTCCCAACTAAAGTAATGCTTTCCATGCTTACAATCAAGGCATAAGAGTTTGAATACACCTGCATAATTTTTAACATAAAATGGTTATTTATAAGGTTTTCCTTTGTGCTTCACTCCTTGATGAAATAGGGATAACACTCACTATAACAAAAGAAATACAAAGGATGGCCAAAATAACTATCAACTACCTAGCAAATTAAACAATAACATATTTAATTTGCTATGTAGCTGATATATGTTGTTTGTTCCATCACCTAATATGAGGTGTAGACAACTTATTAATTCATAGAAAACTTATTATGAATAACCCCTAACTAATATGATGTACTCATGGAAAATGAAACAACATATGTTGTTTATTCCATCACCTAATAACTTGCTAACAATAACATATTTAATTTACTACATAAACCTAAAGGCAAGTCTAGTTGAGTGAAGCAGGTTAACTTGCTAACAGGCAGTAAGATTTTACTAAAATAAACGAGCGCCAAAATTTTGACGTAAGAGCATGTCGAACTATACCTTAGACTTAACCTAGCATCAAATCGGTTAATCCACTTAAGTTGAACTTGTGTAGAATAGGCCTTCTTGTGCTACGTATAAGCAAGAGGAAGGTTGGATTAGGCTTAGATGACCTAACTTCAAAATTGCTTATCAATAACTATAATTACCTTTCTTCCACTTTTCTACCATAACATTTTAAATACAACTTCCCTCCCACTTCTTTACAAGTGTATCTTCTATCCCACTTAATTGCTAGTATTAATTAAGTGATTATACCTGAAGGCCTCAACACCTATTCATAAGAGATGATGCTGATATATTTTAGGAAAGTTAAGTGTTACCAAATCTAGGACTGAATCTCCTCAAATAGATAAGTATATCTAGTTGAATAGATACGTATTTTCTAAAAGTTAAAGTGTATGTTTATTAAAAATTTACCTAAGATACAATTGCTTTTGTATCCACTTTAACCTGAGTTGGTGCCAGGTTAGGAATAAAGGTATCTTTAATCTGTTTTGCAGAAGACTTGGCTTTAAGCATCATATTCTTCACATGTCCCTTTTTTCCTGCTTATTCTCGTATGGAATCTCACATGCAATGCTGCCGTCCTTTCTATTAGATTTTTTACTTTCACTTGAGGAAAGTCCTTCTCTTTGATATTTCCTCTGTCTCAGGAACAGTTGCTTTATTTGTTTTCTTTTCAAGAACAGCTTGAGCTGCTTTATTAGATGCGTACTCGCCTCGGTCTACTTACCTCTTAGCGTGCTCCTACCTTTCCTTTCCTTATCGAGGAGTGTTTAGCTTAGTTCTGTTCTAATCACTTCGATTACCATACACGAGTACCTTTCCTTTCTTCAAATAGAAAGATTCCCTTTCCTAATATGGATAGTACTTCTGTAAGTGAATCCCTTCTTTGGCTTGCTTCTTAAGCCAATAAGTCCTGTGCCTAATAGGTGCAATCAGTCTGTCCCCTACCTGTTCATTCAAGCCTTTCAATATCTCGTCTGGCCCTGTCTTCTGTCGTACTCTCCTCTATCGAGAATTGGTCTCTCGCAACTGTCCTGTGGAAAACAAATGCCGCTCTTCTAGTAGTCGTTGTTTGCTTCATCGGTTTCAGTATCCTTTGCTTGGTAAATTTCTTCTCGCTCTACTGACCTTGACTACTTAACTAACTAATAAGGCTAGCAATCGCTCGTTTTTCTTATTAGCACGATAGGTGGGTAATCCTATACTATAGGTTGGGCGTTCCTGCGCACCCGGCATCCTGCAAGAAAAGGCCCCTATCTATAGAACAAGCAACGAATTAAGCTGCGCGAAAGCCTAAAGCCTTAGCGCATCCGTTTTCTTGCTCGTTAGCGCCCCTTATTGAAAACTCAAGGAAAGCCTTTTTTGATATGATATAAAACAAAAAACAATATAGGTAAGAGAAGGAAATTACACAGTATTCGGCTATGCGCTCCTTTTGTCTCCAAATTGAAATATCCAAGTCGTAAGCATATTATAAAGCAATGAGCCAGGGTTCTGATATGGATTCAGCCATTACCATCAACTCAGACCAGAGATCCTCTCTTAGACTCACAATAGGGCTGCCATAAACCGCAGCTTTAGAACGAAGGGCAAGCAGTCCCACGGAGCAGTACGCAAGTACTTAATCATAGCTCTTCAACCTCCTGGGCTTAGAATTAAACATCTCCCTATGCAGAATCCTACATCCATGAAAGAAATGTATGAATGGGAGGCCTTACGAGGGGGATTTTGCATAGGAATGGCGGGATGCTAAAGAAAAGAGATGACTATGAGACTCACAATCATCAAATAGTTAACAAGATGAGTTACCTTTCAAAGCCCTTATTCTTGCGAAGAAAAGCCCTTCTGGACATGTCCTACTAGTAGAAGAAGTTACTTGCCTTCCCTTGCTTGAAGTCAAGTGAGGCACTCTTTCTCTTATATAAGCTATTTTGCCTTGAAATCCCATTCATACCATCTTCTTCTTGTAAAGACTAGTAGGGCATTCTCTTTCATCAATTCCTTGCTTCCCTCCACTCCTCGATATTGGAAATCAATCGGGCATTCGAGTCGAGAACAAGCTCTTTCATGCCCAAGGTTTAAAATCTATTAGTCACGAAGAAGGAGTCCCGATCCCAGTAGTAAAAAAGTAGGCATTCACTCGACCAGTTCATGTGCAGCCTATTCTGATTCAATTGTTAAGAGCTCCTTCTCTGCATCAATTGTCACTATGCACTATGAAAAACAAGTCGGATGCTTCCTGCTGCACGAGATTTGGTGGAAGTAGGGATTTAAGCACAGTTATGATTCCGCTTAAACTAATAGTAGGATAGGAGCAAAGAGTTCCAAAAAAGACTGACTCTTAGGCAGATCTAAGAACTCTCCCCCTTTCTCTTTCTCACATCTTCAACTCTCTTAAGATTAATGGGATCGGCGAAGTAATTCCAGATATCGATTAACTGCTTGCCAGCCTATCCCTAGATTTAGAAACGAATCCAAGGTCAGCTTCAACATAGAGGCAATATTCATATTGTTATCCCAATGGGATATAGAAAGGTTTTCATCTCCAATTCCCCGGCTATTAATGAAAAGCGAAAAAAGAGCTACAATGATGTGAATTTAATGTTTAAAAGAGATAATATCCTTCCTCTTTAAAGAAGGAGCTTTTAAGCCACTCTGCGACGCACCTCTATGGCTATGTCCGGATCTAATTCTAACTCTCTCTTCTCTCTTCACTCGAGTACTTCTATGTGCTGCTTCCCGAGCTTATTTATGTACTCTCGCTTAACTGACAAAGAGACTGCAGACAATTCTTGCAGACAATTCTAGCCATTTATCCAAATAGTAAGAGACGATCCTCTAATAAACAATTCGTACCATCTAGATCTAGCTAACTCCGACAAAACAGATTCTTGTCCCGCCATTGGAATCTCACATTTGTGCTTAAGCTCATTACTCGGATTGGTTCTCGCGTCCCTGTGCCCAAAAGGATGGGCAAGTTCGATTCGAGTCTTCATTGATCGGATGGATCTATATGCTCCGGGGAGGGATGAGACGAGGTGTAGCGCAGTCTGGTCAGTGCATCTATTTTGGGTACAGAGGGCCATAGGTTCAAATCCTGTTACCTTGATGTGACAGGCTGATGTGCACAGCCCAGCAAGCCTATTAAGGCAGGCGAAAAAAAAGCGCACATTTCTAGTCAAATATGAAATCACTAAACGTCCACTGCACGTGTATGTGCAGTTGGTGGATAGATGATATCTACCGAACCCTGATCATTATACAAGAAACTTGTGTGACTATTAGGGTTTTCTCGAGGCGAAACTTCGGTTGGTCTTGTTTCGATTAACCCGAAGCCGACCGAAGGTCGGGACAGGACTGATTTGGAGTTTAAACCTCACCTCATCCTGTCATAAGGTGAATGACAGCATGGGTCCTCTAACTCATCACCAGAGGTGCCTCCCTTTGGGTGTCTCAAGAAGACACTCAACTAGGTGAGACTTAGGTCCTAGACTGTCGAGTTCCACGTCAATAAGGAATTTCGGCGGACTACAGCACGGGTGTTACGGAAGCCCTTCCCTAGTAGGAGACTGGGTAGGTTCCAATGGTAGTGTGCGTACTCACTATCATTGTCCATACTTTATTTAGTCCTACGAGTGGGAAAGTTTTCAGCGTTAATAGCTGTAACAATGAAAGCCTTATTTGATGTGTTACATCGACTCTCTGCTCCTAAGTGGTAGAGAATCTTCTAAGATTCTCGGATGAATCGATCCAATCCATTCTTGGAGTCAAATAAAGACAAAGGATATGTCAGTGACCTAGCACGACAAAGCACTCTCCGAGGGCATGGAATGTCTCATTTTTTGGTCAGAATCTCGACAGTTGTGTTATTAGTTGTAACTTTACTCACCCTATGCTATTCTGGCCTTTTAGTACTCGACTTTGATTGGAATATCCTTTTTTTATAGTAAAAAAATAAAAAGGAATGCTAATAGGCAGATCTTTACACTTCCTATTTTGTCAGCTCGGGTGGTGTGCCTGAGGGATCTTTCTAACAGTAATATTAGCTCTCCTTGATCCGGAGAACATGGATTACAATAAATGATGCCTACTTCGGGGGCTTCCGGCACATCAAGCTCGAAGGCAGAGGGGCGAATCAACCAAGCGCCACTAGACCCCAATACGGGGATGACCATTTTCAAGGCACCTAGTTCGGGTGCAAGGGTTGAAGTCTTTGAGATTCCTGAGACACCCCATTCCCATTCCGGCGCTTCAGAGGCTGCACCGGGGCCAGCGGAACCGGGGCAACCCTCCAACTTTAACCCCCGTCGAGTGGAGGTAGAGCTTGAGCTTCTGCGCATTTTGCAGAAGTTGGAACCGACTGCTCTCCAAGAGGCAAAGTTCCAACGATTATTAAATCGCCTTGGCCTGGAAGGGGCTTCTGATGATCTCCTAATAGCTCTCAAAGAGAGAAGGAATAGTTGAAATTAAAAGAACGAGAATACCACGTAATCGAATAAAGGCTATTGATTTTTTTTTTTATAAAAAAATTGACATAAACACAATGGGTTATAGTTCTTGCATTAACCAGTCTGGAATTTGGTATAGCAAGATGTTAGAAGGTGCTAAATTAATGGATGCCGGGGCTGCTACAATTGCATCAGGAATACTTACTTTTTTTAAAAGGGGGCCGCCTTTTCTGGAGATGGTTTTTGGTTCTAATGGCTCACGCTTTTTTAGCGATTTTTTTGTTATGCCGGCGATGATAGTAGATCTAGTAATGGGGCTGTTCTGATTGAGAGAGGTACCCTTACCTAACCTAAGGGGTTTTCTTTTGAAAAGAGTAGCTTTTTCTTTTTTGGTGCCTCAATCGAGAAGAGAGGTTGTGGTTGAGAAGCGCTGAACAAGGCTTTCGGCCATGGGAGGGTGGGGGGGAAAGGGAAGTTGGCCCCCCACAAGATCTCCCGCTGTCAGGCAGAGGCAAACTGTTTCTAACCTATTCGAGGGAGGACTGAACATGGGGGCAGGATCTAAGGTAAGAAGATAGTCCATTAGTTCAGCTACTTGCGCCGAAAAGCTCCCTTCTGATAGACGCTCAACCGATTGACCGAAGCTCGATAGAATTGAGAGAGCTTACCTCAGGATAGCTGATGGAGACTTCCAGAGAAGAGATGCCTTGAAAAGTCCCTTAACTTAAGAAGGTACTGTACTCTCATTTAAAGACGCCACAGACGACGAAGGACCAACACCACCCAAGGTGTCTGCCTATAAAAAGGGGTCGGAGAAGATAGTAAGTGAAGATACTCAAACAAACCAACCGAGGCAAGCCTTACAGGGGAAGGCAACGCCAGCATACCTTTAGAAGGAGGAGCTGCTAAAATAGTATATCGACGGGATGGATCTGCCCTCAGGATCAACAGTAGGCCGAAAACTTGATAAAGGGGTTGATAAAAGTAAATCATTACATAGCTGGACCACCATTAACGATACAATTCCGTAGTCTCTGGGAAAAGGGTAAGTTGGCTAATGAAAGAAGTATACTCAAGGTACCGACGAAAGAAAAACTGATAGGCAGCATCTATGGTAGCACGTTCCACAGGGTCAATCCCCACTCGGTTAGATAAATTGCTATTTAGATAATGCATCGGGGGAAAAGGAACGGTTGGGCATAGTCCAAATTGCCTAGAAACTTGGGCAGGACCATACCATTCTACACCAAAATGACCATCCCAAGAGATGAGATAGTTTGCCCATGCCGCTACCAAATCTGGGTCTTCTAACCCGTCAAAAAGTCGAACCACCCAGAGAGGACCTATACGAGCTTCCGAATAAGTAAAGAGGGCTCCTAAATGGCTCCTCGATTCGGTCATGTAAAAGAATCGGAAAATTGAGGGAAGAGATGACACAAGAAGTTGAGCTTGGGATAAGACGAAGGAAGCACAAAGCACAAAGGTTAATCTATAGAAGATGGTTCAAGGGGAGAATCTGTTTTGTCGGAGCTTAAAGCCAAGTCCTAGGAATCTTCACATGTCAAACAGGCTAAATTCATTTGGCCCACTTTTTAAATAGACAAAAAAATGTCGACCTAACCCCTTTCAGAAAGCGGGTTAAATGAGCTAGCCCATGGGTCACACCCCATTTGCATACTACTAGTCGGGATAGGCTTAAAGGAGCTCTCATAATGAGCTATGTAAGGGATTACAAATAATTTAGAGCCCCCCTAATAGAGGTCAAGGTGGAGTGATAAAGGACTAGACCTAAAGGCAAGTCCAATTGAGTCAAGTTAGTTAACTTGCTAATAGGCAGTAGGCTTTTACTAAAATAAGCAAGCACCAAAGGTTTAACCTAGGGTTAGGTTGAATTATACCTTAGACTTGACCTAGAATCAAATCAATCAATCCAATTAAGTTGAACTTGCATAAAATAAGCGTTCTTGGGCTACGCATAAGCAAGAGGAAGGTCAAATTAGACTTGGGGGACCCAAGTCCAAAATTGCTTACTAACAAGTATAATTACTTCCCTCCTACTTTTCCACCATAACTTTTTAAATACAACTTCCCTCCCACTTCTTCACAAGTATATCTTCTATCCCTCTATATATATACATATATACACACATATGACACCAAACTCACCACATTCTATTTAGTAAATGTATGCGTATGCCATATATTACATTCTCTATACAACCATATTATATATATTATGTAAATTATTTTATCACCAAAAAGTTACATGTATATGATAAATTATACATGCATGGTAGCCTATGGTTTATTAATGAAAGTTCTTTAACAATCAAATGATGGGAACCAAATTTTAAGGCTTTTCTAACTTCTTATAATTCAATTGCAATGTAGGTTAGAACACCTGATCTTCCCCTTGAATACTATGATGTAAAAATTTTAAGATTAATAAGGATAACAATTGGGCCAGTGCTTAGATTTAATAATTATACTGTAAATACTAAACGGGGATGTTTTGCTAGATTCTACATTTAAGTAAATTTTCATGAACCCTTGGTGCATTCAGTCATGATAGAGGGAATTCCTTATTATGTCCAATATGACGGACTTAAAAATTGGTGTATTCATTATTATTGTATTAGGCATATAATGTAAAGTTATCCAAGGAAGTCCAATAAACAAGATGGAAGGCAGTAGGAGAAGCAAGAAAATCTGGAATATTCGATAGCTTGGGAGGCAAATGTGGCCCTTGTGGAGGGGATGCCAAGCGAGCAAAGTAAAGATAGCAATTTAAGCTAAGTGGCAAAGGAAAATAAGACGGATATTACGTCAAGAATTCAAAGCGAAAGTGAAAATTCAATACAGAATGTGGAAGGATATGGTAAATGTTCAAAAGAAAAAAAAAACTTTTAAAAATAAAGTAAAGAATGGCTCAAATGTGCAACACATGTACATTAGTAATAGCTTGAAGCTATCAAAAACAGCTAGTGCAGGTGTAATAGTTAAAAAAGGACAAATAGCAAAGCATCAAGCAATCTCTTAAAGATGGGAAAGGAAAAAGAAAGAAGAAAACTATCAGATAAAGCTACTAAATTATGAAGTGAAAGCATATCATGATAACATTGAACTTAATCACCAAAGAGTCGATACAATCAAGGAATGATAAGAATCAACTCCTTGGAGTAGTCACACAAAGCCAAGCTAGAGGACTTATAAGGACTTACCCGACGTATTCTTGCTCAAGAACCCTTCAAGCTCGAAGATTCCTTCATCAACCTTAGACTCCTACATTTCCTCTAACTTGAGTGATAAGCTCTAGTTGAGATCATCTTAACTTCTAAGCTATCAAGCACCAAGCATCTGTCCAATTTGTTGAGCTATCTAACTTAAAGAAGATCCGAATATCTTTAAGTTTTTCAAGCTCTGACTTGACCCAAATCAGGTTAGCCTTGATTCTTAACTTTTTCCCAACATCTTCAAAGCTAAATCCTACAAATGCCGAGCTACCCCAAGAGTTACTTAAGCACGACCAGCTACATTATAGACCATCAATCACTACCCAATACATATCTTTTAGCACAACCTTCTAAAATGATTCCTTTTGCTTTCCGTACGAGAATCATTTGTCATTTTTACCCTTTTTAGTATGTTTTAGAAATCTTTTTGTACATTATTCATTTTATCTTTTCTTCATTTATTGTAGCCTTAATTAAGGTCATATAAATACCTCACTTCTTTGTTCGTAAACATCATACTTCAATATTGAACACAAATATTATCCCTTTGAGAACACTTAGCCATGTCTTCTCTCTTTTCCCTTTTTTTCTTATTTAGTTCCTTTAACAATAGTTAATGGCGAGTAACCTTAATCCTTGCTTGTGGTCACATCAAGTATTAGGATTAAGCTTGGAAGGATTAGCTGATGCATCATATCCAACTAGTAACTATTTAGACCTTGCTAACCCTTATTGTTTTTCCTTTCCTTCTTATTTGTTATGGTATAGCCTCCATATGTATGGCCCCGAATGATAGGAATCAAACTACTAAGCCTTTAACCCGTAACCAAGCTCAAGGCTTAAAAGTACTCACAAGACGAATTCTCATGTTCTAGCTAGCTCCTACCAAAGCCAAATTGATTCTCACTATCGACCAATTCCTTATGTCGAGTTGAGCAACTACACCTCTCTCGATAGTCGAATACCGATAAGATATATACTTTACTAACAACCCAACCCCTTACACACCTGCTCGAACATGACCGAATCGACCTTGATCTCAACAATATATGTGCTAAGAAGCTGAGATATATAGCATGCATCTACAATAACTCCTCTACTCAAACAAACCTACCTTTGCTCAATACCCTACTCAATAGCCTCCATCCTAACCGTACCATTCACTAGTTTCTACCAAAAGCATCTCCAATAAGCTATCGCCGCGTATCAAGACTCACGTGAAAGGATTCTACTGCACTAATCATTGATTACTTTGAATTTTCACTTATACCCTTATTATTCCTTGTACATTACTTCTTTTGGGACATTACTCCTTTAGTCTTTCTATTTTAGGCAAGTTACCTTAGTTTTTGGGGTATAAATACCCCATTGTACATGTAACTATGTCATTTTATCATCTTCAACATACTAAATATACTTCTCTTTCCGAAAACATTGCTTGTTAGCCTGTTTACTTACTTCACTTTTATCCTAACCCTTAAATAAAGTTAAGTGACAAATAACCTCACCAAACCATCTTATACGTTTTATTGAGTTAAGCCATGAATTCTCGAAAGTTCCATTAGTATGTTATATCCTTTAGAACTGTTTGTAGATTTACTTTTCTTATTATTTTTGTCCATTCCCCCATTCATTCTTTGAGCTTTCTGCAAGCTTAAATTCACCCCCAATACTATAGTCCCTATCAACTCTCAACGCAGCGTATCATCTCTTAGTATTAGAGTGAAAGTTTCGTTTAAGTAAGTTGAATTTGATTTTTGTGGCATAGTGTTTGCTATGGTAGTTTGTTGAGGTTGTGTGAAGATTCACTAAAGTGTTCGCAAATGATAAAGGGTATAGTAGTTACTTTCATATATACTCTACTTTGCCCTGTTTCGAGCATATGAAAACAGAGCAAGTTTTTTATTGGATTGTTGTTGTTCGTTAATTATGTTCACAGATTAGTTGGACGTTCGTGTGAAATAATGTGTTTTGTTCAACTTAGAGGAATAGAAATTATTATGTCTTAGATTCTAAGTTTATTTATTGAGTTTTGTCTAAAAGATGACAAATCCTAATATAAATGCTAGTATTAGAGATGGCAATAGTAGTGTTGTCCACCATAAACGATAGCCCCAAAACACTCCTAAGAGTATGGACAAAAGACTTGATGCAGTGGGACTAGAGTTATTCATGCAATGGCTTATCAACAAGCTAAAGCCATGTAGAATACCCTACAAGATGCTCAACCTACTAGAGAATAAAACCTAACTTGATAAGTTCGAGATGGAGGAATAAGAGGATGAGTATGATGAAGGATTAACTTAAGAGATATGGATGACAAAGGAAAAGAAAAGTACAAAGAAGAAGAAGGATAAGCTAGAGCACCCCAAGCTGCCGACCATGTGCAGCTTCAAATTTCGAGCTTCAATGGTTCCAGGAATGTAAATGATTATTTGGATTGGGAGGAGAAGGTTTAGTAAGTTTTTTTATTATTACCAATACGAAGACCATGAGAATTGCTCCTGTAAAGTTCTTAAGATATGCCATGATGTGGTGGCAGAACTTCTAAAACATGAGAAGACATGAGAGATACAAAGAGGTAAATATTTAGGCTGAGATGAAGAGAATACTTAGGAACAAATTTGTGCTAAATGCCTATTTAGAAGACACTTTTGCTCAACTCCAAGAACTAAGATAAGGAGGTCAAACTAAGATAAGGAGGCCAAACTATTGATGAGTATGATTAGGAATTCCAAATACTCATGATTTACTGTAAAGTAAAAGAGCCATCAACCTAAACAGTGTCCAAGTTTCTCATTAGCCTAACGAGTGGAGAGACAGAAGAGAAGCAAAATGCCAACCCAATCCCCAATGAGCTGACTTGGTCAGTTAAGCCAACCTACCTAGGGAAGTACCCAAGCTTAGTTAACTATTGAGTTGAACAAAAGAGTAGCTACTACAGTTGAACAAAAGGGCTGACCTAATGGTGACGTGCAGACGAGAACATATGAAAAGGGATAAAGATCTAGAAGGAAGACAAATTAGATCAAGTGCTTTAAATGCCAAGAGTTTGGGTACGTGGCTACTTAGTATCTGAATTGAAGGACCATGATCATCAATAGAGATATCCCAAAGATCGAAGTAGATAATACTAATAAGGAATCCAAAGAAGAGGTTGTTCTTGAGAAGGAAACCACTCAGGAGGATAAATTGGTTGAAGAAGATGTGTTTATCAAGGACTTGGACAAGCCAACTTTAGTTGCCCGACATGCAATGAGTATAGAACCTTCTGTTGAGGAAGAGCAGAGAGAAAATTTGTTTCATATTACTTACAAAGTAAATGATCAGGTTTATGCACTCATAGTAGATAATCAAAGCTGTACTAATGTGGCATCTGCCGACTTGATTGAGAAGCTCAAGTTGCCAACTATCACACATCCAAAGCCGTTTAAGTTACATTAGTTGAATGAGAAGGGAACACTACATGTCACTCAACAAGTGTTGCTACCAATCTTTATTGGAAATTATTTTGATGAAATTTTCTGTGATATACTACCCATGTATGTGTTTCATATTTTGCTAGGTAGACCTTAGCTTTTTGATCGAAGAGTTATACGTGATGGATTCAGGAACACTTACGTATTCGAGAAAAATGGGAGAAAGATTAATTTAAACCCTATGATGCCAAGTCAAGTTAACAAGCTACAAGCTAAACTTGCTCGAAGATTTAAGAAAACTTTAATTTTGAGTAGAGCCGAGCTCTAAGAAGCTATAAAGGTTGACATGCATACTTTTGCCTAAGTGGTTAAAGACCCATTAGACAAATATGCTGACTTGTTTCCCGAATAGTTGCTCGAGGGATTACCTCATTTCTGAGGCATTGAATCAGCATTAACTTGATACCCGACACTGCCCTAACGAAGAAGCCAACTTATCGAATAAATTCAAAACAAGCTACTAAGCTCTAAAGATAAGTCGATGAAATACTTAAGAGGGGATATGTAAGGGAGTCTCTTTGCCCCTGTTCATGGGTTTGCTTGATTTACTTTTTTTTTTGTTATTTTCATGCATTCCCCCATTCTTTCTTCAAGCTTTCTATAAACTCGGACCTACCCCTAATATCATCGCTCTTGTCAACTCTTGGCACAACGTATCACCAAAGATGCATCAGAGCACGATTCTGAGAGTAAGTATGTGAAGTGTAGTGGAGTTTTATTCATGTTTGCTGTTAGTAGCCATTATGTTCTTCTATAACTACTACAGTATGTTCATGTAGAGTTCACTGAAGTTATGTTTGAGAATGTTGAAGTAGGTTTTGAAGAAAGTGAGCTACGGAGTAACAGTTGTGTGAAGTAGGTATAGTTGTTATTGTTACTTTGTTCTACTCTATTTCTCTACTTCAAAATAGAGTAAGTTTCATTTCTGTAATAAATTGTATGTGTTTGGGTGTTAGAGTGGTCATAGTGTGTTAGTAAGATTCTGGGAAGTTAGTAAAAGGGTTTTACTCAGTATTATGCTATCAAAGTTGTTAGGAAAGTATTGCATCATGTCGGATTCTAATGTTCACAAAACTACTAATGCCAAGACAGTAGTACTCGTATTGGTCGTAGCTAACATTACAATAATACCCCATGGTTAGTTGATGATAAGCTTGATAGATTCACCAATCTTATTGAGAGTCTCGTCACTACTATGTAAGATAATAGATAACAAACGCAAGGAGACCCCAATCGTGACCATGTAAAAGACATACAAGAATGAATATGTGGCCATGTTAGCTAAGCTAATCACCCAGCTCAACCTCACCGAGCTAGAAGAGTAGCAAACCGACTTGCTTGATGAAGATTTGAGTTGGAGGAAATTGAGCAAGATGAGGAGGAGGTAAACATAGGGGCCAATGGAGAGGAAGAAGAAGAAAGGGAGTATTATAAAGTAGAAGAGTGAAGGTGCCAAGCTTCTTGAAGACTTGACAATGTCAAGGTTCAAATCTCAACCTTTTGTGGTAGTAAAGATGCAAATGAATACCTAAAATAGGAAGAGAACATTGAGAAAGTGTTTGACTATTATGAGGTACTAAGACAATGAAGGTTTGACTTGCTGCACTTAAATTTTCTAGGTACACTACCATACGGTGGAAGAATCTAAATGCAGAGAGAGTAAGAGATAGAAAAAGAGGTATGTGGATTTAGAAAGAGATGAAAAGGTTGTTGAGGGAAAGATTCATAGCTAAGACATATTTATAAGAAACATTCACTAAGTTACAAGAGCTTCTCTAAGGGAGTCGAACTACTGATGATTATGTAAGAGTTCCAGATGTTAATGATCCGAGCAAACGTGAATGAGCTTAAAGCTTGTACCATATTTTGATTTATCTTTGGACTTAAATATGAGATTCACAACATTGTAGAAGTATAGAGATTTAACACCCCGGAGGAGGCCATTAAGATAGCATAGAGGGTCAAGAAGCAAAGGATAAATAATCCAAGTAGACTTAAGCCGATTTTTTCACGAACTCCTACTCTATGATGACCTATCCATGCTAAGTTAAGAAGACCAATTCAAGCAGAGAAGAATGACTGATCTTACGATAACCGAGCTAGCTTGAAGAGTTGAACCGATGATAAGCCAACCACAAGCGATACACTACGTCGAGAGCAAACAAAGGCAATGGTATTAGGGTGAGTCTAAGCTTATAGAAAGCTTAAAGTGAAATGTGATGAAATTCGAAAAACTAGAACAAGAAAACGAAATAAACAAGAAAAATACGAATAATTCTAAGGATGTGATGTACCAAAGAAACTCCACGAACTTACAAAACTAGATGGAAAGGAAGTTGGTGCTGACCTTTACTATCAATCATTTGCATCAAGATTTAGAAATGTCATGGGTAGACAAAAGCTATAGAATTGTGCACAACACTCAACCATCAAGTGGAGAAAGTTCCCATTCATATGGTATATGTCAAAATGTTGCAAGGAAGTTGTTACCCCATCACCAAGTGCCAATGATTAGGCCAATCATAGTAGAAATGGATGGGTTAGCAACACTAACAAGATTGGGGAAAACAATACAAATGACAACGGAATATATTGTGAACATAGCAATGGAAACTCTAATATATTGTGAACATAGCAATGGCAACCCCATTGAAGGAAGTTTTCACCCATTCAAGCAAATGAAGAAATGGGAGAAAACAATAAAAGTGTTAGTGCATAAGATATTTAAAACAACAAATTTAATGATACCTAAGTATTGTCCACTAGCAGTGTATGTTGTAAAGAAAAACCAAATGGTCCTACTATTACTCGCAAATGTAGAGGAAACACTAGGCTTAGTTGATACTAAGGAGACATCAAGCAATTTTTATTTAGAAGTGCAAGCACTCATGGCAGATACAAATGAAGTAATTTGCTACAATTCAACTATAACAAGGGATGGTATTTCAACTTATCCTATCTTGTTTAAGCTAGTTCATATTTTGGTATGGAATAGAGGAGGTTAAATACACAAGACAAGCAAGATGCAATCCTAAATGCATTTACTGAATATATGCCTAATATGGTAGCATTGTTGGAGACAAAGACGTAAAAGCTAACTACCTACTATTTCAATACATTTCTTAGTTAGATGAACATAAGTACATGGAGGCTAGAGGGTATAATAGGGGAATGCTCTTATTATAGAATATAAGAGTGTTGGATGTCTATGTGTTGAAGAAGATAAATCAAGAAATTCATGTGGAAGTAAAGATTAGAAATACTGATATCTCATGGTTTTTTACTATCACTTATGCATCTACAAATTTAAATGAGAAATTAGTCCTTTAGGAAAATTTAATGTTACATGCAATGTATTATAAGAGATTTTAATGACGTTATTAATAGAAATGAATGCTGGAGAAGGGGAGTTTTTCCTAAGAGTAGAGCTTCTAAGTATGCACTTGCATGACTAAGTGTAGACTAATTGATATGGGATATGTACAACCCACTTTTACTTGGTCAACTGAGCAAGACTTGGCTACGTTAGTATAAAAAAGGTTAGATAAGGGGCGGTGTAATCAAGCATGATGCTAACTATATGATAAGTCAAAATTTTTTCACTTATAAAAATAGCCAAGTGATCATAATTTACCATTATTAAAAACACATCCTAAAGTAAATATTACAGTATATAAAAGACTATTTTGGTTTTAACCTATGTGAAGGGTTTTTGGTATAATTCATGTATAAAAAAAGAGATTGATGTGGAGATTAAATGGAATACATAAAGCCTTAATGATAAGTCCAAATCAATTTTTAACAACTCTCAAGAGGAAACTTAAGGAAGAATTAAATCTAGCATTGGACAAAGAAGAGTAGCTTTGAAAGATGAAGTTAAGAATTAAGTAGATAAAGGAGGGTGAAAGAAATATGGCATGTTATCATGTAGAGGTACAAAATAGAAGATTGAAAAATAAAATACTAGGATTACAAATTGAATAGGGCACATGGGATTATGATCAGGCTAAGATCTCGGATCTTTTTAATTGTTATTATAGAAAGTTGTACACTACATCAAGACTCTCATGCTCCATAATACATCCAATTAAGGATGACATGAGATGTGGTTTTACTGAGAAGCAAAAGCTACACTTAAGCAAGGAGATTAGTTATGAAGAAGTCTATAATACATTAAAGCAGTTAAACTCTTGGAAAGCTCCTAGAAAAGATGGTTTTCATGCTTTCTTTTATAAAAAGTGTTAGAGCTTTATAGAGGAGGAGATTAGTAATCTTACTATTAGATGCTTCAATGAAGAGGTTCTACTAGAAGAAACAAATCAAACTATGATTTGTTTGGTACTAAAGCAATCTGGAGCTAGTATAATTCAAGCTTTTAAACCGATTAATTTATGTAATACCTTATACAAACTTATCGGTTAAGGCCTTTTCTAGAGAATTTGATTCATCCAGCTCAAGCAATTTTCTAAAAGGAAGGAAAGTAGCAAATAATATTATTCATCTATGAAATACTTCATAATTTTAATAGAAAATCCATAAGACAAGGTTAGATGATATTGAAAATAGGTTTAGAAAAGGCTTTCGATAATATTAAGCAAGATTTTATCTATTGGGTATTAAAAAACATAAATTTCCCCCAAAAGTGGATAAAATTGCTTATGCCATGTATTACAAGGATTATTATAAAATTACTTCTAAATGGCTATTCAAGTGAGCTTATTTTTCCTTTAAGAGGTATAAGGCAAGAGTATCCACTCTCCCCTTACCTTTTTATATTAGGACTAGAATTCCTAAGTAGAATGGTGGAGGAAAAAGTCCTAGTTAGGGAATAGAAAGCATTTAGACTATAGGGAAGTAATCTTAATATATCATATCTTTTGTTTGGTAAAGATGTTATATTATTAGCAAAGGTAAATAAGGAAAATACCTATACATTTAAAAAGGAGTTAGATGATTTTTCCAAACGATCAGGGCTAAAAGTGAATGTGAATAAATCATCAATTTATTTTTCAAGGAACATAGCAAGCGAAATTAAAGATGACAATATAAATATTTTACAGGTGAATAAGGTTGCCTCATTTGGTAAGCATTTGAGATATTCGTTGCACGGAGAGGGTAAACCTACTTTAGAGCAATTAAATTTGCTAGTAGAAAAAGCTTAGAAAAAGTAGTCCAATTAGAAACCTAGACATCTAAGTATGTGTAGGAGAATAATTCTTATCAAGCATGTACTAGAATCTCTACCTACATATTGTATGCAGGTTTCAAAAATTGCAAAAAAGTTGATAAATAAGTTAAACAAGATCATTAGAGATTTTTTCTAGAGTGGAGTAAATGACACAAATAGAGTGGCTAGCTTGGGACAAGATTACTACACCTAAAGGGTAAGGAGGATTAGGTTTAGTTGATCTTCGAAAAAGAAATAATGCTTGTGCAATAAAAAGATATTAGCAGCTTAAAGTTAAGCACATAAATTCAGGAAGTCTAACAAAAGCTAAGCATAGAAACCTCCAAAAGGAAAATGATATTCCCTATTTAACAAGGGCTTCACATTTTGTTAAAGAACTTCATAAAAGTATTAAATGGAGTAATGAAAATGGTTTTACATCTTTGGGTAGTGGGAAACAAACTAGCTTCTAATGAGATAAATGGGCAGAAAATTTTAGAGTAAGGCAAGTTATTTAAGGTCCTATTCACCACCATGCTTGGAACTTAACGGTTGCTAATTGTTGGTTAGATCCTTACAATTGGAATGAGGATAAGTTAGTATTTCAAATATCCTCTTTGTTATTTGAAAGGGCAGGATTATTTGCACTAAGTGAAAAAGAGGAAATGAAATGGATCATAAATAATATGAGGGAGGAATTGAAGCTCAGTGATATCTATTTATAGTTTCTACCAAATCAAGAGGTTGTCAAAGAAAGATAGAGTTGGTTATGGAAGTCTTTGTTGCCTCCAAAGGTTAAATTGCTAATATGGAGAATTTTAAATAATGCTCTACCAACGGCTACTAACTTAAGAGACGGGAATTTATATGCAAATCCTAACTATGTTAGATATGGTGATAGTCAGGAGAGGGTTTTGCATGCTTTTAGCTAGTGCAGGCAGATTCAGCAAGTAATAGAGCACTGGCAGGCTAAAGACATACAGGATTTAGAAACAAATGGAGATTTTCAAAAATAGATTAAGTTAAATATTCATATCACAAAAATGAAAATAACGGATATCAGGCCTCCAAGAGCATATATGTTTAGGATTATGTTGGGGTATTTACGGTTTATTAGAAATTAGTCATTATTTTAGTCTGATCCTATCACAAAAGATTTGAACAGTGCAATAAGGAGATTAGGCCATGAATATTAAGCGTCTCTCAAAAGAGAAAGCAAATTGTATAGAGTTGAAAGTTGGGATTTAACTTGGTCTCCTCCAAGATTAAATTGGATCAAAGTTGAATACTTACACTATGGTTAATTATATCGGAAATCAGGCAGCAGCAAGTGGAGTTTTGCGAAATCATGAAGACAAATGGGTATTAGGGTTTTCGTACAAATTGGGAGGATCAGACATAGTGGCTGTACAATTATGGGCCATGCATTGAGGTCCATATTACTATCATCTAAATGTTGAGATTAAATCTGATTCAAGATTAGCAGTGACTTTCCTAGCATCGAATATCAGTATACAAACGAAATACAAACATATTGTTATTTTGTATATGGAAAAAATCTTAATAGCTATGCAGATGGACGATGAAGCACGTACCTCGAGATATTAATCAAGTCGCTGATCGACTTGCAGTGCAAGCATGGTAATATGACGAAGCCTATATTGTGTATATCAATCCTCCTCCATTTTTGTTGTCTTTTTTGTCCAAGGATGTTGCAGGTTTGGGGATGATGAAGGACATTGAGCATCCAGTGCAAGGCAAGAAGACTAGGGCTTTTGGCCGAGTCACTTGAAAGTTAAGGTTATAAGGGGTGCTCGGCTATATGTTTGGTTTTGTACGGTACTTAAAACTTTTATGTGTATGTGATATATACAAGTAGTTTCTTAAAAAATCACATTGATAGAGTTTTCAAATGATCAATTTTAAATCGTGGCTGATCTTAGTAGTGACAAAATCATAGTTATCAAACATGACTAATCAAACTTCTACTACAATAACAAAAACACCTCATATTATGCTAACAATGCGAAGGGTTAAATTTTATTTTCTATTCCCATGAACTTCTTTAATTAGCCTTCTTCATAGAAATAATTTTATCGTCTCTTAAAAAGAAGGAAAAGAAAAAAGAAAAAAAATAAACTCTAGAAATTGATCAGCGTGCATATAATAAGAAAGAGTTCCAGTGACCGGCCCCTTAGATATATATTTTACTTATTAAACCCTACATTCTTTCCGAGTGTATAGCGAAAGAAAAGTTCTTGCGTTGAAGCATCAAAAAAGTTTTGACCTCTCAACGAAAAGTTACAACGATAATGGAGCATATGATGGTAACATGATCAAACTTCGCTTGACCCCACAATCGGTGAATGTCAACAATCGTAAGCAGTTTTAGGTAGGCTAGTGCTACGAACAAAAGAGGAATTAATAGAAAACGCATAGCATTGCTGATCAAGTGGGAATATCCAAGCTTAACGTGCTTGAACCTAATTGAGAAGAAATTTGGGGAGAGTGTCACTATTGGGCTCAATTTTGACAAAGCCTGGCCCATCCAACCCTCATTCAACTTTCAGTCAAACTTAGTTTTCTCCCTTAATACTCTCATGTATCAACCATTTAAGTCAAGTTTAACAACATTACTAAGTGTATGACTTAAGCGAATTGCAAGAAAAATCATCAAGGGAAACAATGACTATTATTTAAGTCAAAATGATTAGATTAAATTTAAGAAATGCAAGGAAATGAGTAGAAAATTATAAATTTATGCTACAAGGAATGTACTTAATAAGTTTATTTATATTAGGGTTATTGTAACATAACGGCGTGCATGAACACTGGTTTTTAAAATGAGATGTATCCCATTTGATTCCCCCTCTTTAAAATTGTATATATAATTGCTGGGAAAAAAAAGGAAAAAAAAAAAAAGAAAAGAGAAGAAGTACAAGTCAAACAACTGAATTGTTTCTAAAGGCAACCTGAGGAAATTAATGAGATAAGTGATGTCGGCGAGTGAAGACTTAGATCTTGTATTTAAGAGGAAGATAAGGACATATTCAACCACCAAGACAGATATTTAATGGTGAGCTTGCCTTAGTATTAAAATGGCCAAAGGAAGGTAACATCACTATTTTCCTTTTGTAGTAGGTAGGAAAATATCATTTTCAACAAATCGTGTATAAAAACCGCAAAGAAAAGACAATGCAAAAAAATAAAATTAAAAAAAATATATTTCATATCATTAAAATAAAAATGTTATAAAAATTACTCCTTTAGTTAAGACTCAATGGACAGCTTTTCTATTGGATTCCTCAATCCTCTTTTTTTTTTTTTCCTATTTGAATTGTTCACGTTTTCTGATGTTTACAAATTAGGATTTTTATTATTACCTTTAACTTTTCCATCCATATGTAGCAATGCTTAATTCATTGAAAAGATAATTTTGAATAAATAATATAATTGAATTAATATAAATTACGTAAAATAATTTATAGAATTTATAAAATCATAAATAAAGAAAAAAGGCATAAATTTTAAGAAAGAACAGAATCCACCCATCAGCCTTGGAGTGTATTAAACGACCCACTTCTATTGGGATATCATGACTTTGGATGGCCGGGTTCAACTTTTTTATTGCCTCCCTCCTGCTTTCATTATTTTTTAATTCTTTTATTATTTTTAGTATTTAATTGATCTATGCATATTTAATTATTTATTTAAGTTAATTATTTGGATAATTTAGGTGTCGTCACGTGTCAAATATGGATGAAAAGGCTAACAGCATTAACGAAAAGTCTTACCTTACGGGCTTTCAAACACTTAATTTGATTAAATGGAATGCTATTACAGTTCAATGTAATTTGCTAGTATATTTGAGTATGAATCCTAGATGTGAATATGATATTATATATAAGTTAGTTAAACCCCAGTGCTATGATTTATTTCATTTAATAAATATACTTAAAAGATTATTACTATTCGTATATTAACAATATATATTTATAATTTTCTAAATATAAGTTAAATACTATTGTTTAGTATTAAAACTTTATTATGTTCCATTAAAACTACATTATGTTTGGTTCATACTCGATTCGTCACTATGCTTCAGTAACATATCTTCACTTGCAATTATTAAATGTTAACTATCTTCAATAGCGCATTATGTATGGGAATTTAATATTCAAGTTTTCGATAAATAATAATTCTAGTCACTATTTTGTATTTATAATAAAATTAATTGGTTGTTTTTCATATTTTACGAAAAAGAAAAGAAAAATCACTTAAACTAACTTTATCAGCCACGTCATAAAGTTTGGTCAAATTCTAAAATTTCCATCCTCGTCCTAAATTAATGAATTTGGATTCTTTTTATTTATCCCTTTCTTAATTTTTTTAATTTAAAAATTAATAATTAAAATTATTTAAATTTTTTAAATATTATATAATATTATTATATCTTTTTATAATTTTAATTATTGATTATACTGGTAACATCTTGAATACGTAAATTCAAACATCCATCTCCGTACTTGTGCCGTATGACATTTTGTATTTTCTCACTTTCATTTCCAGAGCCGGAGGCAACACGTGCTAAACCCTCTTTATATTTTTCTTTTTCTTTTTTTTCCATTTTCCAATTTCCATATTGGTAGACGGCTGGGACAAAGATACGTGGAGAGCTCCAGACATCATGATCTTCGATATTTGTAAGAAGCCACGAGTGAAATTGATCGCCGGCCCTCGTAGGGACTAACGTTAGAAAAGCTCTTCCTCCATTTTTGTCTGTAGGTTGTAAACGAGACCAGCTTTGGTCTTACTATATATTTTCTTTTCTTATTTCTCGGGTTTGTTACTTAGTTTTAGCTTATAGTTAATTACTTTAGGTATTTTTGTAGTATTTGTGGTGCTTGAAAAATGGGAAACATGGGTTATGCTCACATTGTTTGATGGAGTTTTCATTCAAACTGTAAGCTAATTTGTAGTATTTTTCTTTTTTATTTTGTTATTTTTGGGCTAGAAATATTTTTCATGTTCATCGTGGGGAAAAGAAAAAAAACGAAAAAAAAATTATAAAAATACAATATCTAAAAAAATAATCTTATATATAATTAAAATCACCTCTTCAAAAAACGATTTTCATAAACATTTAACTTCTCCAACCCTTCTTCTCCCCCATTCTATATGCTCAATATCTTACATACTTTCTCTCTCTCTCTCTCTCTCTCTCTCTTCAGCCATCCGCAAACTCTCTTAACCAAATCAACTATCTAGGTCCTTTATTTGTAAATCAATCATATAATCAGAGTAATTGTATAATGCAGATTTTTATTGTGGAAAGTTTTTTAGAAATAAGGAGATAATTGGTATACTATCATCACTTTCTCTCTTTAAACATCAATATAGGAAAATGTATCATTTTTACTATTTTGATTCATTTTAAGTACATGTTTTTCAAAGAAATAATGATCTCACTTAATGCATAATGGTACATTGTTGTTTATTTGTAATTTTTGGGCAAGTAAGTACGCTCATATGTGTTGTGACATATAGTTGAACAGAATAGTTATCTATTCCTATAAGTTGAGCTATTTTTTGTATAAATAAATATTTGTTAGTCAATTATATATATGTACCATATCTGGATTTATTATTTCTTGTATGATATTAATGTTTGTATAATTTTTATTTCTTAGAACATTGTATTCGTTATTTAGTAAATTTTATGTGTACATGTATGTAGGTACTGTATTGTATGTACACATGTGTATTAGATAATACATATATAAATAATTAGTATCGAGGAGTGTAGTTAATGAATTGGCTTGTGAGGTTGTGTAACTTCTTTATTTATTTAAGTTAGAGTAATTACTGATTCTAATGCCGTTAAGAGATAATGATAGTGAAATCAAATTAGGTGATATGTTCATGAACTGGACTAAAGTATGTCTGCTAACATAAAGTAGTACTTTTACACGTGTATGCTAAAGTTTATGCAGTTGATATGGCAAACAGGTGTACAATAAATAATATGAGATTGGTTTATTATGTTGGTGGAAATATTGTGAAAGGAGATGATGGAGTGCGGTATGATAAGCACCCAAGAACAATAGTCAAAGTTTCATTTGGGGCTACATATAATTAGGTAGTTAGAATAATATATAATCAGCTTCAGGTTAACCTAACAACACATTGGATCAAGCTGATTCACAAATGCCTCCTCGTAAGCGAGACTAGGAACATGTTCTATACCATCTCCATCAATAATGATTACGATGTCCAACAACTAATGGCTTCCTCAATAAGACGTAGTGGAGTCAACAATTCTACAGAGATCTATATTGAAATTCATAAAGTGAGCCTATTACTGATAGCCCCTATCACAGTTGAGCACGATGTCGAACTATACAGTGATGATCTTAGACCGCAAGTTAAAACCGGGGTATTTGAATCCCGAGCGATCCCATTAAGTCACATACCAAGCACCAATTGCATGTCCAGTGAACCTAATGCCTTGATCACCAATGAGTCTAATAGAGATACAGATATGAAGAATGAACTGGCATTTGCCCACATTGATGAAGATTTTGATGATACAGATTGTAATGCTGACATTGGCTCAAGTGAATATTGGTTGCAAGAAGTGAAAGAAGCATAAGAGTCACATGGATAGAACGATTGGAGGCATGGGTTAAAAATATCTATAGATGCAGTCGGGATATCAAAACCCGTACCTTTCTACACGTTAAATATAAGGGATAGATTGGTAGCATCTAATGATAGTATAAGTGGTGGTATATAGAGCTTTAACGATGAATTGGAGGTAGGCATGCGGTTTGAGAATAAAAAAATCTACAGACAACTATGAAGTTGCATCATGTTATAAACTATCATGACTTCATTGTAGAGGAGTCCGAATTGGTGTTACGATCTATCAGATGCATTGATTAGGAAAAGGGTTGCAGGTGGAGACTCAAAGCTTATAAGAAGCAACATACAGGATGCTTTGTCATAACTAGGTTCGTGGGTCTACATACGTACCTCAATCCTACAATTAGCCAAGACTACTCAAAATAAAACTCAAACACACTATCTTACTTTCTGATTAAGGATGTTCAAGAGTCATTAAGCGTTAAGGTAAGACACTTGCAGGCGACTATTTGCAAGCAATACAGTTATACTATCCACATCAAGAGAATTAGGGAAGCGAAGTGCAAAGCGATTGAACAGGTTTACAATAAGTAGGAGGAATTGTATCTGGTGTTCCCACATCTACTAAATGCGATCCGAGAGACTAATCCCGGTACCATGGTAGAGTAGAAATGGCGAAATAGTGATATTGCTAGGCACATGTTATTCAATAAAGTCTTCTGGGCATTTAGACTATGCATTAAGGTGTTTATGCATTGCAGGACTGTAGTTACAATCGACAGAACATTCCTATATAAGAAGTACAAGCATAAACTGTTGATTATGATCAAAATTAATGGTCAGAATCACATAATCCCACTCAGTTTCACCCTAGTTGATGAAGAATTTGGGGATAGCTAGAGTTAGTTCCTACCATATGTACTTATGTATATTATAAGAGATCGTATTGATATATGTTTGATTTCGGACCATCATGCTGGGATCTTGTCTGTAATAGAGGGCGAAAATGCAGTATGGCCAAGAGGTCAGCCTTGGCAGTGGTGTATTCAATGCATCCCCAATAACTTCAACACTCAGGCTAAAAACAAAGAGTGCAAAGAGCTAATAAAGAAGGTTGCTTACCAATTGCAACCTCAAAAGTTTTGTGCCTACTATGACGAGATCAAGACTATGAGCCCTTATACTAGAGCTTACTTTAGAGGCTTGTATTGTAAAATGTGGATGCTGTAATATGATGACGGAGCTCAGTTTGGTCATAGGATGACCAACATTGTAAAAAGTTATAACAGTGACTTGCATGATGCTAGGAACTTGCCCATTGCAACACTACTTCAGAAAACTTTCTACAACTGCAAAGACTACTTTAATAAACGTAGGATCGAGTTAAGGGAGCAAATGGGCATTAGCAAAGTGTTGACCAAATTCATGGAGAGAAAGTTTGACAAGTGGCGCAAAGTGACCAGTGGTCATTGAGTTGTGATTTTTTACTACAATGAGCAGATATTTGAGGCTATCATAGTGCCAAGACCAATTGCACACGAGCATAAATGAGAGAACAACTACACAATCGCCCTTAGGACTGCACAGTGTACTTGCAATAAGTAGCAAATATACAAAATTCTATGCTCATATACTATAGCTGCTATGAGAAAAATGAGCATGGACTATGCTGTACACATTGGGTATTGGTACACATGGCAGAATTAGTTACGTGTATATGCGTTCCTTTATGCCCTGTGCCGATAAGTCCAGTTGGTCATATCTTAACATTTTCGTGTAGTATCCAATTACAACATCAAATAGAGTTAGGAATCCAAGCAGGCCATAAGAGAAACGATTTTAGAACGAGATAGACACCTGAGAGGAACAGCTAACTTACACCTGTAAACTATGTAGTGGGGATGAACATAATAGGAGAAGATGTCCGCAGTGAGGAAAACAATCAACGTTGAGTAGATCTACCAATAGTTGACATAATGAAAAAACCTGTGATAATATTTATTGATTATATATATGGAAATGTATTTAAGAAGTAGTTCTTTTTTCTAACTTTTTATTTTTACCATATGAGCTTTCTAGTAAGCTTAAAATTCTTTTTTTCCTCTTTTGTACTTGTAAGAGCAGATGGATCTAGAACCGATAGATAGGTCACTACTTTACTTACAGCTACCCCATAGGTCAAGCTAGTGTAGGGTAGTTAGGTATGGAATAGCAAATGAAAAACATAGTTGCGATTTGTTCCATTCCTATATTGATTGTAATAATATTTCTTTTTCCTTAGTTATTTTTCCTTAGTTACATAAAAACTACTGATTCAAGTGCCACAGACGTAAGGCGATATTTAGGCATCGGGATGACAAGGAGATGCCAATAGTTCCATATATGATCCCATATCTAAAGCAATTAGGCTTCATTGGTGCGCGCCAGGTTCCCTTCATACAGTTGAATTGACACTTAACTACTACCTTGGTTAAACAATGGAAGGAGGAGACACATATGTTTCACTTCTATACTAGCAAGATGATGGTGAAACTGTAGAATATATCTCTACTTATAGGTTTGCCAGTCAACGACGATACAGTTATTGGAGTGACAGCTTTTACTAACTAGGTCAAGTTATGTCACTACATATTAGGAATTCGCCCACTAAAGAGCGCCTTAGGGTATCGGATTAAAGTTGTTCTAGTTGAAGGACAATTTTACTGATTTGCCTTTTCATGTGAACGAGAAGACAATACAATGCTTTACAAAGGCACATATCATGTAGTTGATCAAAGGTATGCTATTCTCAGATAAGTCTAACAATGTCGTATACCTTATTTTCTTCTCTCTCCTATCAAACCTCACTATGGCTAGGGGATACGCATGGGGAGCAACTTACTTGGCATGGCTATATCGCCAGTTGTACTTGGCTTCTTAGGTGGATACAAGAAAGATTAGTGATCCATTGGTGATTCTGTAGGTGTGGACATGGGAGTATTTCCCACACATCACCCCTTTATGTCGCTGGACTATAATAGTTGTCAACAATTGACCACTTATAAATCGATGGGGAGTAGACTTTGATGTAATTAAGCTACCTACGCATGTGGTTAGACAATATAGAGATTCATTCGATTGCCAGCATCTAGAGCAGGTTCGTATTTACCGAAACCATTCTCCTTATTCATTTAGTAACTGTTATTTTTTTTCATCCCATTATTGATCATCAATTCAGGTTGTCTGGATTCCATATGACCATGATGATGTTGTTAGACTCCTCATTTATTATTGGTATGGGAGTGATGTATGGCTAGCCCATGTATAGAGGTGTGCAAGAAGGTTAAAATAGGCTAACCCGACTCGGCCCACTTTAGCACGTGAGTTAAATGGGCCAAGATTATTTGACCCGCTTTTTTAACAGGCCAAAAAATCTTGACCTTAACCCATTTAAAAAGCGGGTTAAACAGGCTAACCTACGGGCCAAAGGCATAAATGGGTTAAATCGGCCAACCCAAACCGACCCACTTTGACTCATAGGTTAAATGGGCTAGCTCATTTGGCCCGCTTTTAAACGGGCCAAAAAACCTTTGTCCTAACCCATTTTAAAAGTGGGTTAAACAAGCTGGCCTACAGGCCAAAGCTCACTTACACACCTCTACCCATATACTGCTTATATGCTTTTATATCATAGAGACACATTATCCCGACTATGTAACTCAACAACTTGATGGGATGCAAGAGATCCCAGTCCACCCTGATATGGGACATACACTATACGATATCAACTTGAGGGGCAGAACGAAGATAAATTGGGCCACCCACTATGCAAATCGGATAGTACAATAGGAGGATTGTCAAAACTAAATAGTTCAAGTGTGACCACCGCCTGATGTACATCTTAACTACGTCCCCTGGTACTAACAAGTTACTTGCAAATATATCGGCCAGTCTAGAGCTTCCTAGATGTATATGGTACATACAATTGCTTTTTCATTTATACGTTTATTTTCTATTTATATGCAACTAAAACTTTTGCTTTTGGAATGTAGGCGAACTTCATACATAGAATGCTGCACATGTCGTATGAGGACATAATATCTTAGTAGCATCGAGTAGATGACCTCATCTAAAGGATTATTAGGATCCACTTAGGTGACCTGGCTCCACCTAATCCTATTTGCTACACCCCTATCATTAGAGAGACCTCCACTAATTAAGTCCATACCTCACCCTAACCTTTATGCAAGCCATTGAGGAGGCCAATTAGAGATCCTTAATATGACATGGGCAAGGGAGTCGTGCAAACGTACCCTTCTTTAGTCCCCATGTGATAGGAATTAGGTTACTAAGCCTTTGACCTAAAGCTGAGCTTAAGGATTGGAAGGTTTAGCAAGGCGAATTATTCTACTCCAGCCAACTCCTATTGAAGCCGAGTACTTTTTTGCCAAGTTACTCTTTATGCCAAGCTGAATAACTGTCTATTTCTCACAAATAGTGTATCGAGAGGCAGAAGGCCGAGAGAACAGTCGATCCTCATTCTCACTTACGCTTGGTCAACTACTTACTTGGTACTACCCCTACTGAGATGACGAGAGAGACTCCAAGCTAATTGAGCCACCCTTACTCGGATAAGCAAGTCGCCCATACTTTTTATCTGCATCTTCTAACGACCTTACCAATATAGCATTGCCACATGTACAGAATCATGTATAAAATCCATTACACCAATGATTATCTTTCTTAAATATTCATTTTTACCTTTTTGTACCTTATACATTATCTCCTTCAGAAATACCCTTTTTATCTTTTCCCTTTTAAGCAAGTTGCCCTAACTTATGGGTATAAATACCCTCTATACTTATAATTGTAAATCATCAGATTACCATTAATAAACTTTTATGTTTCTTTCCTTACATAAACACTCTGTTTACTCTCAACATCACTCTTATCCTAACCCTTAAGCAAGGCTAGATAGCGAATAACCTCACCGAACCGATTCATGTATCATATCGAATTATGCCATAAGTCTTCGGAAGTTCCATTGGTGCGTCATATCCTCTAGAGCTATTCGTGGGTTTTGCTTACTTTTTCACTTGTATTTGTCCTTTTACACATACCCCATCACTTCCTTTTTTAGCCTTCTGCAAGCTTAAACCTATTCAGCAGCCGGCCTTAGTTATTTTTGGTTATGGTTCGCATAATCTTGGTGTCAGAGCAGAGGTTTTATTTAAATTGTTGGTTTTTTCTGAAGTTCTATTTATACTCTATTTTGTGTGTGTAAAACAACGTAAGTTATTGTGTTCACCTTAATTGCTAAGTTTGCTAGCTGTTGATTTTCTAGTTAGCAAGAGTGTTTATTTGAACTTTGAGTCAACGAAGAAAATAACGGATCCAAGTGTAAATGTTGATGTTGGAGATGATAACAGTGGAGTTATCCACCATAGACAACAGTCACGGTAGACATCGAGAAGTATTGATGTAAGACTTGATGAGGTAGCTAACCTCTTAATGGATCTAAACCAAGCTATTCATACGTTAGTTTACCAACCCACTAAGGTCGTGCAAAATACCCCATAAACTACTCAAGCTATTATAGGTCAGAACCTAACTCAACCAATTCAAGGTAAAGGAGTAGGCAAACGAGTAAGGTAAAGAATAGACTTGAGATAGCTCAATGAAGAGGATAAAGAAAAGGAAGAAGAAGAGGAAGAGTATTTCGAAGAAGAGTATGTACGAGTCCCTAGAGCATTTAACCATGTGAAGCTTCAAATTCTGAGCTTCAATGGATCTGAAAATGCTGATGAATATTTAGAGTGGGAAGAGAAGGTGGAGCGTATTTTTTATTATTATCATTACAAGGATTATGAGAAAGTTAGAACTGTTGCTGTTGAGTTCTTCGGATATGCTGCCATGTGGTGGAAGAATTTCCAAGCCATGAAGAGATGAGAGGGCTATTGAGAGATTAATACCTGGCTCGAGATGAAGAGAATACTCAAAAACAAATTCATACCGAAATCTTATCTTCAAGATGCTTTCACTCGACTTTAGGAGCTAAGATAAGGAGGCCGAACTGTTGACGAGTATGTTCAAGAATTTCAAATGCTTATGATTCATTGCAAATTAGAGGAACTACCGGCTCGAATAGTCTCAAGATTCATTACTAGGTTGAGAGTAGACATTCGAGACATTGTAGAACACCAACGATTGACACAATGGATGAAACTATTAGGATTTCCCAACAAGTAGAAAGGCAAAGGAGGAGTCGACTTCCAAACAAGATGCCAATTAGCCAACCCGAACAGGCAAGTCACTAAGCTTGGTCAAGTACCGAGCCGAGTCGAAAGGTTGATGCTCGAGCCAAGCAGAAAAGCCGACCTAATGGTAAAGTGCTAACCCAAACTTATGGGAAGGGGTAAGGGTCTGGCAAGAAGACGAACTAGATCAAGTACTTCAAGTGCCAAGAGTTCGAACATATGGCTGCTCAATGCCTGAACCATAGGACAATGGTCATCAAGAGAGACATCTCAAAGCTAGAAGTAAATAGTACAGATGAGGAACCTGAGGAGGAGGAGGTCCCTTCGAAGAAAGAAAATGCCGAGAAATAGCTGATTGAGGAGGATATGTTTGTTGAGGACTTAGATAAGTTACTCACGGTTGTCCGACGCACTATGAACATGGAACCATCATGAAAGGGGGAGTAGAGAGAGAATTTGTTCCATATCACCTATAAGGTGAATGATCAAGTATGCGCCCTCATCGTAGATAGTGGAAGCTGCACCAATGTGGCATCAATCGATCTTATTTCTAAACTAAAATTGCCGACTATTACACATTCAAGGCAATACATGTTGCACTAGTTAAGTGAGAAAAGGGTATTACATGTTACTCGGCAAGTAACACTACCGATTACTATAAGGAATTACTTTGACTAGATTCTCTATGACATACTGCCTATGTATACTTCCCACTTGTTACTAGGTAGACCGTAGTTGTTTGATAAGAGAGTCATCTATGACAGCTACAAGAATATGTACATGTTCGAGAAGGATGATTAGAAGATCACACTGAACCCAATGCCACCAAGAGAAGTAAATAAATTACAGACAAAACTTGCTCGCAAATCGAAAAAAGCCTTGGTGATGAGTAGAGCTGAGCTTCGAAAGGCCCTCAACGCTGACAAGCCAACCCTTATGTTGGTTAGATGCCTATTAGAGATGAAGGGGTGGGGTGAATTACCTTAGGAAATTAAGGAGTTACTAGAAAAATATGCCGACTTGTTCCTAAAATAGTTACCTAAGGGGTTTCCCCCAACTTGAGGCATAAAGCACTGCATTGACTTAGTACCTAGCGTCATATTACCGAATAAGCTAGCTTATCGGATGAATCCCAAGCAAGCTTCCGAGCTCTAACGTCAAGTCAATAAGTTGCTGGAGAGAGGTTATGTTTGAAAAAGCCTTAGCCTTTGTGTTGTGTCGGTGCTCCTTGTGCTGAAAAAGGACGAGACTTAATGAATGTGTGTAGATAGCCAAGCTGTGAACAAGATCATAATCAAATAAAAGCATCCCATTCCTAAACTAGAGGACATGTTAGATAAATTTTGTAGAGCTAAGGTGTTCAGTAAGATTGACCTAAAGTTTAGCTACCATCAAATCTGCATGAAGTTAGGAGATGAATGGAAGATTATATTTAAAACTCGGCATAGACTCTATGAGTAGATGATCGTGCCATTTGGCTTATCGAATGCCCTTAGCACTTTCATGCGCCTGATGAATTATGTATTAAGACATTTGATTAGGAAGTGTATTGTGGTTTATTTTAACGACATCCTTGCATACAGTGCTGATATGCCAAGTCATTGTAAACATCTACATGCCGTATTAAATACCCTTCGTAGCGAAAGACTATTCGGTAATCTCAAAAAGTGTTGCTTTTGCTAAGAGAAAGTGGCATTCTTGGGTTATGTAGTTAGTAGATGAGGTTTACAAGTAGATGACAAGAAGATTCTAGTTATTGTCGAGTGGCCGACTCCTGTTACTTGTGCCGACGTACGAACTTTCCATGGATTGGCTTCATTCTATAGATGATTCATCAAGAATTTCAACACCCTCGTCGCACCACTTACTGAGTTAACGAAGAGAGACACTAACTTCTAATGAGGAGAAAGGGAGGAGAGGAGCTTTGCCGGGATAAAAGAAAGACTAACCTCCACCCCAATGTTAGTTTTACCTGACTTCGAGAAAATATTTGAGCTAAAATGTAACGCATTAGGAATTGGAATAGGCACTATCTTAATGTAGGAAGGCCAACTAATTGCCTTCCACAATGAAAAGCTCAGAAGACCATAGTTGAATTACTCCATATATGAGAAAAAACTCTTAGCGCTCATCCGAGCATTATAAGTATGGCAATACTATTTACTACTGAAAGAATTGGTTATATATACTGACTATGAGTCGCTGAGGTACCTCCGAAGTCAGACCAAGTTATGAAAGCGGCAGGTAAAATGGGTTGAATTCCTAGAGAGATTCAATTTTGTAATAAAATATAAGCAAGAAAAGAGCAATGTCGTCGTAGATTCTCTTTTGAGAAGACATGCACTTATGAGTGAACTGCAAATCAGACTGTTTAGGTTTGCATGTATCTAAGAACAATATTCTAAGGATCCACACTTTGAACCCATAATTACGCAGTGTATCAATGAAAGAGCAATAGATGAATATCATGTTGAGCATGTTACTTGTTCTAAGGTGGAAAATTATCTATACTAACTTATTCCCTGAGGGAGCTGTTAATTAGGAAAGCCCACAATGGAGGACTCTCCAAGCATTTTAGAGAAAAAAGGACCTGTGAACTATTGAATAGTCGATTCTTTTGATTGAAAATAAGGAGAGATGTGCATCAAGTTGTTGAAAGCTATGCCATGTGTGAGAAGGCGAAGTGCTAAGCCAAAAAGGGGAAAGCAATGCCATTGCCTGTTCCGACGAGACCATGGGCCAAATTGAGCATGGACTTTGTTCTTGAATTACCATGAACTACCCAAAGCAAAGATTCTGTAATGGTTGTCATAGATCGATTCGGTAAGATGGCACACTTTGTGCCCTTCTCTAAAACTAATGATGCTTCAACTATTGCTACTCTTTTCTTGTAGGAGATTGTATGGTTACACAACATTCTAAAGAGTGTAGTCTCTAATAGGGATCCAAAGTTTCTAAGCCATTTTCTGGAGGACCTTATGATGTCAGATGGGGACCAAACTATTATTTAGTACCTCCTGTCACTGTTAAACTGATAGACAAACAAAGATGGTTAATTGCACATTGGGATCACTGCTCCAAGCTATAGTGGGCAAGAACTTAGCTAATTAGGACATTTGCTTGCCAATGATCGAATTCACTTACAACTAAATAGTGTATGACACTACTAAGCAGACTCCCTTCAAAGTGGTATATGGTTTCAATCCTAAGTTGTCCCTCAATCATACCCTTGTACATATACCTACATAAGAGGACCTTGATGCAAAGGCTAAAGCACAATCCTTTTAGCACATCTATGACAAGGTCACTTGACACATTAACCAAGCTACTAGAAGAATACAAGATAAAACCAAAGGTAAGACGGCTAAACAATTCCAGCAAGGAGACTTGATATAGCTACACCTCAGCAAGGAACGGTTTCCAAGCAAAAGGAGGAACAAATTATCTGCCAAAGCTGAAGGACCGTTCAGAATCCTCCAGAAAATTAATGATAACGCCTACATATTGGAGTTTCTTAAGGACTATGGGGTTTTTAACACCTTCAACGTTGCCAACCTCAGTTCATATCACCCTGACAAAGAGCTGATCGAAGAATATTTGGATTTGATCCCAAATCCAAATAAACCCAGAAGGAATGATAGGAATCGGGCTGTTGGACCTTTGACCCGAAGCCGAGCTCGAGGACTAGAAGGCCTAACAAGGTAGATTCTTCTACTCTAGCCAACTCTTACTAAAGTCGAGTACTTCTTTGCTAAGTTACTATTTATGCCAAGCCAAATGACTACCTATTTCTCGCAAATAGTGTGTTAAGAAGCAGAAGACCAAGAGAATAGCCAATCCTCATTCTCACTTACACCTAATCAATCACTTATTCGACATCACCCCTGCTGAGATGACGAGAGAGAGACTCCAAGTTGACTTAGCCACCCCTACTCGAACAAGCAAGTCGCTCATACTTTTTGTCCGTATCTTCCAACGACTTCGCCAATATAGTATCGCTACATATACAGAATCATGTGTAGAATCCGTTACACCAATGATTGTCTTTCTTGAATATTCATTTTTATCCTTTTGTATCTTGCACGTTATCTCCTTAGGAAATATCCTTTTTATCTTTTTCCTTTTAGGCAAGTTGCCCTAACTTATGGGTATAAATACCCTCTGTACTTGTAGTTATAAATCATCAGATTACCATTAATACACTTTTGTTTTTCCTTCCTTACGTAAACACTCTGTTTACTCTCAACATCACTCTTATCCTAACCTTTAAGTAAAGCTAGGTGGCAAATAATCTTACCAGACCGATTCATGCATCATATCGAATTATGTCGTGAGTCCTCGGAAGTTCCATTGGTGTATCATATCCTCTAAAGTTGTTCGTGGATTTTGCTTACTTTTTCACTTATATTTATCATTTCGCACATACCTCATCACTTCTTTTTTTAGCTTTTTGCAAGCTTAGACCCATTCAGTGATCGGCCTTGTCTGTTCTTGGTTACGATTCGCATCACCATGCATACATTGTTCTTGGGTGCTTACAGTTAGGATGGTGGATACATTACCCAGCTAGATGTGGCCCAAATGGTTGAGCCCTAGGATAATGCAGAACCCAAAGATGCTCAGACATTGGCTTGATAATGACACTAATGTTATTAGCTTTGGATATTTCACTTCTGATTTACTTTCCTTATTTTCGAAATACTATTTAGTTATTTCAACAGTCTACTTACATTTCCTACAATGGTTTCATTTCTTTACAATTTAAAGTTATTAACATGTTTCAATATTGATTCAAAATGCATATCTGTGTAGTACTAAAAAAGGACAAAACCGAATATCTCACAAATAAATAACCGGATATAATTCGATTGATTGATTAAAAAAATAACTGTCTATTGAACATCGCGTTTCGATTATGTTTTCAACTAAAATCACATATGAGCTTGATTAAATTTAAGGTGATTACATTTTTAACTGCAATCGCATATAGGATCAACTATATTTAAAGCAGAGGAGTAGATAAAAATGTAAAATGTGGAATACACTGAAATCGCCTTGGGCTTGAAATCGCTTTTTGAAAAGGTGATTTCAGTACAAGTTGAAATCTCTTCTTTAAAAGGTAATTTCAAGTACGGTATATTTGGGATTATTTTCCCAAATGTCGTATTTTTGTAATTTTTTTTTTCCTTTTGCCATTCATCATGTATGTTTTTGTAATTTTGAATATAAGGTAATTTGTTTATGGTGGGATTGTGATAATTTGAAGAGCTTCATCTATTATAAAAGCATGCTATTTATTTGTTGTTATTGAGTATGTGGTGGTTTGGTAAAGTTAATTCTTGCAATTTATTATTTTGTAACTAGCACTTTGTTCTAGTAAATGAGAATAATTGGTATCCCATTTGAATGTACATTCGTATTTGGAAAACCATCATGTGACAATACGGGTTTAGCTAAAAAATACTAGATCTCACTTACATATATGTGGTTCACTTGTAGAATGCGGCGCATCATAATGTGCAATTCCTATAATTTAACTAGAATACTTAGCTCATGATATGAGCTATTTATATGATGATTCTTGTAAGGAAAATTACATTGACTACTTAGCTATAGAGAAAATTTCGTTGCTTGTAACTGAAGGTAAGTTTTAGTGAGTTTAGGTAAAACCTACATAGTGAATAACAAATATAAATTTAATGCTTAAAATATGTAAACCCTAAAGGATAAGAAGTTACAATCCTATGCTTAAATATACACATATTCTTTTAAGTTATCAATAAGACAATTTAGTTAACCTTTAATTATTAAAATCTAAAATTTATTTAATTCACTTTGACTAAAGTAGTAGAAAAAGATCTCATACTTAGTATAACTTCCTCGTGGATTCAACCTAGTTCTCATCAATTTTATTATTAAATATATGTAGCATAAGGGGCTCATGCAAGCATAAGGCGATCAACATTAAGACTAGCTTTTTAGGACAATAAATATCTATTCTATCTTGTTACAATAACCTAGTATATTATGAGATCTAGATGAAGAAGTGGCGAGCTATAATACCTATAACAACTCATTATGTACGTAATTATATACTCAATCACTTGTTCATAGAGGTACTAATCGTTAGCCTTAGAATTTTAAATTCTCAAGTATTTATATAGGTATTAACCATTATACGTTGAATGTAAATGTTGATTAAAAATTCACTACTTGTTAAGAGTTGAATTGATACAAGGTATATGATGGCTACTATATAATAAAGCATATGCATCTACATTACGTGGAACTTGGTTAATAATTATTCAACCTAATAATACATATAATTACTTGTACTAGCTAAATCTACCAATGAGCAATCATAACTAGCTTTTCATGGCCTTGAAATGTTGGAATCTTAAGATATGTGATTAGTTAGGTACTTAGACCATGATTCATGACTCAATGGGTCCTTCATATGAGAGAACCATGATTAATATAGGTCAATTAAGCAAAGATGAAGTTGGCAAAGCCCTTGTAATCAGCTAGCATGAAAATTGTTTTCCCTTAAGATGGAATAGGTTCGCTACCTTTCCTAGTTGTGTGAGATATAGCTAATTAAAAAAAAAATGTAAGGATAAAGTTTCTCGGTGGAATCGGGCGTTAGTTCAAATGTCATAGATTGACTACACTCCTAATGGCACCATATAGGTGGCGTATTCAATACAAGACACTTTCTTTTGGTGTAGGCAATGGGAACTCAAATGTTTCTTGCAATCTATGATATTGTAGCAACGTAGATCATATTATCCTTTGCAAGATGATGTGGATCATTTTAGAGATTAGACATATAAGTACTATAAATGAAAAGGGCTAAAATATTGTAAGAGTCTATGTATTAATGGACTTTATAGTAGGTTTTAAGCCTTACATGTTCTTATTGAGGTAAAAATATATGGTTTGTTGACCACATCCTACAATTTTAGGGTTTGAAAATTAAAATTATATTAGAATTTAGGTTTCTAATCACTAAAGGACCTAAGAAATTTCTCTTTAGGAAGGTAAGAAAAGAGATTTGTTAGAAAATGGGGTAAGCCTTGATCTCACTTACAATGTGTAGAAAAGATTTTTTTTTTCTTTTTCTTAATTTTAGAAACCTTAGACATGCATACAGGAAAGGGTTACTAAGGACACAAAGATATGCATAAAGTTTAAGTTGATTTGATAGTTAAATTATACTTGGAGGTGTAAGTTAATTATTATAAAATATTTTACATGTTATTTGAAGATATGAGTTAATCATTATAAACATTTATATGGAGACATAAATTAGTTGTCATTAATTTTTTTTAGATATTAATTGAATATTGATATGATTAAGTCTCGTATAACTTTTTTTGGTGACTAAGGTTCTTACAATAAAATAAAAATACAATTTTTTTGGGTTTTGGTTATTTATGAATAAGAAAATAAATAAAGATATGGACAAATTAATCTATGGTTGTAACAACACTAAAGATTAACCTACACTAGGTTTGTTTAATTATAATCCAATAGGACAACTTAAATCATAATCAAACAAGTTTTGAAATAACCAGCTAATATTATAGTACAACTAAGTTATTCAAGAGTTGAAGTTATTCAATCGATATGACAACACAATTGAATAAGTTCAAAAACGATTGTTTGCCATGATTTCAAAAATTGATAAGAACCAAAGTTTTTATGGGAAGGTTTTCTCAAACAAAAGGTTTTAATTCAATTTGACTAACTGAATAAAATGTTCTCGAGAGTTTTTTTTTTTTTTTTTTTTTTTTGCCAACTATGAGAGATAAGAGATTCAAACCCTAATAAATCCTGATGAGAGACTAGCGAATATATCACTAAGCTATAACAGCCTTAGCATTCTCAAGAGTATTTATATGAAACCTTGACATCCCAAGAAAAAATAGGAAACAAAATAACTAAAACTAATTAATAATCAATAAATTAATTAAGCTAATAAAGAAGATGCATCAAAATAACAAAATCAAGTTCACATAGTGATCATAGGGTGATTATTTTGTAAAAAAACCATGGTTACGATCACAGCCTTGATCATGACTATGAACCTCTTGACCATGCACATCCTTATAATTCTTTACCTCAAATGTATCTCTCCTTAGTACATGGGCGTACTTCTGAGGAACATGGCCATGAACCCTTTGTCTTATGCCACTTTTACATCCAACTAATAATTTTAGACACTTAATGTGTATCACCATCCCCAACTTGAGAAGACTTGCTCTTGAAATCTTAAAACCACCTCCTTTAGTATTGAAAACAAACCTAAAAAGAAAAATACAAATTTTTTAGTAGAAACTTAGCCACTTCTGATATGTTTTTAGCAACTTATATTCCTTTCACTTATCATGAATCCTAACAACTTGATTAATCATAATCCCATAACGGGTGCTCTTCTTCTATAATTGCACAAGGCCCTCAATTGGATTCACCGTGAATATTAGTTAAATCTATTGTGAACTTTCAATCTCAATAATATTAAATGCACTAGATTGGTTCACATTTTATATCCCTATGCTCACAATCTTCTCATCAAATGTAGATCCCTCAACCTTTATCTTGATATGCTCTCCCTAAACCATTTCCTCTACATCTCATGTTTCGACTCTCTTCTCTACTACTCCATTTCCCTTTTAATGACGCAAATAGAAACTTCATTACATGCAGCTTCTTGAGTAATTTCCTCTTAAATTTCCTCTACTAAGTGCATAATCACTCTCATACTCCTTAGATTTCCTTTCATCTGCTTTATTATCCTCCAAGGCTACAAGAATATTATCCATCATCACTATTGCAACTTAAACATCTCTTGCACTTTAGAAACCAGCTACCATCCTCTATGCTAGCCTTTAAGTTCTCAAAACAATGATGAAATTTCTTCCTCAACTCATTCCTTTCTCTTCTCCATCCCTCTTGGCATATTTCAAAATCATTAGTCATTCTTTCCAAAACCACGTTCACCATTACATAATGCTCCACAAATTTTTTTTTTTTATCTAAATAACAAAAAGGAATTAAAAGAGGTTAAAACTTACGCCAAAAAATGATAAGCATTGCAATCACTAAGATTCAACCCTTTAATGCCAACCACGACTAAACCTTAGCTACCGCTTCATTAAACCTGTGCTTTGATTTCAAGATGATATGATTGAGTCTCTTATCTTTTTCATTGGTGATTAGGGTTCTTATGATAAAATAAAAATACAATCTTTTTGGGTTTTAGTTATTCATGGATAAAAAATAAATAAAGATATAGACAAGTTAATCTATGGATATAACACACCAAAAATTAATCTGAATTAGGTTTGTTTAATTATAATCTTATATGATACAAACTATAATCAAACACGATTTTGTAACATCTAGCTAATATGACTGCACAGCTAGGTCATTCAAAAATTGAAGCTATTCAATTGATATGATTGCATGATTGAATAAGTTTAAGAAGGGTTATTTGCTACAATTCAAAGAATAGACAAGAATCAGGGTTTTTGTGGGAAGGTTCTCTCAAAGAAAATGTTTCAATTTAATAATTCAGTCTAACTAGTTGAATGAAGCTTTCTCAAGGGTATTTATATAAAACCTTCAGATCTCCAAGGTAAAAATGAGATTAAAAAAGTAACTGAAACTAAATAATAATCAATAAAATAATGAAAAATAATAAAGAAGTCACGTTGAATAACAACATAAAGTTTGTATAGTGATCATTGTTCCTTTATAGTGAAGCTCTCTGATTATTTAAAAAAAAAAAAATTAGTGGTTAGGATCACCGCCGTGATCTTGATTGTAGATCTCTCGGCCATGCACATCCTCGTAATTCTTCATCACGAATGCGTGTTTCCTTAGTACACAGGCGTGCTTTTGTGAAACACAGTTGTGAACCCTTCATTTTGAGTCATTTTTACATCCAATTAACAATTTTTGATACCCGATGTTTATCAAATATCCTGCGATTTATATATACTTTATGAAGACACGAATAGATCCCTATGGAAATTCTATATATATTTTCAGAGAGAATAAAGAACCCACTTTAGTCTTTATTTTCTTGTACCTATACATGGAAATATCCACCACAGCGAGAAACAATGCTGTCCCTTCAACTAATAAACCGATGAGGATAAAATGCTTAGGGAAAAAGGCTAATAAGCAGCATCATATAATCTTATTTTCTAAACGAAAAGAGAACAAATTATAAACAATTATAATACCATAACAGTAACTTTGAAGTACATATAATAATATAAAGTATATATACATATATATATATATATATAAGACAACTATTTACTAGCCTTTTAAAATAACAACTTCTCATAGTAGTAGACAATTGACATAAATAAAATAAACAAAAATTACAAATGACCTCCTAAAGTTTGACTTAAGTACACAGTGACCATCTAAACTTTCAAAATATACTTTAAAATTCCTTAAACTTTAATAAATTAACAATATAAAAAATATTTCCTTTTATAGTTATAAAAAACCGCATTGTTGTCAAGTTTAGGGCTTTATAAAATACATTTTGATAAGTTTAAGATATATTTGTACACCAAAATCAAAATTTTATTTACTAATTTATTAAATTTTAAGAAATCCAAAAGCACAGTTTAAAAGTTTTAGAAGTTAATTTGCATATAAATCAAAGTTTAATGAAATTATTTGCATTTTTTCCATAAAATAAAACATGTAATGAAAGAAAGGTGAAAAGTATACCAGCAAGTGTAGTTATGGAGTTTTAAACTCAACTTTTATTATTGATATCCCTTTTTATTTTATATATCTTGTATCATTTTTATTGTGCCACTTAATTGAATATATTTAATATTACTATTTTATTCAATTAAATATCAAAGACTAGTTAGAGTTTGACACATGTCTATTAACTAACAATGACAAATAGTAATGAAAAACAAATCATGAGTTTGTTAAATTGCAAAAGTATAAAATTACATATGATGTTTTTACAATTTTCCCTAATTAAATATGGAAAAATTTGGCTTCCTCTTAATTTTAAATGACCTGTTAGTGAACAAAATTGGGAAGCGAAGCACATTGCTAAAAGAAACGGAAAATATTATAACTTGTACGGAAAGTTTTATTGCACTATGTTGATTAATTTATTGCAGTTGGATTTAATTACTCTAAATGTTATAACATATAACATCTAGATCCCTTTATTACACACAAACTTAAGATTATGTCCTAATTCTAAGGACAAAAGAACTCCCCTAAGGCTTTCAATGGGTGTCATGCGTATCCATATGCTCTTGTAAATAAAATAAGAACAACTCCCACGTTTAACCTCTTTTTTTTATCATTAATAAAAATTTGTTTTACTTGCATATCATAAAGAATTCGAACAACTATTTCAAATATACTATCAAGAAATATCGCTTGTAGAACCTTAATATCCATAAACTTATTAGCTAAATGACAATTAGCACATACAATATATTTGATCACTTCTTATGAATTTTCATATCTTTATTATGCAAAAATGAGATATACATTTAAAATGAATGTCCAAGTTATGATATATATTATCAACGATATGAAAATACATTGAGTAATCTCTTCCTTTATAAAAAAAAATAAAAAAGAAGATATTTTTAGTTTGGACATTAATCTGCTCTTTATTGTTAATATGTTATGCTTTTATAATAGGAGAAAGAAAAATTATATCTCTTGATATATAGTAGGTTTTTAATTTGTTGGAAAGTACATACAAGTAAAACTAAGATTATTCAAAATATAATTATAAAAGAGTTGGTAAACTAGAAAGGATTGAATTAAAGAAGAAAGTGTATTTTAAACAGATTTCAAAGCATTTCTTTTTTGTTTTTTTTTCCAAATACAATTCATATTGTCAAAATATCAATATTCATACTACTTAATTACAAAAGTTTTAACCATTTCAAAGCGTTTCTGTTCCACTATCTGAACCATTTAAAACGGTCCAGTTGATAATGAAGTTGTGCTTGTGCATGGAGCTCTAGAGATATTTCGGCTGAACCGCAATTTTACGCATCTTTAAGATGCCACAGATACTTTGGCCCACTAATATATGTACTTGAAGGCCATTTGATGGACCCGATCCGATCTTATTATGCCGGTGTCCTAGTCAGAACAGAGTGGTCACTCCCACCAACCCTAGAATCTCTCTCCTACTAACCCTCGCATTATTAGTATCATCATTTATTTATCTTTATTCCCAGAATCAACTACCCTGTTAAATGAATAAATTATCACTCCTGCATGTACTACCTATTTTTCAACATGTACAGCAATGTAAGCACAATAATATATTGCATTTTTTAGAAAATTCTAAATTTACGAGGCAAGAAAAGGACAAAGAAAAGCAAACCATCGTTTGGTTTTGTAAAAAGTTGTAATATGGTATAAGGAATGTATTGGAATGGAATGTAATAAATAGTAAAAGAAAATATTTATAAAATAAAATTAATCAAAATGAAATTAAATGTGTATATAATAATAATTATAAAAAATATACTTAATTACTGAATGTCATAATTAAATTGAAAGTTAAATAAATAATTTTATTAATAATAATAAATACAGTAGGAATATAATTGTGGATTTCACTTTTAAGAAAGCGGAATTGAAACCTCCCTCAAAGCTGGAATCACCATTTCCATAAAATCACAATTCCACATTCTAAATCGCAATTTTATTTAAGTTTATTCCTACATACCAAAATTAACATTTTTGTCTAATTCATTCTTGTGTATTAAATTTGACATAATAGTATTTGGTAAAAAGGAAAGAAAAAACCTTTCATGGCTTTATTTTCATCTTTTCATTTTCATTTTTCATCTCTCCTTGACATTTTAAAGAATTGATAAAGAGTTATAAGATTAGGTCAATTGTAATTTAGTGGTGTAGCACCGATCTTCTGTAGGGATGAACAAGATTTGATCCTCCCTTCTCTAAAGTTATAGATTGAAAAAAAAAAAAAAGAGAGAGAGAGGACAAAGGGTCATAACTAAAGCTGCTAATTACTAACACAACAAGGTAACACAAATAAGAATATGAAACAATTACAAATATAATTATAAAGAAAAAACAAGATATATGACACACTATACTATATAAAGATATGATTATGATATAAATAAATACAATTATATCGACTTATTTCCATTCAATTTTATGTGTTTTGGTACTCACAAAAATTCCATATATAATAGGGATACGAAAGCTCACTAAAATGAATTGTGAACCCTAATTATAACGAAGGAGAGACAGAGGGTCCGGAAGAGAAGGAAGTATGTTGGTCTAATTACAATAATCTAATTAAAAGATTTTAAGTTGTTTGCTTAAAGAGTTCAATTTATTTATATAATAGGTATAAGAATGCTATTGTTGTTTCATTTGAAAATAGATAGCACGTTTATTTTTATTTCATCAGAGTATGATTTTCTTTCTATAAATGTAAAATCACATTCTACGAGCAAGCAAAGGATTGATCAATTGATCACTTTCAAAAATGCTTTGTCGTCGTGAGAGTTTTATATTCATTTATAAAACAACATAGCAACCCAAATATATTTTTCCTTTAACTAATTTCATTTTTCTATGAAAAATGAAAATTTAGAATTTTATACCAAACAAACCGCTTCAAATCTTTTTTCTCTCATTCCGTTATGAAAGAATACAAGACATTGTGAATGGGTTTCAATTTTCATATCTCGCAGGAAACTAACCTTTTGCAAGTTTTTTTCTCCTTTTCTTTTTTCCTCGATCTATTGTGGAGACTAAGCCGTAGTAAATTATATATGTTTATATTTTGCTTAGCTTTTGCACGTACACAATGTCAGCCGTGCTTAATAACAATTATTTGATTAAAACAACGACTACGAAATATATTCAAGAGAAATCTTCTATGGTTCCTTAAATATGTAATCATTATTTCCATTTAGCTCATGCTTCCTGATATTCGTTAAGACACATGTGAGTCCCTGCGATTAGGTTTAGGTGATCCATTTAGAGCGTTTGAAAAGATAATTCAATTAGACTTAGTTAGTAATATTAGTTGTAGAAATCCCGTAAACTTGAAATTTTAAAATATAATAAAATATTAAAAATATAGTTAAAATATTAAAAGTTAATATATTATTATATATGTACCAATAGCATGCGAATTAAGCCTAGTTAATTAATAAATTTTTAGAGATAAATTATAAAAGTGATAAAATTAATAATATACATAAAATAATATATAAAAGACATATACATTCGTCAAGTATAATTAATATATAAATATATGTATCTATAATTATTAAAAATACATGAAAATGTGTAAATTATACTAATAAATAAATAAATATATAGGAAAATTATTAAATAATTGCAAGACACAAGGACACATTCGTAGTGGTGTGGCAAAGTCTGAACATTTGATAAAGTTGGAAGAACCAACTTTGGACACTTAGGATAATGCATTAACACATGTAGGATAAGGGGTTAAAAAATTAAATCATCCTTAAACCCTATTATAAAAATTACAAAACTCATTCTTGATGAAAGTTTAGACCTTTTGGTGTTTTGGAAAATCTTAGAAGAGAGAAATAGAGAGAGGAAGTGAAAAGGGAAAATTTGGGAAGTTATAATATAAAATTAGGACGTAGCCTGAAGGAGTGACTAGTGTTGGTTCTAGCCGACACATTCTCTCCTTCCCACGATGACTAGAGCTCTAAGTTCCAGTAAGTTCCTAGTTTGCCTTGTTTTTAATTAAAAATCAAGAAAAATATCAAATGACTTTCAAAAATTTTGAAAGTTAGTTTTCTTGAGTATTTTTGCATGATAAATTCAAATTTCAAATTAGATTTTCAAAACTTAGTTTTATTGAGTATTTTTGCATGAGAAATTCAAGTTTCAAACTAGATTTTGAAACTTTTGAGTGCTAATATAAAGTCTTCAAGAAAAACGTCATGTGCATTGATTTTTGATCGTGTTTTCGAAAAATCATTCAATATAGTTTCAACCTAAAATTTTATGAGTATACTCCTAAAATCTTATATTTTGATGCTATATGGTCGGATTTTTAAAATGGAATCACTAGATTTTGGAAATTTTTCATTTTTTGTGAAAATAATGCTCTAGTGGTGTTCTTTTACTAAAGAACTTAATGAACTCTTATGTTACAACCCATATTTATCCACATGCAACAACTAAAAGTAAGTTATAAGTTTTAGGATGATAATTTTCAAGATTAAGTAGGTATTTGGTAATTAGGGGCTCAATTCTAAAAGTATCAATGAATACGTAACTAAATGGAGGGTATAATGGGAAGTGTATAAATGATTGTAGTGTTGAGTTACTACTTGTTGTTTATGCAAGCTATTGAAGTTCTAGAACTTAAGAGAAGTTGGATTATATGTGAAGTAATAATACGTAGAAGTAGTAATAGGGTTAGAATTTGTGTTAGAAACTAAGTCTAAATGTAATATGATGTTGAATACTTTGAATACACTAAAAATTGGATCTAAGTTAGAAAATGCTTTATATTTGGACTCTATATCCTTTTGGAGTTAGAAAGTTCTTCAATAATAAGCTAATTTAGGATAGTGGTTAAAACCTTAGTCAGAAACTGGGTCATAACCTATCTCACTTGACTAAAACTTAATGAATAACTAAAGAACTCACTTAACTCATATTATAAACATGCCTAATATTAAAAATAAATTCTTACTTCATATGGTGATTAAAAACTAAAGTTGTGTATTAAATTCCTTTAAAGAAAATTAACGAAGACACGTATGGCGTTTAAGGATAACATAATGCCTCTTCTAGATAAGTTGGAATCGTAGCTTTATTGGTAAGAATTAGGCTACTGGGCCTTTGACTTGCAATTGAGCTCATGGACTAGAAGGGCTAGTAAGATGGATCCTCTTACTCCAATTAACTCCTGTCAAAGCCGATTATCTCTTTGCTAAGTCACTCTATATGCTGAATTGTAGATTGTCGAAATAATAGTTAGGTCACTCTCAAGTACGTACTTACGTCCAAGCCGACTAACTACTTAGCCTTACCCTTGTCGAGAGAAAGAGAGACCCTAAACTGATCCTTAATCACCCTGACTCAGACCAGCAATCTGATAATACTCTTTTGCTTGTATCCTTCAATGGCCTCACCAATGTATCATCGCCATGTATACAAGACTACATGTAGAATCTACCATACTAATCATTGTTTTTTTTTTTTAATATTCATTTTTACTCTTTTATTCTTGTATATTATTTCTTCAGAGTAATACCCTTTTTGTTGTTTCCTTTTTAGACAAATTGCCCTAACTTATTGGGTATAAATATCCCTTATATTTGTAACTGTAATCAGATTTGAATAGTAATACACTTGACATTTTCATCTCATAAACAATACTTTGTTTATGTTCATTTCACTCTTGTCCTAACCCTCAAACAAGGCTAAGTGGTGAGTAACCTCATTGAACCATTTCGTACTTCATATTGAGTTGTGTCATAAGTCCTCGAAAGTTTCATTGATACATTATATTCATTGGAGCTATTCGTGGGTTTTTGCTTACTTTTCATTCGCATTTTTCCTTTTACACATTCCCCATCACTTCCTTTTCAAGCTTTCAATAAGCTTAGATCCGTTCAGCAACCAACCTTGTTTGTTAAGGAAGAAGTTATTCTCCATTATACAAGCTTGGGTTTAGTTTGATATGAGTCATGTAAAGCTCCTTGATCTGAGTTACAGCGAATGCAATTTCTTTAACCTCACAATAAACCAAATAACATTATATGATATTATATATGATTGATTATATTGCATTTTATTACAATTAATAACCTTATTTGTGTTTGTCTTCATCCCGCTTACTGAGCTAGTTGTTCACACATTCCTATAGATTTTGTTGCAAGTATCGATTAAAGAATAAAGATGTAATGTTACACCCAACCGCAAATTAGTATGCCATAAGCTGGTGAATAAGAAGATATATGAACACATGTTGAAACTAGATCATTTTTTAATTATTTTTTATATTTTATTTTTAGAAAACTAACTAATCTCCTTAAGTGACCACTAGTTTTCTAGTGAAGTTTGTACATACATATGTTAAAACCTGTGAGTTTTGAACTTTTCTTTAGAAAATGTAAACTTTTGATGTACATATAGTTCTATAAAAATAGGTTAAATACTAAAAGTATGTACCACAGGTTTTCTTGTCATTATTTTGAAGGGAAATACCATAAGTTCTACTTATAATTGGTACCATGTTAAATGCTTTAGGCTAGTTGAGTCATGTTGGCCTTGTGTAGGCTACAACTATAATAGCAACCATGGTGTAAGCTTCTATCTTAAATTAGTTTGTAAACGGAACTGTTACGACTTCACCATTTGGGATGTGACAACATATGCAAAAAAAAAAAAAAAAAGGAGCAAAACTTCTTCACATTTTTAAAGCTTAATGGCGCATTTTATAAAAAGAAGTGCAAAAAAGATGAATAATCTTTTACTTAGCATCTAATATTTATCAAATATACATAACATTTTCCTTTTGTAAAGTCAAGGTACTTATCAATAGGGAAAAAAAATTCTTTTACCTTTTCTTTAGAGACTAATTATATTATTTACAAAAGAAATAAGTATAGAAAAGTTTATTATTTAGTAAAATTATAATTGCATCCCCAAATAATTGCTCATTGCTTATGGATCATCTACACTTCTAAATCATATTTTCACATTCTATAAAATCTAAAAGTAAATACATATACCTCCAAACCATGAAAGTCACAAAACTTACTAGTCATGTTTTATTAACTTTAAGGTTTCTATAACATTATTAGGATATATATATAAAGTTTCAAAAAAGGGATGTCACAATTTGAGATTTAGAATTCTATCGGTACCTAACCAAGTTTCAAAATGTTTTGCAATTGTTTCTTGTTATTTTGGTATCTTAATAATTATCCCATATGCCTATTATCATTTTATCATCCATCTATATTGTTAAATCAAAATCTTCTTACGATAATTTTTACTTTCATGCTAATGTTATGATATTTTTATTAGTATATCAAAGTGTAAGAATTGTGCGTAGACTCTTTTTAATCAACTTTTTCAACTATCAAACTGTACAATAACATCAAATCTTGAAGTATAAGTTACATTTAGGATATCGATGGTAATCAAAATTAAGATTTCACCTAAAATTATCACAAGCTTCATATAAAATACAATTAAATAATAGAATAGTAAGGTTTTATGTCATGTTTGGTGCACATAAATGGTTTTGAATGGAATGGAACAAATGAAATGTGAATCAGAATGACAAATCCTTTCTTGTATTTGAAAATGTCCTTCAAATGTAATGGAATCAAATTGAATTAAATGCGTACATAGTAGTAATAGTTAAAATAAAATGTCATAATTCAATTAAAGTTTTTTTTTCGACTAATTTGGTTAAATGTTAAATAAGTAATTTTGATTAATAATAATTAATAAAGGGAGATTTGGAATTGTGATTTCGCCTTCATAAAGAAAGAATCATATTCCTTTTTAAGCCCGAAATTCTGATTCCATTTTTTAAATATACTTCCAAATATAGGGAAAGGTAATGAAAGCCAGAATTGTGATTTTATTTTGGTCCATTCCTACACATCAAACGTGACATTACAACCTATATCAACTAGCTTTGAGAAATGTAAATATATGTATAATAATAAATAAAATACTTGAAATGCATGACAAAAATGAAGAAAGTCATCATAAATTCTAATCATGATATGAGTTTAATGCAAATAACTAAGCATAATGATAAATTATTGTACAAATCCATGAAACTACAATGTAAATAGCACCAACATAAAACTTTTTCTTCTTCTTCTTCTTGTATTTTTTTTTTTTTTTTTGCCAACCAATCCAAAGCCTTACAATATAAATTATGAATTAAGTACAAAAGTAAAACAAATTAGCAACTGCCATATCATTATCAAAGCTACCACCATCTCTCTCATCATCGTCACCATCATCATCTCCCTTTCATCATTATTGTTACCAATGTTATTATTAGTGCTGCTGCTATCGATGTTATTCATATCTTCTAACTATAAGTCTTTTAAATTACTTGTCGATGTGTTATTTTAGCTCCATAGAATTGCTAGTAGAGATTAGTTAGATTTAGGCTTCCTACAAAACAAAACACTGTTATTGAGATGTCAAAGTTTTCTCTGATATAGTCATTTCAATGTTAAGTTAGCATGGTGTTCAAGGAATCTAAAACCTTAAGTGAGAGAAAAGGAACGAAAAATCCTTTACCTTAAGGCTTCATCTCCTATTTTAGGAGATGAGGCTAAGTTATACCTAGATTAGGCTTATTAATGGCCTTGCACCAATCATCATAGGCTTAAGGGCCCACATCTCTATGGTAACATGTTCAACGAGGAGACTAAGCACTCACATGAGCTCTTAAGGTCTTAAGCTGAATGGCAACATTGCAGGGGAGCTTCTCGTAGGTGTTTTGCAGCTTTACACATAATCTAGTTAGTTGGAGTCTTAACTTAAGTGGAGTATGATAGCTCCTACAATTTAGATTTTTCTTGAGCTTTTATGCTAACAATGTGATCCAAGTGGCTTGAACAATAAAGTCAAATCTTACTTAGGCATGTATATGCATGATGGTAATCAAATGGCTTTAAGAAGAGAGGTAGATTTATCCTTAAGCTTATATGCCAACAAAGGGTGATCTAAGTAAGATTAGCGGATTTTTCTCAAGCATAAGTGCCATGAGATTATCCATGCAAATAAGATTTTTTCCGAGTGTAAGTGCCATAGGATTATCTAAGAAGGTAGATCCATTAAGCATTAGCTAATGTAGGCCTTCGATACCTTCACAAGGGTGGTTTTTTTCTTTTTAGCTTTTAACTAGTTAGAGGGTCTAAGCATTTGTTGCCCCAAGTCATTTAACTATATCTAGGCTTATTAGTTATGGATTTTTAATTTAGGCATAAACTTGTAGATTGTTGAGTTGCACTTTAGGGTTCAATAACCGGGCTTAAGAGCCATGGTCCTGTAACATACCTTAGGCTTCTTTGCTCATGGAGTTTTTACGGTACCTAATTGTTTCAATTTCATGTATAGGCATTCCTAAGCTAGCTTAGGGTCCCAGCTCCCAAGGATCATCCTGGGCTTCATTGCCTCGGAATTTGCTTAATGCCTAAGTATTTCAAAATTATCCAAATAATTTAGATTTTTATTCCCATAAGTTAGATTTTTATCCGAGCAATTCAAATTTTTATCTATGTAAGACGAGTTTTTTATCTGAACATTTTGAATTTTTATCTATCCCTATTAGATTTTTATTCAAGGAAGTGCTTTTAAGGCTTCTTACCCTTCTCCCTTACACCACCACACCCACACCCCACCCCCCCTACAAAAAAAACTCTCATTGCCAAAGATTTAGTGATGAGAGTTAACACATAAGTAGGCTTTTAAGTAGAATCAATAGTAGAGTTGTTGAGCTCGGTAAAACAAAGCTCGACAATGGAGTTGTACACCAAGCCTAAATTCTTGAAGTTTATGGCTCGGTTTTGCTATTGAAGGATAGCTTAAATAAATTACATTTTGGAGCTGTTGGTCACTATTAGTTTTAGCTCAGCTTTTATCTTAAGCTTCTACAACTTCCAACCTTATGTAGACGAGGCTACCCTACCCATCAGTGGACTTCATTTATTCTCGAGAGTTAATAGCTTAATTTAGTGCATGTGGAGCTTGGCCTTGTTGTAGACATGAATGGGTAAAGTCAGCCTTACTGTCCATATAGAAGTCAATGATGTTGTAGCCATTAATGAATGAAGCTGGCATGTGGTGATAAGAATCAAACCACCAAACTTTTGACCCGAACTCGACCTCCAAGACTAGAAAGCATGATAAGGCAAGTTCTCTCTTTTCACCCTACGGCTGATGAGTCTAAGCTACTGTAGTCTGCTAACTTGATGTCCTATTTGAGTCAAACCTTCATGTATCTATCAATAGTCTCCAATTGCCAACCATAGATGTATTCAGACAATAGTTCAGTCCATCCAACCAACTATACTACCAACTTGAATATGAACTGCTCTGATAGTCTGATCCCTCACATGCCTACTCTATGACCATACCAACCTCCAACTTGGAAGTATTGGTAACACACATCCGTACCTACATCTTCATGGAAGGACCCATAAGTCTACGTGGCATCTTTGCTTAGCTACTTCCACCCTGACTATACCATTCATCTATTTCTATCAAAAGCACCTCCAATGACCTAATGCTACGTATCTAGTTCCCTACATGAAAATGTTTACTTTACTCTTATCCTAACCCTTAATTAAGGCTGGGTGGTGAGTGCATCATTAGACCAACTCGCGCATCATATCAAGTTGAGCCATAAGTCTTCAGAAGTTCTATTAGTGTATCACATCCTTGGAGCAAATCGAAGGTTTGCTTATTTGTTCTCTTTATTGTTTGTGCACTTTCCATCTTCGTTTTTCGAGCTTTCTGCAAAATTGGACCTACCTCGATATTGTCGCCCTTATCGGTCTTCGGCACAGCATATCATCTTAGTATTAAAGTGGAGGTTCTGTTGGGTAAGTTGTATTGAGCTTTTGTGAAGTGGTTTTGTTATAGTAGCGTATTGAAGTTGCATGGAGGTTAGCTATGAGTATTTGAGTATATCAAAATTGTAGTAGTTTATTGTAGTTATATACTTTGTTTTGCCCTGCTTCGAGCATACGAAGGCATAGCAAGTTTCAGTTTGGTTTCTTATTCTTTGGAATAGCTATTGTGTTCACAAATTAGTTGAGCATTCATGTAGAAGAAGTGTGTATATGTATGTGTATGTTATTTGGCTTAAAGGAACATTATCTATTGTTTCTTAGATTTTGAGTTTGTTATTGAGTTTTATCAAAGAAAATGATGGAACCCAACAACAACACTAGTATTGGAGATGACAATAGCAATGTTGTCCACCATGGATGATAATAGCGATCCTTAGAACACTCCTAAAAGTATAGCTGAGTAAATTGATGAGGTAACTAACCTCATAGTCGATCTAATAAGAGCTATTCATGCATTGGCTTATTAACTTACTAAGGCCATGTAGAATACTCCATAAGTTGCTTGACTTATGAGAAGATAAAACCCAGCTCAACAAGCTCGAAGTGGAGGAGTAGGAGGATAAGTACAAAGGAGAATTGACTTAAGTGATACAAATGGAGAAGAAGAAGAAGAGTACAATGAGGAACAAGAGTGAGCTCAAGCATCCCGAGTCACTGACCATGTGAAGCTTCAGATTCGAAGCTTTTATGGTTCTAGAGATGCAAACAACTGTTTAGATTGAGAGGAGAAAGTTTAACATATTTTTTACTATTATCAATATAAGGACCATGAGAAAGTGAAAATTACTACTATAGAATTCTTAAGGTATACTACATTATAGTAGAAGAACTTTCAAACCATGAGGAGATGAGAAGGATACAGAGAAGTTAGCACTTGGTCCAAGATGAAAAGAATTCTCAAAAATAGATTTGTGCCAGATACCTACCTACAAGATACTTTTGCTAAACTTCAAAAGTTGAGGCAAGGAAGTTGAACTATTGATGAGTATATTCAAGAGTTCCAAATGCTTATGATTCAATGTGAAGTAACCCATTAGCTCGAACAATATCCAAATTTCTTATTAGGTTAAGAAGCAACATCAGGGATATCATGGAACTTCAACATTTTACTATGTTGGACAAGTCTATAAGAATAACTTAGTGAGTGGAAAGATAGAGGAGGAATAGGTAATGCCAACCTGTATAATCAACTTAACCCACTTAAGGATGTTACGAAGCTCAGCAAAGTATAGAGTCGAGCTAAAGAACAGATGTCAAAGCTCAATAGAAGAGACGACCAGTTGATAATGATGTGCGACCAAGGACTTACAAGAAAGGACAAGGATCTAAGAGGAAGACAAGCCGATCAAGTGTTTTAACTGTCAAGGGTTTAGTCACATGGCCGCATAATGTCCCAACAGAAGAATAATGATTATCAAGGGAGATGTCCAAAAGCTTGAAGTAGACAACACCGATGAAGAACCAGAGGAGGGAAAAGAAGTAGAGGAAGAAATTGGGGTTAACGCCGAATTAGTTAAGGAAGATGTGTTTATTGAAGATTTGGACAAGTTAACTTTAGTTGTCCAATGTGTAATGAGTTTGGAACCCTCTACTGAGGAGGATTAGAGAGAGAACTTATTCCATATCACTTACAAGGTAAATAATCAAGTTTTTGTGCTCATAGTTGATAATAGGACCTGCACCAATGTGGCGTTCACCAACCTAGTTAAGAAGCTCAAGTTGCCATCTATCTTACACTCAAAGCCATATAAGTTGTATTAGCCCAATGAGAAAGAAGCCTTATATGTCACTCAGCAAGTGTTGCTACCAATCTCAATTGGAAATTATTTTGATGAAATTCTTTGTAACATGCTGCCTGTGTGTCCATTTCATGTACTGCTAGGCAGACCTTGGCTTTTTTATTAGAGGGTTATGTATGATGGATTCTAGAACACCTATGTGTTTGAGAAGGATGGTAAGAAAACTAGCCTAAACCCCAAGACCCCAAGTTGAGTGAGTAAATCGAAGAAGGCTTTGGTGTTAAGCAGAGCCAAACTCCGAGCAGCCATCAAATTTGACCTGCCAACTTTCCTATTAGTAAGGAGACTATTAGAATTCAAGGAATAAGTAAAACTGCTAAAGGAGGTTAAGAAGTTGCTTGAAGAATAACCCTACATGTTTCCCGAACAGTTGCTCAAGGGGTTACACCCATTTCAAGGAATTAAGCATTGCATTGATTTAATACTTAGCACTGAATTGCCAAATAAGCCTACTAATAAAATGAATCCCGAGTAAGCTATAGAGCTCCAAAAGCAAATCAATGAACTATTAGAGAAGGGTTATGTAAGGGAAAGCCTTAGCCCCTATATTGTGCCTACATTACTTATGCCGAAGAAGGATGACACTTAGCATATGTGTGCAGATAGCAGAACTGTCAACAAGATTACGACAAGTACTGATACCCCATTCCTAGGTTAGACGACATGTTAGATGAACTGAGTGGTGCCAAAGTGTTTAGCAAGATTGATCCGAAGTCAGGATACCACTAGATTCTAATAAGATAAGGGGATGAATGGAAAACTGCTTTTAAGGTCCGACATGGCTTGTATGAGTGGATGGACATACCCTATGGTTTATCAAATGCCCTAAGCACTTTCATGAGATTAACAAATGATCTTTTGAGAGATCTAATAAGAAAATTTGTGGTTGTCTACTTTGACAATATCCTTGTCTATAGTGCCAACCTGGTAAGTCATATTGAACACCTTCAAGCTGTTTTCTATGTCCTCTGAGTAGAAAGATTGTTTAGAAATGTGAAGAAGTGTTGTTTTTGCCAAGAAGGGGTGATCTTCCTAGGTTTTGTGATTGGTAGAGGAGGATTAAGAGTTGATGATGAGAAAGTTCAAGCCATTGTTGAGTAGCCCTATATATATGCGCTATAGAGAAACAAGAGTAGTAGATGGGTATTATATGGAGGATGGTTATCCATCCTAAGGTAGCAAATTATGTATGTTGACCTATTCAATTAGAGAATTGCTAGTAAGAGAAGCCTACAATAGAGGACTCTTTGGGTACTTTAGAGAGCAAAGGATATATGAGCTACGGAATGACTAAGTTCTTCTAGCCTAAAATGAAGCGTAACATACATCGTATGATTGAAGAATGCGCCATTTGCAAGAAAGCAAAAAGCCGAATAGAATAAGGGAAGGTAATGCCTCTATTGATTCCAACCAAGCCATAAGTTGACATTAGTATGGATTTTGACCTTCGATTACCCTAAACTACTTGAGGCAAAGATTTTGTAATGGTTATTGTGGATAAGTTCAGCAAAATGGCATATTTTATGCCCTGCACCAAAACTAACGATGCTTCGGTTATTACTTCTTTGTTTTTGCAAGAAATGATTTGCTTACATGGAGTACCAAAGATTGTAGTGTCAAACTAAGACCTAAATTCCTTTACCATTTCTGGAGAACTCTTTGGCGTCGGATGGAAACCAAACTATTGTTCACCACCTCTTGCTATCCCTAAATCGACAGCCAGATTAAGGTGGTTAATTGCACCTTAAGATCACTTCTCCAAGCTATAGTGGGAAAGAACTTAATTAACTGGGATGTTTGCTTACATGTAATCGAATTTGCTTAAAATAAGACAATACATACTATCATTAGGCACATCCCTTTTGAAGTCGTCTATGGTTTCAACCTCGAATTAGCCCTTGATCACACCTTAATGTTACCCATTGACCAAGAAAATCTAGAAGTGAAGACTAGAGCTTAGTCCATCTAGTAGATTTACCAGTAAGTCTCCCAGTACATCGACTAAGTTGCCAAATAACTAAAGTAGAAAGGTAAAGGAAGGAAGACCAAGCAATTTCAACCCAATGAGCAAGGAAAGATTTATAAGCAAGAGCAAGAGTAAGGTATCTGCTAGAGCTGATTGACCCTTCAAGATCCTCTAGAAGATTAATGACAATGCTTATCAACTAAAGTTACCATAGGACTTTAGAGTATTTAATGTATTCAATGTTATCGACTTTAGTCCCTATCAACTTAAGGAAGGCTTAGATGAAGACCAACCAAATTTGATCCCAAATCCCAATCAATTCGATGGGGATGATAGGAATCAAACCACTAAACCTTAAACCCAAGCCTAAAGATTGGAAGGCATGGCAAGGTAAGGCGAGTTCCCTCCTTTTACCCTACAACCAATGAATCCAAGCTACTACAATCTGCCAACCTAATGCCCTATTCCAACAGAACCCTTGTGTGTCGATCAATAGTTTATAGTTGCCTACCATATATGCACTCGAAAAATAACTTGGTTTACTTTACCTGTTGTATAGCCGACTTGAATATAAACTACTCTGACAGTTCGACCCTTTACATGCCTACTTGATCATGACTATGCCGATCTCCAACTCAAAAGTATTGGTGCCGAGAGCTTTTATACACATTCAAAACCACATCTTCTTGGAAAGACCCCTAGGTTTACTTAGCACCTCTACTCAGCTACTTCCACCTCAGCCGTATCATTTGTTTGTTTTTGCTAAAAGTACCTTTAGTAGCCTAATGCCACATGTCCAGCTCCCTATGTGAAAGGATTCGTTGCACCAATAATTGATTTCTTTGCATTTTTATTTATACCCTTTATTATTCCTTGTAAAATATTTCTTTTGGACAATACGCTTTTTATCTTTTCCATTTTAGGTAGAATACCTTAACATTTCGATTATAAATACCCTTGTAAAATGTAGTTGCAATCATCATACCTCAGATATTGACTATACTTTTCCTTTTGTGAACATTGCTTTCTATTATATTGTTTACTTTACTCTTATCATAACGCTTAAGTAAAGCTAGGTAGTGAGTATCTTCATTGGACCAGCTCGTACGTCATATTGAATTGAGTCATAAGTTCTCGAAAGTTCCATTAGTATGTCATATCCTTGGAGCAAATTGTGGGTTTGCTTATTTGTTCTCTTTATTGTTCATGCACTTTCCATCTTCATTTTTCAAACTTTCTACAAGCTTAGATCCACCCTTATACCATCACTCTTGTTAGCCTTTGGCACAACATATCATACGACATAAGGTTAAGATAGCCTTCACTAAAGCTTGGTGTCCACAGGAGCTCGATATTGTAGGAGTTTAGTATTTATAAGAGCTCTATGTCCATATGAGCTCAGTGTCCATTAGAGCTCTATCTTTATGGGAGCTTGATGCCTATGGGAGCTCGGTATGTACTCTAAGCTTGAGTAAGAGATGAGGCTTGGCTCAATTGTATATCTACTCGAGTTTTCTACTTAGGTTGCAATTAAGAGGAGTTGCTCAATACAGTTTAAGAGTTGATCAAGATCTAATGAGTAGGGAGCTCAGCTTCTATTCTCCTCGAATTAATGAATCAACCATGACATGTTATTATTAAAACTGCTCAAAAGTGCTTTTTTCATGATATTAGATGGAGCATAAGCTTGAGAGTCTCCATATCAATGGAAGCTCTCAAGAACCAACTCTTCATATATGTATAGGCTGTGGAGATTAGCTCGGTCAAAATTATTGCAAATCCATAGCTCAAATCTACTTTAACTTAAGTCACATTTTTTAGTAGTAGTGCTTAACCTAGCTTGAGTAATTGAACAAAAACCAATGCTATGTTTCTTACTATGGCTACTCATGGATGGTTCATGAGCTTGTCTAAGTCTGGTCATGTAGAGAAGATGCTTAAATCATCGAGCCCAATTCAGGTGTTACTAAGAATGGACAACTCAAACAAAGTTAAGACCAATTCAATTAGTTAAAGTTCTACTATACTTGGCTTATCCTACTGCTAAAGAGCTTGGCTTTTTAGAGTTTAAGTTGGCATTAAGGAGTGACACTTGATTTTAAGTGCTCAAATCTCAGCCGAAACTATAGCTCACCACTACTAATGATAGAGTTGGCACATGGAGAAAGCTTAGTCAAGATCCAAGGTTAAGTACTAAGCTTAAAGACACAAGTTCGTGATGCTAACTCTGCTAAGATCTAAACTTCGAGTCCGATCAGCAAAGGACTATGGTGGTAGCTTAAACTTTTGCCCATACTATTTGTGGTTCGACTGCTACTGCCATTCGTAAGTTAGTGTTAGATCCATCAGCAGGTTAGCGTTCGCTCAGATGTTGCAGGTTGGCATCCACTCAGATGTTGCAGTGTGGGATCTAGTTGTTTTATAGGTTGACATCTAGGGATTTTTAAAGCTTAGATTTGGTGCATTCATGGTCCATTCCACTCGACATCAATGGATTTTTTCTTTTTTTCTATTAATGCATGAATCATTTAAAGCATCAGTTTTTTGCAATATTAGTCATTCTGCAATAAAACTAAGAAGAAGGGCTTTTTCTTTCAAGTATGTGAAATAACCATAAAAAAGGGAGTGCTTTTGATTTCTAAGTAATTGATTTTTGCCAAAGGTGTTTAAAGTTGCAAGTTACTAGTTTAAATCCTCTCAGGTGTATGCTTAAAATTGAAAACTTTTTGGGTATTTTAACATATCCAAAATTTACAATTAAGGGGAATTATCTTGAGGGTAAAGTGTATATATGAGGTAAGACATTACATACCATTTTGTCAATCAATTTTCATCAATTATGATATCCGTTGGAGAAGAGCCCAGGAATCATATCTAGTCATTTGTTGTCAGATTTAGAGATTAGATTAACACATGAGGTTACAACAAGATTAGATATGTGAAGATCTAGGTTCTTATACAAACTTTGTAAGATTTACAAAAAGATCCTTATATGAAAGATTGCATTCAAACGCGAAATAGTTATCAGTTTTGAATTGAATTATTGTCACATATGGAGCCAATATTGACATGTTGTTTTCACTCTACAGATTTGTCGGTAGAGATTACTTAAATTTGGGCATCTTACAAAATAAAGCACTGTTAGTGGGGCACCAGAGTTTATTCCAATACAGCTACTTCAATACTTAAATCAGTAGAGTGTTTAAGAGAGTATAAAACCCTAAGTAAGAGAGAAGGAGTAAAAAGTTATTTATTTAAGGGCTTTATCTCCTATTTATAGGAGATGAGGCTAGGTTACACCTAAATTGGGCTTATTGACAACTTTAGGCCTATCAGTTTGGGCCTAGGGGCCCACGTACTAAAATACACATCAACGGTATCCATTCATGCTTCATCTTCGATAAAATTAATACATGAATTTCCAAATCATCTTAACTTCCATGATTCTCTAAATTTATATATGCAACAACTTCCTCCATTATATCACCTTCATTCTTTTCTTTGCCTCTTACACTTGAAATAATATTCATCTAATCTCTCAATTTCAAGTTGTACAGAAGCATTAAATTATTCATCCTTTATTAGTTTAGTAAATTTTTCTTTTTTGCATGAATTCAAAAACTAAAATATTTATGTATAAAATCACTAATATCGTTAACTTATACAATGTAGGATAAATAAAAGAATTATTGGTATCACAACATCTCAAATTCACTTTAACTAAGCTAAGTATTATGTCTAAAATCGAAGAATATATAGAGATGTAAAATCTCATATAGAATCCCATTTACTAATTTTAAAGCTTTGGGTCTTGTTTATATTGGATTTTACTTGAAAAAAGTTCTACATTGTTCTAACTAGGAAATAGCTCATAAAATTGTAAAATTGTAGAAATATGGGGACCAAGTTAAGATTTTAATAACCATGGGGGTACTTTTGTTTCTCTACTTCTTTAATTTAGGTATCCATGATATTACTTTTTACACTTTGAGTACCTGTGTTTTATATAAGTGGGAATAAACCAACATGTAAATCTATCCTTAATTAAAAAAAAAATTGAACAAAGAAAGCTATCTCCACAAAGAATTAAGGGAAAATTACAATAAATCCCCCTAAACTTTGACCTAAGTGCGGTTTGCTCCTCTAAACTTTCAAAGTGTGGTTTTTTGCTCATAAACTTTCATAAATTAACAATACAACCCCTTAAGTTGAGAATAATCCCTTAAACTTTTATTTTGGTGTGTAAACACTCCCCTAAACTATGGGGTGTTTAAGGGGGGGTTCATATACAAAAATCAAAGTTTAAAAGAGTTATGGAGTTTATTTGTCAACTTATAAAAGTTTACGGACTAAAAATCAAACTTTAAAAGTTCAGGAAGGTAAATCTCACCTAAGTTAAAGTTTAGGAGAGTTTTTTGCATTTTCCCTAAGAATTAAATAGTAAATTCAGTAAGAAAAATGCCATTTTTATAGTGTTATGGTAGATTAATGAAGATATAAGTCATGAGACCAAAGGTCCCCCTCGCCCTTTTCTTGTTGGACTTCATCAAAACTTGATTCCCACATTTCCTCGGAAAACTATTAAATCACAACTTCTCGTGCACTTCTTATGTTCTTTTAAATGATTTTTTTAATTCATTTTCTTTTGGGTGAAAAGCACTTCCCTTCTTGCAAACGCAGAAATCAAGAAATATACATTGAAAAGCAATTAACACGTAATATGAATGATGAAATTCAACATAACATCAGAATGTTGGTATTAAAGATATAGGAAAAGGATGAGCATCTTATAACACAGACATAAAGAACCACTATAGGTGATAACATTAATTATTATGCACAATTCAAGAGTAGGAGGTAGTTACTCTATTAAATCCATTCTCAACATGAAAGATTAATATTTTAATCCTTAAATAGTCACAATCACCAAATCTTGGATAATCTCTTCATGCTACCCCTTAAATAAGAGGTGACAGAAGTCTAAAATATCAAAAGTGCCTTTTGGTGTAGCAACTTAAACTTTATTGGAACTTTGAAGTTAAACATGCTTAGGCCAGAGCAATCTCAGAATGAATGACCTCCTACGAAGTAGTTGCACTAAGGGACAAAACTGTATGATGTATTATGCTAAAGCATGTAATACCTCAATAAAGGAGTTCTAGATGAGTCATTACAAGGTTGGTGAGAAGAGTACTTACAAACGACACCAAATATCATCCTAGGATTTCTGTCGGTAGAGATTAATGATGGGTCTTGGATCTCTTAACCTAAAGCAGGCAAAAGAGAACATTATGAGGGGGTTTTCAAGGGGTTATTCCAGCATGGCCACTCCAATACTTAAATCAATAAGTCTGTGAGATAAAAGCAATAGTAAGGAGGTAAGAGCTTAACAGTGAGTGAATGTATTCTTACCTTTAAGGGTGAACCTCATTTATAGTGGATGGAATGGAGATACATTTAAAAGGTGGATATATTCAAATCTCACTTAAGTAGGAAAACATGTCTTCTTATTTTAGGTAAAATTTATGATTCTTAAAGATGACATGGCATATGATTGTTCAGCAATCCCATATAGGTCAGTGTATTCGGTTTATGCCCTCTTTGGTCCTTCACCTAAGCTTCTTAGGAAAATCTTCAACCCTTAGGAGTCTTAGGCATTAATGCCATAAGCAAAAGAACTTCGTTCCCGACTTCAGAATTAAGAGTAACTCGAGTACTAGGGCAGAAATTGGATTTAGGTCTGAAATCATGAGAGAAAGGATAGGTCAACCCATAGGCTATATAGGTTGGAATAGTCCTTGGGAGCCTAGTTCCCAATATAGCCTATCAACATCTTCCATAGGTGCATTATTGCATTAGGGTTTGTGAATTAAGGTTAAGGTTTTTGGATAAGTAGAAAGAAAAATAACTGCTTAGGAATAATGGACAATAATTTTTCTATTTTCTTTTTCTTTTTTCTTTTTGGCTAAGTACAAGCTAAGATGTTTCTTTTTTCCCATTTTTGTAAAGCAGAGGTATTTAAGGTGCAAAAATAATAAATTAGATATCAAAAGGGAAAAGGTTGAAAGACAAAGGCACCTAAGTGTGATTTACTAATTCTAATTCCTTTAGTTTGCTTTTAGATTGTTGTACCTTATACTTATTTGTTGAAAATTGATGTTTGAAAGTTATTTGATATGCAAGTGATTAGTTTGGTTTGAAAGTGTAAAAATAATAATACAAATACCAAAATTGAAAAAGTGGAAAATCAGATGTACCCTAATTGTGATTCACCAATTCTAAATTCTTTTAGGTCACTTTTAGATTATTATGCCTTATATGCATTTGTTGAAAATTGATTTTTGAAAGTTATTTAACTTGTAAGTGATTGGTTTGGTTTCAAGTAGGATCGTTTATAAAACCGAATCAAGAATCATAACAAATGTAAATTTATCTCACATTTTGATTTAGAGTAAATTCAAATGATTCATGGTTCTGTTTGCATAAGATAAGTGAGGCAAACCAAACTAACCACTTAGCCTAAATCGATCCACTTCTTCTTTGTTTTCATTTAGTTTTTATATGGGTATTTTGTATGTAAAATATCTTTGTATGATATAATAGCATATGTATTAAATTGTTTGTTTTTCATCATTATTTTGGTTTGCATGAGTTATTTAAATATTTAGAATGGAGTAGAGAGCATGATAAAAAATAAACACTTAAAGTTGAATGAGACATGAGATAATTATTTATAACGAATCATTTAAACTTTGTTGGTTCATTTATGGATTTCAAACTTTATTTATAATGCTTTTATAGTGTCCAATACATTCAAATTTGAAGTTTTATAACATACTCTTAATATTTTGCATTGTAGGATGGCGTTTCATTAGGCAATAAGGAGTAACAAAGCATGTTGTTTGGTGCTTTATTATTTTTAAATTCATTATTTGCTAAATTTGCTTACTATATAATGTTGACAATTTAACAGGAAATTTATATGATAAGTTTGAGTAATAGTTTGAGCTTGTTTAAAGGGAATTGTTATCATAGTCATTTTGTTTTGATATCTACATATATGGTTATAATCCATTGGTTAATTTCTTTTCAGTTGGAATTTCAATAATGTACAAGTAAAAATTGCAGCAATAAATGTATATTCCATAAGTGAAATGTGATAAGAACAACTAGGTGTCTTTAAAAATGGTTTGAACGAAATGGAATCAAAATAAACCTTATTTAAATTAGTTTGATTCGTTTGAATCGATGTAGTTGGTTATATTTAATTGAACTAAATTAAACCACGAACACATAAATATGGTGTTTTGTTAATTTTCTAATTTTATCTTATTGTAATTATGGTGATTGGAAATTGAAAGTTCGCATAGTTTTAAGATAAAAGATTCAAAAATATATTTTAGTGTAAATTGCATATACAACCCTCGTATTTGCTTCATGTGCCCTTGTACCCCTAAATCTTTAAAAATTATGCCCTTAGATTATATTTTAATATTTTTCCTTAAATAAAATAATGAAAATTTACTAAAATCATTCTTCAATCATTCTTAAAGGGCAAAGTAGTTATCGTGTAACCACAAAACTCTCCTTCTCTCCCTCTCTCTTTTTTTAAAGATTTATATATATAAACAATCAATTTCAAATATAAAGAACTAATATATAAAGAAGACATGACAAGCCTACTTCCGGTTACCCTTTTATTTATTAGAAAGAATTAATTTTTAAAAATAAAAATACCAAACACAACTTTTATAATTATTTGTTAGCTATTTATTTTGAGATACATACATACACACACACAAATATATATATACACTTATAATTTTATATGGAAAAAGATGTAAAAAAAATCTACTTTTAAAGCTTTAACATATATCAATGTTTTTTTGGTAGATTAAAAACATTTATCAAATAGAAAAATTGTCAAACAAAACAACCAACAAAACAAGGCATATTTGTAAACCTCTAAAATTTCCAACCTAACAATTAAAGCAGACTCAAGTGTGCTAGAAAATCCTAAGAGACAATAAGACTTGTTAAGATGAAAACCCTAAAATAACAATCAAATATTCAATTGTGTCTAAAACTCTTAGACCCTAGATGCGTGTAAATACTAAAGTTTATACCCGAAAGTAATAAAAACCTTAGAATGATAATTTTATGTATATAAACTTACTAATTCATTATAATTTCATGATAAACCCTAATCGAATATCAATGCTCAATAATATGCTAAATCATATAAAATCATTAACCAAGGATCAAAGATAACTTTCAATTGTTTATAAATGTGTACAATACTAAATTAATTTATTAGAAACTCTAATATTGCATTATAAATCATATTAATCTCATAATTATATAACTAAGTTAGTATTATGTAAATTTAAGTGTTTAGTTAATATTTATACTATATAGAGTCAATGTTAGTATTATAAATTGTGCTTTTCATAATAATTATAATAAGTATCATGCTAAATATTATATATAGGATATAAATACTTAGAGAAGGATTCTACTAATTATTTTTATTAATTATTTCATCAAATCCAATATTTCTTTTCATTGCCTTAATTTTTCCCCATATTATCTCCAATTCCATTATTATGTACACTAATTACATTTAAATTAAGAAAGTTGGCTAAGTCAACATTTGAAGTCAAAGTATTGACTAAAGTTAACAAGTGTCATTTTCATCTAGAATTCTCTTCCATTTTCTATTAAATTCTTCTCATTTTTCACATGATTTTTTTTTCTATTTCTCCCTCCCTTACTGTCACTTTTGGAAGCTGCTAGACTTCACTCTAAACTTCCTTTAAAACACATTTAGAACATAAACAAAACCCTCTTTTTCTTCCCTCTTTCCAACCAAAACCTTCCCTTCTCTCTTGTCCTTCTTCTAGTTCTTATTTTCTCTCTTTATTTCTTCCATTAACAACTTCTAAATTACTACTCCATATCTTAACACTCCTCTTCCATATCACAAAGAGAAAAAGGTATATTTTTATTACATCTTTTATCTTAACACTTGATTAGTTGTTTATGTTATATTAGCTTTAGAATCTTCATATAATATGTACATATATGTTAGTACAAATAAGAATTCTTATACCCATGCATATAAGTATAGAAATACTTAGGTATATAAGTAGAAATACATATGTACATATGACATGTGGATACATGTGAAGTATTTATGTATGGATTTTAGTGAAATATGTAGTATAAATATATGTATATATAGATAAGTGTAGAAAGAACACATGTATATATGTTTAGGTATTCTTATACACGAGTACTCTTTATGTACATAACCTAAAATAATGAAAATACTAAATATATATACATATAGTATACTAACCGAACCTATAACATGCATATTAGTGAATTATATGAAGATTTCTTGTAGGTATACTAGGGATATATGAAAATGCATATAAACATATGTATACAACTATATGTATATACAGGTATGTGTACACAGATGTACAAGTATGCTAGAAGTATACATATACATAACATACATATAAGAAGTATAAGTACATAAGTACAAGGTTAGTACATATGTAAATTATAACATAACTATCTAACATACCATAATATAATATAATATAATATAATATAATGTACATTTATATGTAAGTATGGGCCAAAACCATAAAAGACTCATAATACATATATCAACTTATATTAATCTTAAATAAGTACATATAATAATAATAACAATGCAAAATTATAAAAATATAAAAATTAAATGATTAATTAGATCATAAAGTAATAAAATGAGATACAAAACTAACAAATAAAAGTATTTGAGTCACAATAATTAAAATTATAATAAATTAAACCTACATCATAAAACACGAGCCTTAACGTCCAATACAGGCCTTATTGTATGAATGTACGTTTGAAAATGATAGAAAACAACTATAAGCTTGTAAATATTGAAAATAAAACAAAAAAGTTATATACAATTAGTGAAAAAGTTCAACTGGATGAAAAACTGATAGCAACCTAAGTAGAATTAAGTAAACAAATATCTAGAATCACTAGTCAAACTAATTACTTATTATCATTTTATTTCATAATGATCAGGTCATCTTGATGAGGGTTTGAATCTCCCGACTGACTATGACGATTAGTACAAGATGTCATGGTCGAGTAAGTATTTCCCTGTGATTCGATGCTTACATGTGCTTATAGTTAGTGAACTTAAATAACATTAATAATTGAATATTGTGTAGGGTTAAGAAATGTTTTTGGATGCTATTGCTTATTGAACTGTGAAATTATTTTAATTACTGATAATGAAATGTTTGTTGCATATTAGTTTGGATAATTATTGTATTGTTTGTGATATTATCTAGTCATATAATAACCAAACTTAACTATATTTTACCGATGAAGTAAAATTGGAACATGCATTGTATAAATTAATTCCAACCGTCCATTCATATAAAGGTAGGGAAAGGCCATACAAGGGTTGTTTATTTTATGAATATAATGGTTTAGTATGGTGCACTTGTATTATATGACCTTACCTTGGCCTGCAGGAATATTAGGCATTGGAGACACCAACCGCTCGGCTAAAAGTCAAGTCTAGAGGCTTTCGCTTAAGGGTGAGTGCAGATTGCGGGGCCCTACTCACAATTATATCTAAAACTTGATTTTTGATTGAAACAAAATAATTGATTTATTTAAATACGAAATGTGGGGTTTCGTAGATTAGTAAGTTCTAGTATAATACCAGGATTTGATTGGTGTCGTATATACTCCAACCCTAATTTTGGAGTATGTTAAATCTGAGTTATATACAGTAACTAGTTAACTATATATATATTGGTTTAGCATACTATTTGCTCATTCATTCATATGCTTGTATTTAATGTATTTATAATTTGTTCGTCGGTGTGGTTGAGAGTTTACTCACTAAGCGGTTAGCTTACATCCTGTTAGGCTTTTGATGCAAGATTATCTTTTTGTCGACATCGACCATAGGATGCCAGAGGTTTATAAGGGAATTCTAGGCAAGAGTAAGCCACTTAGAGTGTCAAGAGAAGATGAGTATATAGACTTTTATATGTATTTTCATTTTAACTATGTTGCAGGTACTAATGTATTAGATCTTTGCTTAGTATAATCTTTACAATTTAAATGATATATAGATAAATTTGAGTATGTGATGATCTCATCTTAATTTAAATGTTCTTGGGAAGCTAATAGTTGTAGAAGCCTTATATATTGTATGAAGGGTCTGTGATTAGAAGGGTAACCAATTTGTGTCCTTCATGCGATATACAGCGTCTACCACAACTAGACCGCCCCCAAGTCGTGACAATATCACCCCTACTTCTAAAGCATGGAGACATGAGTCCTCCTTTTAGAATCTTACATAACAGATAAAGGCTTATAATTGGAAGAGACAAACATAGACAAAAAAATTCCAAAAACACTACACCGTTCAAGGTCTAAAGTCCTTTCTTTACTAAACAATATGTTACTTCATTGATTTACTGGCAAACCTGTACATAAAAATAGTTTCAAAACAAGTGAGAAAAGTTTTGCATTCCTACAAGATGATATGGCAACGGTCAATACTTGTGTTCTATAACCATTTTAAAGCTTAATATGAGTTTACAATACAAATGACTTTCTATATGCTCCTTTTACCATGTTAGATTAAGCCCTTCTTTAACTACACAAAGTTTAGCCTCTACAAATGATAAGCCACGTTTTTATTGATGCATAGCCTAAAGGATGGTTTCATGATGATCGTTACGAATAACTCCAACTCCAATAGCTTGTGTACCCTCTACTATAACATTATTACATTCTACTTTCACCCACCTTACTTCTATTTGCACCTCCCGAGACCTTATATTACGATTCCTTAATTGCAACTTCTCCTTTCTATGGAAGGTCCACCACTTATTTGCTTCCATGCGAATGCGTTTTATACAATTTTCTTTAGCTTTCCCCTATCTAAAAATAAGATCATTCATCTTTCGCTAAATACCCTTAAGTTATACTAAGATATAGACTTAAGTTAAGGGGAAGTTTTCTTCCAATCTACTTTGCTTCTCTTATAATGCCTTTTAATCTAGCTTCTCTAATCTTCAAAGTTGTAGGCCTGTTGTCTAAATTAATTCCTACTGTGTTCCATAGTTGTCTACTTCGACAGCAGTTAAGGAAAACATGTTGCCCTATCTCCTCTTCTCGTTTACAAAAAGGGCATATTTGCTTAAAGGCTAAACTCGTCTTCTACAAATTATCTCCCGCTGCCAACCCTTTATGCAAAATCCTCCAAATCATAAACTGTATGCTCGAATAAGTAGGAAGCTTCGACACCCACTCACAATTCTCATTATCCTTTAGTGGATGGCTTTCTTTATATAGTTATAGATATGGAGACTTAGTTGTGAGCTCACCATCTAGTTAGAATAGCCATCGCTTCACTTCTTCTTCTTCTTCATTTCAATTTAAGAACATGTCGTCAAGTAATTTTAGGGTAAGACTTTGTTCTTGCAAAAGCACAAGTAAAGGCTAATTGGTAACGGGACTAGTCCAGTATAGTCACTCCGATGCCTAAGTCAATAGTTGAATTTAACATAAAGTAAGCAAAAAGTTGTAGAGTAAAAGGGTGTAAGAGAGTTCTTACCATGCTTTTCTTCCCTTATTTATAGGTAAATATTGAGTGTCTGTAATAACAGTTAATCATTGGTTGTGGATTATGTGGCGATCTTGTAATTAAGCATACGCCTAGTGTCAAGCCTGATTTTTTTTATAAATTTTCCTTAACTCGATCAATATCAAACCCTAATCCATTTAATATTGATCTTTGACTAAGAGTTAAAGAGAATTGGGTTTTTTATTTCAAAAAATGTTTTAGAATCACCACTGGACCGAAGTTAGGAAAAAAGAAGGTTAGATTAAATTGATTAGGTAGATTAATTTAACCGAGCCACTAATTCACTTGAAAATCCAACTTTTAGATAAAAAAAAAAAAAGGTTTGAAAACCAAAGATTTTAGATTTAGGGGCGGGGGCTAATCTTTTAAACCCTAAGCGGGTACCATTTTTACTTTCTAAATTTAAATTGACTTTTCAATAATACCTTTTCAAAAGAAAACATCTAATTACATGTAAACAAGTAAATAACATCTAAAAAAAAATTATTGAGCTATTATTTACAAAGATTGAAAAAAAATAATTCATATTTTAAGTTACCTCATATTTGCATATAAGTGTCTACATACCCATTATTCGAGATCGGATTTTTGTAGTTCTTTTTAAAAAAATTTAAGTGGGTTAATTTTTTTTTTAACTTTTGAAAATGATCGACTTTAAGTTCTTTAGACATTTAATTCTATTTAAAAAAAAAAACACCTAAGAGGAAATGATCCTAATTTGGTGTTTTTATTTTTGGGAAAACTCTAAAATATCCTAATTTTTTTTTAAAAAGGTACATTTATTTTTATTTGTTGGGGAAAATAATTTTAAGTGATAAAACTTTTTAGAAAAATCCTAAAATACCTAAATGTAACTTTCCATGAAACATGTAATTATCATGGATAATATGCCTAACAATAGAAAAAAAGCCTAAATCATGACAAAAATGTTTGAATTATAAAAAACATACATATAAGGAAAAGTTACGTTTATTTTGGAAAATTTTAACAAATCCTAACTTTAAAAGAGATTCATTTTATTTATTTTTTAAAAAATGCTTTTCTAAGTAATGAAATGATTTTTTATATATTTTCTTCATTTCATTATCTCTTTTATATATTTATTATTTATTTTTTTATTTCTTTACTAAAACATCAAAATAAATAAATAAATAAAACTTCTTCCTCTTTCTTTTTCTCTTTTTTTTTCTTCCTCTTTCTTCTTTTTTTTTTTTTTTGGATTCTTTTCTTCTTTTTGTTTTCTTCTTTTTTTTGGGTTACAATTAGATTAAAAAAAAACTAAACTACTTTATCACCTTTTTTTTCTTTTCTTTTTTCTTTTTTTTTTGTTTGGTTACAATATAATGGAATTTACAAGAATAAATAAAATAAATAAATGACTAAACAAATAAACTAAATTAAAAAAAGGGCCGAACTTGATATGTGAGGACAGATTGGAGCAACGAGTTGGAGTCCAACGGATCAGGTTGGCATGTGGATCTAAGTCAAGTTTGGAGTGTTCAAATCGGATTCGAGTCACATCGCAGGTCGTCACTTGTAAGGCGTGTATGTGCAATTAAGAAAAAGAAGCTCCGATCAATTGGGTGTTTCTCGAGATATTTTCAACCGATTTTCAAATGGGAAATGTGGTTTTTATGTGTTTTTCATTAGACAATAGGGGTGCTAAGCAAGTGCCATGACCTAAAGTAACCGTTTGTGGTTGTAAAAAACAACCCTACGGCAGCGGTGGTGGCGGTTGTTGCTTACAATAGCTACTGGGGGTTTGCTTGAAGGTTGTGTCTTAGGTTTTTTATGATGGTGAAGCTAGTGGAGGTGGTAGATTTACTCAAAAATTGCCATAGAGTGGTGGTTTTAAAGAAAGAGAGGGAAGCTCATGAGTTAGAGAGAGAAAGGTTGGATTTGAACTTGTAGGGAGTGTTTTTCGATCAAGCTTCCCCTTGAAATGCTTCCCAAGCTCTCTTTTATACTTGTGCATGCTCGATTTCATTTGGAAAGTCATTAAATCACCTAAAATCGAAGCTTTGTGTCAATGGGTATTTGACCAACGAATTGGTTTTTGGACTACGAAATTGATATGTTTAATTGATATTGATGGTCAAAAAGCATTAATCAATGTCTGAAACGTTAATTTACACCATTAAGTTGCTCCAATTTTAATCTACATTCCATTGTTAATTTGAGCACTTAATGGATCGAAGTTAATGCATTCCAAGTCCTATATTAATTCCCACTTTTATTTTGATAAAAATCAACTAAGAAAATGGTTTAATTGAGCAAAAAAGATAGGGATCACCTGGGGTTAATTTCCCTTCATCTTCTGCCTTACTTCTAAGGGAGATGAAGTTGACTTAGTCAACGGTCAACGATTAAGTTGCAACGGCCAGTGATAAAGTGCTACGTACTACTAAGGCTTGACAAAGAGAAAAAACAAATGCCTAAGCACCTATTCTAAGTTTTGAACCCAAGATCTTCACTCCACCTTTTCCATGCATTACCAGCTATGCCGCTATTTGTTTCCTACTTTATTGTCAACATAAATACTATTTAAAGGTTGAGATGAAGTTGGATAAGAGACTCAATAAACTTTCAGTTTAAAAAAATTAGGCCAAGCCTTTTAAGTCCTAAAAAGATTAATTTGTCCTTACAAGAAACTACCAAGTTTATTAGACATGTGTGAGAAAATAAAATGGGCCTATTTGATAGAATCAATGTTCGGTTTTACTTAAAACTTAAGTTACTCATGAAATAGTTAATTTAAGTCTGATTGAGACACCATTTGAAGTTACAATTAACTTAAATTATCTACTTTCACAATATTTAAAATAAGTGAGTTGAACTTAGTTTAACAAAGAAAATCTTATAACAACATGCTCTCTCTCTCTCTCTTTTTTTTTTATGTAAACTCCAATTCTATCAAATTGCATATGCAAATCACACTTCATTTTACCTTAAAAATAGAATGACCATCTCCAAAATGACTTGATGACCCTAAAAATGACCTAAGACTTCTATTGTCCTAAAAATTCTAACTTTTATATACTTTTTATTTTATAAGGTTTTAAAAAAAATTTGTATTTTTCTAAATTTTTTAATTTTTTTTGTATTTTTCAATTTAGGACGCTTCTACCTTATTTTAAAAGGAAGGCAAAAATAGAGTGTTTAGACTTGGAATATAGGAATAATGAGCGGTTATATAATAAGATTGTACTAGATCATAACTATTTATGCCACTTTCTAAAGTTTAAATTGAATATATGAATAGGTCGGGCTTTAAGGCCCATTAGATGGGCTAAGCCCTTATTGACATTAGTTAGAAATAATCAGTTGTCTTTTTGGTGGCCAAATGGCCAAGTAACATATTAAGGCAAAATCCGACTATCAACATTTGCCTCCCAACTCTTGTAATCAAGAATTCAACTACAAGAGTAAATAAAATTTAATACTCAATTTGAGTAGTTGGATGGTTAAGACCAAAATTGATTTTCCAGACATTGATTAACATGCCAAAGTTTGATTTTTATTTTTTTATTTTTTGAAACACATCATATTAAGTCCTAAGTGAAAGGTTGTAACCTTTTAACTTTCCTGCCCATTCACTTTTCTACAATAGCACATATAATAGCTGTCATACCAGCCATTAGTAAACTGTAGGGGCTATTAATTGTCAATGACATAATATCCCTCGGTTTTTGACATTTGACATGCGTCATCCATCCATGTTTGGCCATTTAATCAAAAACTACATCCCTATCAGAAGCGTATTATGATTATAAGGAGAAACTATCCATATATAAGGGATTTTTCTATATTGATAAAGATTTCTTGCTCTTTTCTTATTCATATCCATTTTCAAAATTTTCATCTACTTTTGACATTTCATCCTATAAGTTTTCGTTTGGTTCGTGACTTTCTTGTAATACTAAGTAATTTATGACAACGTAAACTTTAATTAGGTAAGTGTTATCTGTCAACTTATACTTTCAAATTCTAAAGCAACTAAGTTCAAGGCTACTTCTACCCATTGAGAAAGGAACGAGCTAGCATCTTCCTCTAGTAGTTCGGTAGATAGCATAATAGAGCAATGGGAAAAACTTACTCATATTAATGTTGTCCTTATAAATAACTACCCAAATGATAAGGAAGAAAGGTCAATTGCTAGGTATTTGTACAATAACATAGTTTATAACAATAATTCTTCGGATAAAGTCGTGAGTGGTGCCATTAAGACACTCGTCTTGAAGTATAATAAGTATTGGCAGGATCTTCCGAATGCATGGCATTTGCGTAAGCCAAAATAGGATAAGAGGGTATGCTTTTTGATAAACCGAGAATGTCATATATATTTGAAATATTGGGATTTCAAATTACATTTCCCATTCTCTACTTTGATGAAACAATTCTTCAATTATTTCTAGGTTGTGCTAAGTATGTTTTCCCTGAACATTTATAAGCTTCTCGTTGCATTCAAGATAATATATGAACAAATTGAGGTTAAGGCTATACCCTAGTTATTTAGATACTTGTTCACAATAAGGAGGCAACTCGATGGTTGGTATTTCGTAGTAGCTCGGCATGGACAAAAATTTATGGATGGGTTGGAGTCTAAAATTCACAAGTGGCATAACAAGTTTGTCTCTATCAAGTTGGATGAGGATTTGGATTTTTGGACTCAATAGACTGAACCCATCCGTACTAAAGACATTGAGTTAATGAAGAAGGATGCTGCCACAACTAAGAAAATTAAGGATAGAAGAGGTAATAAGATGTTTTTCTAGGATACCGAAAGAATAATAAAACATTACAAAAAGGTGGAGCCAATATTTTATGATGATGAAGGTAGGTGTTAGTTTGCCTGCCATATTAAGTAAAACTACAAGAGGAAAGTCGTTCTCATGACTCAGGGTAGAATAGTTTCCTTTAAGCTTCGCTCGATACGGACTTTGTAAGTTTTGATTTTTTTCCCTTTTTCTGCTTATAACACTCTTATTTGTTTTATGTAGGTATAGGTGCTTAGAATGTGAATCCTATAAAATTATTGGCTCAAACAAAAGCAAAGAAACATGAGCTTGATAAATGCATGACTACTAAAGTTCCCATTAGTCAGCCTGCTATATAAAAAATGATTACCTAGGAGAAGGCCATAAAGGAGGCTGCTACTCTAAAAATAAAAAGAAAGAAACCCATCCAATCGATAAAGGTTAGAGGATTGAACAAATAGGAACTATTGGGGCTACACAACTTTAAATGATCCCTTCTTCGATAAACGTTCCTCAGGAGGAAGTGCTAGGAGGAGCCAGCTAAGATATTACTGGTAACAGCAGCACTAAGGTCATTCCTTAGAGGATGGTGGATAACTTGTCAGGCCAAACAAATGTTGAGTTGAGTCTCAAAAAGAGAAGTAGGAAAGAGTTTGTCGATCAACCTCCATCCAAGAAACTAAGGGTTTGGATAAGTATGCGAAGGAGGCTCTAAGAAATAAAGCTCTTGGCATCAATTCTATCGAGTTCATCCCCAACTATGAACTAGGCAAATACTTCATGTTGTATTGGAACCTCAATTTCTTGGACATGGATTTTACTTTAGGTGATAGGATGAAGTCCTTAGCCTTGATGGAGGGAGTCATCTTCCCTAGGGATAAGGAGATTGTGAGAAAGGTTGTAGACAAAGTAGGCGATTGCAATAAAGGCCATATTGCCGCTAAGTTGTATGATGTAACTAGTAATAAACTTTTCATTTATGATTCATGTCTTGTTGCTGACATAATTTTGTCTGCGTGTAGTTTAGCAATCATGTTTTGATAGCCTTAGATGAAGTCGAGAAGGAAATGAAGAAGGTATTAGTCAAATTTTATTGCTTTATCAAGAAGTAAACAATTTATTCAGCTTTGTTGATTTATTGTAGAAAGTTAAGGACGCTTATAACTCCTCAAAAACTTAAACTATCATGGTGGATAACGCAAGGATTAAGGTTGGGATCGAGGCTAGAAAATCATAGGAAAAGCTTTCTATAGAGAAGTTGGCTTATTCTTTGGTGAGCAATGAAGCTTTAGGGCTTAAGACTAAGAATGAAGAGCTTTACAAAGAGGTCAAAGACTTGAAAGATGAGCTCTACTAAAAGCGAGAGGAATATTGGGAGTTAGGACAAACAATAACCTCAATAAGTGACGAGGATAATAGGTTAAGGATGCAAATAAAGAACTTGGAGATAAATGGCTCCAAACTCGAAACTTGTGTTGACAAATTAGCAAAGGCAGCAATAAAGAAGCCCTTTAGGGAGGAAGTGTTGGAAATTGTAACTCCTAATTAGCAATATGAAAAATTACTTTGAAAAAAGATTTTAAAAGGGGTCCAATTGACAAGAAAAGAGATCTTAAAGGTTCACCTTGACTACAAATTGTCATACTTAAACTTTGCCAACATTGATGATGAGTGATGCGAGTAATAGTGATGAAGAAGTCGGCAAAGAAGTAGAGACATAAGTTCAAGGACAGGGTGACAATGTGAAAGCTAATATTGAAGTTCCTACCAATGACAAATAACCATCATCAAAGGAGACCCCCTATGTTCGCAAAGTGACATCTACTTACTCTAAGAGCCCTAATGCTGATAAAGAAGTAAGCTCTAAAAAGGTCTTATGCTCTACTGACCAAGATAGCACTTCTACCTGATTCAAGAGCAAAAACACTCTGAATACTTAAATGCTCAGCTGATTTGGACTTTGTTTTCATAATCATTATATGGACTTAATATAGCTAAGATGTTAACCTTTCGTTGTAATGGGATGTTTGGCATTTTACGCCTTTTATTTTCAACATGTTTTATTTCATGCACTTCTTAAATGTCTTTTCGTAGACATAGCATTTGTTAGCCACATAGGACATGAACTTAAGTGTTTATTTCCTTAGCCATGAGATTGCCTGTTAAAGGTAGCATAGAGTTCATTATCTCTAGTTTCTCGGCATATTTTTAGAGAAGAATTGTTGTCATTCGTCAATAATTATTAAGCTTGTTAACCTTTATAGGTTTGAACTTATTAGGTACTAGTTCATTTGCTATATAACTAAAACTTCATTAATATGTTAATCATGTATTGATTAAGGATAAAAAACAATGGAAAGTATAGATGCTTATAAACTTGAAATGAACATTTCATACTTGAAACAAGATGTAGGCCATTGCCTTACAACGTTCCGAATCAAAAATAAGAACAAGCCATAACTAAAAAGAAACTATGCAAAGTAAAGCTTTAGATTCTCGGCATTCCATGCTCGAGAGATGATTGTTCCATCCAGCCTTTTTAGTCAATAAGCCTTGTCACCTATGACTTCTCAAATCCTAAAAGGATCCTCCCAATTCACGTCGAGCTTCCTTTGGCTCTCTCATGCTCTAGTTGCTTCTAATTTTCTGTAAACCAAATCTCCAGGCCAAAATATCTTATGTTTTACCTTCTGATTGTAGTACCTAGTCGCTCTATACTAATATGCAATGACTTTTGCCTTCGCAATATCCCTTATCTCCTTAATTGTATCTAAATTGGCCATAAGGCCAACCTAATTAGCCATAATATCAAAGTTTTGTATACGAAGATTAAGCAGATCTATCTTAATCGGTAAGATTATTTTTGATCAATATGTAAGCCTAAAGGGTGTTTTACCTTTGGCTTAGTCAACTTTCCTCTTCAAACTGTGCAAGATGGTTTTATTAACAACTTCCACTTGCCTACTGTCGAGCTTGGTTTTTTCCTCCTGATTCTTATAAATAAGTCTTATTTAAACCGATCAATATTAAACTCTATCCGTTTAACACCAATCCTTAACTGAAGTTTAAAGAAAACTGGTTTTATATACCTTGAAAATGCTTTGAAGTCGCCACCCGACCGAAGTTGGGAAAAAGAGTTAAGTTATAATCAATTGAATAGATTGGTTATAACTTAGTTATTGGTTTAACAATAAAAATCGATTTTCAAAAATGGTTTTAAAACAAGAGATATGGATCTGAGGGTTAGGATTTTTAAACCGTTACAAGTATCATTAACTTTCCAATTTTAATCTCAATCTAAAAAATCACCCTTCAAAACTCAATTATATACCTAAATTAGATAACTTAAGTAATTTAAACTAAAAAAGGAAAATTAAGTTTTTTTTTTTGTTTTTTATCATCATCCCGTAGGTATGTAGTTTTTTTTTTTTTGTTCATAAAACTCTAGTGGGTTGGGTTTGTTTTGATTTGAAAATACGCTAGATTTACGTTTTTAACCCGATTTGGTTTATTTAAGGAAATTTCTAAAAAAGGTCATAAATTGGAACTTGTATTTTTTGAAAAAATTATAAAGTACCCTAATTTTGAACATGGATTGATTTATTTTGTTTGTTTGAAAAAAATGTTTTTTCTAAGTGATAAGACAATTTGTTTATTCATTAATCTATTTATTTATTTTTATTATTTTTATATTATCTTATTTATTTTTTTATTTTATCTATTTCTACTAAAATAAAAAAAAAAATAAACTATTCTCTTTTCTTGTTTTTCTTTTATTCCTCTTTTTTTCTTTTTCCTTTTTTTATCACACTTACATTCAAAAAGAAATAAAATAATAAAAAAAATAAAATATATAAAAAACGAAAGGAAAGAAATCCAATGAATGAGGCTAGACCAAGGAATGTGCGCGAGTTGGGTCGATCGAGTGCTGGAGTGGGTTTTAAGTCGGATAGCGAGTTGGAACTCGAATCTAGGTTGGCTTCAAAATCTTCAATGGCAACAGCTCGAAGGAGGTTGTTTAGCTTGATCCAACCACCAAAATGAGCAAGTGACAAGTTTTTTGTGTATTTCGAATTAGGGATAATGGAGGTAAAGAGGATGCCATGGCTTGGGGTAGTCGTTTGGGTAGTATTTGATTGTGGTGGCCAGCAGCAATTGATGCAGTATTCGAGTGGTGTTTATTGGGTTCGAATGGGTAGCTAAGGTTGGGGTTTTGATCTACTACGAAGTTAGTTGTGGTAGTGGCTTTTGTTGAAGAAGCTTAGAGAGAGAAAATTCTAGAGAGAGAGAGAATGTCGTAGCTAATGAGAGAGAGAGAGAGAGAGAGATTTTGAGTGAGAGGGAATTTAGGAGTGAGAGTTTTGATCAATGTTAAGTGATCGTATGTGTCCAATGAATTCCTTAAGGCCCCTTTTATACACAAAATCAACTTAATAAGCAAGGAAACTCAAAATCAGATTAAATGTACATTTCTAGATTTTTAGTTTTTTTTTTTCCAATTTTTAGAGTTCGATCTCAGTTGCCAAATGCATGAATTTAGATATGTTCTTAGGTTCTATTTGAAGTAGGCCATGTGGTGAATAAGATCAGATCAAGAAACTACGCATGTATATGTGGAATTTGCATCGAAAATGGATCTAAAGTGATGGGGTTGAGTCTGTTTTGCTGCAGATAGTAGAGGAAATCACAGGAAAGAGGGGAGAAAGAAAGGGAAAATGCTGATGTTGTGCCATGTCAGCCAAGTCATCCAATCGCAGTGTGCCACATGTCTAATAATGATACGTAGTAATTGATGTAGCATGCTACATGGCTTGCCATGTTAGTGTCGGCCAATCCAAGGTTACCATGTATCAGGACATGTACTATAGTAAAAACCCTGACATGTGGCAGTACATGATGTAGCAGTGTGTTAGCTAAAAAAATAAAAAAGGCTTTTCATGCCTTTACTAAGATTCGAACCCTTGACCTCATGCTTAAACCCAATACCATACTTATGTGTTTATCTGTTAGACCGTTGGCCTATGCTTTGTGAGTTAGATTTAAATTTAAACTCAAGTCAAATGCTTTTTTCCTTAAATTAAGAAATCTATTCTATTTAAACTACTTAAAATTTTATTATTCTTTATTTTTTAATTTTTTATAAATTTTTTGTGACTTTTTAAAATTTTCCATGTTTTACATTTTTTCTAAATTTCTTTTTTTTTTCCTATTTTCCTATTTTTTGATATTTTTCCTAGATTTCTTATTTTTGTGTTGTTTCCTATTTTTCTATTTTCCTAAACTTCTTTTTTTTTTTAAATTTCTTATTTTTTAAGATTTTCTTTAATTTTCTATTTTTTGTGCTTTTTCTAATTTAGGACCCCTTATCCTAATAAAATAAAATAAATGGGACAAAAATCGGGTGTCTATATCTACTGGCTTAAGGATAGCCACTAAAATGTAATTTAGACGAATGTTATGTTTCTGACAAAATGCTCGAAACTTGTCATTATCGAGCTATGGTCCATTATTAGTGATTACCATAAATGAAACCCTAAACCTCAATATGATAAAGTTAAAAACAAAAGCTTTAACCTTTTGTTCGGTGATCCTAGCTATTGCTTCGGCCTCCACTTACTTAGTAAAATAATTTATGGTAATTATGACAAATTGCCACTAAGTGGTGGACTTTGGAAATAATTCAAGTATATCTGATCCCCATTGAACAAAAGTTTAAGGGCTAATGAGGTTATACGGTATTATAGAAGGCGCATGGCTCAGTACCTCATTTTTTTAGCATTGCGGATATTGCCGAATAGTAGATTTTGCATCTTCTCTCATAGTCAGCCAATAATAACTGAGTAGCAACATGTGGATATATAGGGTCTAACCCCTTACATGGTTGTTACAGATACCACCGTGCAACGCATACAATATTATTGAGCATCCTTCAGTAGAAGGCATTAACAATAAGGTTGGGAAGGGCTGCACTTATACAATTGGTCATCAATTAGTGTATAATTTATGGCCTGATAAATCAACCTACATACTTCTTTCTTATCATCAAGAAGAACACTATCCTTCAAATAGTTTATAATTGGATCCATCCAAGACTTCTCCTTTGGGTAGGGAGTTAACTCATAGCTCTGCTTAATGGTTTGTAAGCTCTTATTGGGGAGATATTAAATGAAGAGCTTATCATTTAAATTAGGAAGCGCTATACTAGCTAACTTTGACAATTTGTTGGTAGCAATGTTTCTACTCCTTGGTATTTTCTCAATTGAAGAGAATTGAAACTCTTCCTTAAGCACTTGTATTATCAGTAAGTAATTGCTCATTGTTTCTTCTTTTGTTGCATAGCTCCCTTTGACTTGATTCATAGCTAATTATGAATCGGAAAAAACTTTGACTTTCTCAGCACCAACTTCTTTAACCAATTCAAGTCCAGTAATTAAGGCTTCTTACTTGGCCTCATTGTTGTTAGTTGGAAACTTAAATTTTAAGGTATAACTAACTTTCATGTTATGGCGCCCTTGTGTCATGCCCCAAAGCGATAGAGTCGTAACAACCTCGCCGTGCAAACCATTTGAAGATAGAAGTTAGCCTTATAACCACTATCCTAAACCTGATCTATATAAGGCATCTACGACTAACCCGCTTTGAAGTAAACAGTTCGTAATTTAAATAAGTCATTTACCTAAGAAAGTAAATATATATATATATATATATATAAACTAGAATTCAGTTATTACAATTAACATTTACAATGTTTCACTATAAACTATTTTCTAATTAATACATTATTTAGAAATAAAAAAATCTAAAATAAGAGCTTAGACCTTAAAAATATATGTTTGTTCTTCAAATGTTTTTCCTCATTTCCCAAAATCCAACAGTTGCTAGTTTTAGGGTGATTGTAAGCCACTTTTTAGCCAACACCTGCAATGACGTCTATAGAGATGTAAGTAACCACAGCTCAGTAAGTTGGGATGGAGGACTTAAATTGTATCGCAAACACAAACAAGGTTATCAACCAAATTATTAGGTGTAATGCATGTTCAAGTAAATGTCATCATACGACATTGTTCGGTCTATCGTAAGATTAAAGAAATTATACCCGCTCTAATCCGGGTTGAAGAGTTGCCGTTAATGCAACAGCTCACGACTAAACCCAAGCTTGTGCAATGGAGACACCGCTTCTCCTACTACTACCTTCAAACCATTGACTTCACCCTTACCGCTACCTCCTCACCTATCATTTAATTTGACTAAGGATGAAGAAGTGACCCATTATGCTATCTAACACTATCCCTTTCGAAGGGGTCGGTATTTGGCTGGAGAATCCTAAGTTTTCCTTAATGGGTTGCTATGTAAGTCTAATTTGTGGTTACAAGTCATACATTTGTTAAGTCTAGTTTAGGGTGATCAATCATTTTTCATACACTACAAGCTAAAACAACAAACATAATCATAGCATTATTCATAATCAAGCACATACACATAGCTAACTATTTAACAAGCACAACTGAGAATAATCTCAAGCCTCCAAAATACAGTAATGTATTAATCCTAACTTACCTGGACTCCTCGCTTACTCATTAGAGGTTCAACTTGTTTAGGCCATCTCCGATCATCCCTATAATATAAATATGGTTTCGGTTTTTCATATAATTATTATAGGTTGGTTTTATTCTATAACGTTTATTGTTATCTTTTGTTTAGGGTTTAATATATCTAATTATCTAGGTTTTTAAGTCTTTTATAATTCTTCTTGAATCATGTTAATTTCTGTTTCAATTTTCACATTGATTTCTAAATTAGGTTTTTGTCTCAGTTTTTTGTTAGAGATTTATATGTACACCCTAAGAAATCATTTTGACCCATAATATGAAATTAATCGCATTATTTTTGAATATCCTAAATATCATTTTTGGTCTCTAACTAGTGTTTCAGTCCGTGCAGTACACCCGAATCTTAATTTAATTACCGAATTCACTCCCGTTATGAGAAAATCTTATATTTTTCATAAAATTACCCTAATTTAAGTTTTTCATAAGATTTATTATATATTCCTATTATTATCATAATATCAATTTTTATTCTAATATCTTTTATTTATTATATTTCCAATAATTACATATTATGTATTATCACCTATTACGTACATAATACACATATAATATTTCTATCACTCTAATTACCATCTCCTAACATCAATTAAAATTTCAAAATATCTAAATTCATCCTATATCAGATTTTACACCTAATTACCCTAATTTACAAATTAACTTAAAATTTACTACTTTTCCCTATTACTTATTTACTACATAATTACCCTAATAATTATATCTAACACCCTAAATGCTACAATTATCGTACTTTATTAGATTTTAACATCTTAAAATATATAATTATTCACTAAATCAATAATTAATTATTTAATTACTTAATTAACAAAAAAAAAACCCATTTTATGCATCATTTGAAGGCCTAAAAATTATCTAAAAATTTTGAAAATTAATTTTTGAAAAAGGGCTTTGTGTTATTGTTCTATATCACCTAAATAATCTATACAAAAATTTTGTACTTAAAACTACACTCCTAAGGTAATTTATTTCTAAACCGAAACATACTCAATTTTGCATGATTTCTTAAGAACTATATATCACGGGACGTATTTTCATCAAAATAATATTTTTCCTAAAAACTAAATAAAAAATATTGTAGAATAACAAGTTTCATAATTTTCTAACTAATTTTGATAATTTTAACAATTTAAGAAAAATTAGGTATAAATCGGAACTCATCAGAACTGGTGGTCATGGGTATGTCGACTCACCTAGGTGCTGCCACCACTGTATAGTGGTGGTGGCTGTCTACTCCCAACTACTTATCGGGTTTAGGTTCTCCTTAAAAGTCCCAACTGCACAGTTTTTTTGTAATTTTATATAAAACCCAAATTTTCTCTCAATTTCATCTCTCTCTAATTTTTTACAATTTTAGACATTTAAAATGAGCTTTTGAAAAATTTTTGGTATTCATAGAGGCCTTAGGAAATTATTGTGTATTAATTTAATTAGAAAATTGTCTTATCTTCTTCCACTTTGCCTTTTTTGTTATTCTAATTTGATTGGTTGAATTTTTTCTTCTTTTCCCCAGCTGCCATGACCTAAATTTGGATCATTCCTTATCTTTTCTGATTTTTCTTTATTTTTTCTTAATTAATTATGAATTTTCTTTAATTATTTAGCATTATTTTTGCGCATTTCGTGTATTTTAAGTAATTATGTATATTTCTGCCTATATATAAATTCATATATAATAAAAATAAATATTCCTAAATATTATTTAGGTCATTCTATGATTTTTAGTATACATATAATTTATCTTTAGTGGTTCATTAAATATCAGAATGCATTTTATGCATTTTTTATAAATAATGAGTAATATACTTAAAATTTAGAAATTTTATATTCTTTTATTTTATTACTTATTTTCTTAAATTCAAACTTATGGGATCACTTTCACTAATATTTCTAACTTTATTTGATAATTTAAACTTGATTGGATTTTTTAACCGATATCTTAAATTCTATGAACCAAACCTGGAGTAGCTGATTGTGGGTCTTACACCTTACAAAACGAGGCCTGCGCCACATCCTTCTTTAATGGATGAGCCGTCGATATATAAGTTCCATATCAACTTCTCAGCCATCTCAATGCTATCCCCTTTTCTAGTGAATTTAGCAATAAAATTTGCTAATACTTAAGTCTTTAATATTGTTATGGGTTTGTACTATACACCATAAGCAGTTAACTCCAAAGCATACTTCATCATCCTCTTCGAGGAATCTGGTAGCTGTAAAGTCGTTGCAAAGGCTAATCAATAAGGACGATAATTCGATGTATCTCGAAGTATAGCTTTAACTTCCTTACCAAGAGAACTACTATTAATATAAATTTTTCAATCTTTATGTATCAGTATTTTACCCTTGTAAGACATGGCTTACGTAATAAATTAGCCGATGCTCTCTATCTTTTATTCAGACTAAGATAGATGAAAGCGTTTGGGTGTTAACTGACAAAAACAGATTTAATTTTCTTTTGAAATAGGTGTTGAGATTATTAGTAGTGATGTAAGAAACTCCTTTAGCTCATTAAATGCCTTCTCACACTCGTCAGTCCATTGAAATTCCTTCAAGGTCTTTAATACTTTAAAAAACTCCGTACATTTGTTTGCACTTCTCAACACAAATCTTAGGGTGGCTATTCACCTAGTTAGATCTCGAACTTCCTTGGTTGTGCAAAGGGACTTCATATTCTGAATAGCATCAATCTTCCTTAGGTTTGCTTCAATGTTATGCTGAGTGACCATATATCTTAAAACTTTTCTTGAGATAGCACCGAAAACACACTTCTATTGGTTCAATTTCATATTGTATCTCCTTAAGGTACTAAATGTCTTCTCAAGATTGGCAAGCTATTAACTTTCTATTGCACTCTTCACAATCATATCATTGACATAAACTTCAACGTTACGATGAATTTGAGGCTTGAACATCTTGGTTATAAGTCTTGGATAGGTTACGCTGGCATTTTTAAGCCCAAAGGGCATTGCTATGTAACAGTATTCCCCAAAGTTAGTGATAAAGGATGTGTAAACTTCATCTTCCTTATCCATTTTGATTTGATTATAGTTAGAAAATGTATCCATGAAAGATAGTAAGGCATCTTCAATAGTTGAATCAACCATCTAGTCTATTCTTAGCAAAGGGAAACAATCTTTAGGACATGCCTTGCTCAAATTTGTAATGTCTATGCTTATGTGTCATTTACCTGTTAGACTTTTTGACTAGTACATAGTTGGCTAGCTAAGTCAGATAAGGCTCTTCCCTTATGAATCCTACCTTTAATAGCTTTTAGACTTCTTCTTTGATGGATGCCTACCATTTAAGAGCGAAATGCCTTTTCCTCTGCCGAATTATCTTTGCATTGAGATCAATTTGAAGTTTATAAGTTATTGCTTCTCTAAGGATACCCAACATATTTAAGAGAGACCATGTAAACACATTTACGTTATCCCGTAAAAAGTTGATTAAATTTTGATGGATATTTTCTAGTAAAGGTCTCCCTATCTTTGTTGTCTTCCTATGATCATTTCCTAATAGGACTTCCTCTGTCTCTTCCTCGGCATTTTCAACACTGATTGATTTTTGCTTTAGACATGTTTCAACTTGAAAAATTTCCTCACATTGTAGTGCCCTTAGATATAAGGATCTAGTTAATTGTTGGTCCCCTTTACATGCTCTAACTTTAGTGGGAGTGGAAAATTTCACCTTGAGATACGCAGGTAAAGGGACCATGTCGAACAAATGCTAACATGGTTAACATGGTTGGCCCATGATCATATTATATGGGGACTAACATTTAACGATAAGGAAATCCACATTGTCTTCTGTAACAAGTTCATTGTCTCCAATCTGAATTGGGAGAGAAATAACTTCGATGACCCAAATAAGTTGATTATTGAAAGCATATAAATCATAGTTGTAAGATCTTAGTTGTGCTTTGATCTTTGGCTTCATCTGATCGAAGGCTTGTTGAAAGATAATATCTATTGAACTTTTAGTGTCAACTAAAATCTTTTTGACCTCGTAGTTGGCAATTCTCACACTAATTACGAGTATGTCATCATGAGGCCTTTGAACACCTTTGAAGTCCTCTTTTGTAAAAGAAATTGAATTGTTGACTTTGACCTTCTTGCCCTGTACATTACAAACATGATGTATGGTGTTAGTCAAGCTCGAAGAGCTTGATTGGCCTAAGGTAGAAGGTCTACCAACAATAGTATTTATTATACCATTCGTGCTCTATTGCTACTTCTGTCTCCCACATCTCTTTTGGCTTAAGAAGGCCACGTAATATTATCTTGCTTTTCACCTCTTCTCTGAGTTGGTTGCTTAATATTCTCTACATCATGGGCAAGAAACTTACTCAGATACCCTCATTAGATTACATCCTCAATTGCATTTTTAAGCTTAATACATTCATTGGTATTATGGCCTTTGTCATGAGGAAAATCATAATATTTATTAGAATTCCATCATGAGGGATTTGTTCTCAATTTTTTTTTTTTTTTTGCCATTACAATACACCCCTTTAATCACATACTTCCATCAAATTGTTTGCAATTAGATGATTAAGTGGTGTATAAATGGAATATGTTGGGATGCGTGACCTTTTTTTCTCACCAATATTTTCTTCGGAATATTGATCATCATGTGTTTTGAGTTGTTCTTTTACTTTCTTCTTCTTGTTACCTTTTCAATCTTTTCTACTATGATTGACCTTGTAGATACCTATTTTTGCCCCCTTGTAATTTTATAACTTTTTTTTAGAATAAGGAAAAATAGTCTTAATTTAGAAAAAATACAAAAAAAAAAGAAAATTTAGAAAAATATAAAAAAAAATTAAAAAAAGAAGAAGTAGATAAAATAGAATAAAGTAATTTGAAATAGCTTTAATATTTTGAATTCAGTCTTAAAATAAAAGTTTCATGAAGGGTATATTGGGCTAAGGTTGAAAATTAGTCTAGCCAAAGCTATCAGCTTATTTGCAATTTTCTTGCAATAAAGAATGAGGCATAGGCTAACAACCTATTGGTAATGAACATATACATGTCCGGAGGAGACCTAAGTTTGAGCCTTACTAACAAAGCTTAGGTGTATTTTTTTTTTCCTTTTGACTTCAAATGCTATGTATCAGCTTGCGATTAGCTAACACTGGTATTTTCCTTCCCTTTCCCGTACCTTCCATCATTTTCTTACGACAAACATGCCTAGTGTGCTTAGTTTAACCCTATTTTTACATCTTTTTTCTCTCTAATTTCACTTGGTGAAATTATGAAGTAAATACGAAAGACTACAAATAGAACCTAAAGGCATGTCTTAATACATTCATTTAAAGGGTCAAACTTAAATTTCAAAGTTTTGAAAAACCTTAAAATCGCACCTTCTTCTTTAAGTAAACTAAGCACGATTGAGGTTTTGTTGTTAGAAAAAGAAGCTTCCTTTGTTTTTTCTTTTTTTTTTAGCAAGAACAAACAATGAAGAAGCATTTTTTAACTATAAATTGACTCAAATAATTGCAAATTTCGAATCCTTTCTCAATCAACATTAAAACTTTAATTATCAGATTCATAGCCACCCTTGACTTTCCCTAAGCAATTTGTCATTGTATAGTATAAGTAGAGCCTTACTCAAAAACCACCACGTGAGAAGAATGAGTTAAAGAGAGAGAGAGAGATGCGCGATGGAGGGGTTAGAGAGAGAGATATTGTTTTTAAGAACTCCACCATCGTAGCTGCATTATTAGAGCTCTTAGATCTCAAACATGACCACCCTAATGCTTTGTCATAGTCTTTAATGGCTCTATAGAACTCCTCACTTAGAACCTTAATCACCTTAGCAACTACTACATAAAACATCCAACTCTACAGCATGACACTTGAAACCAATGCCTTTACTACAACCACCACCTTCCAAAACCCAAAATCAAACCACATTTCAAGGCTTAACTACCATTTCGTGTGTGCAACCGCCACCAACACCATTGTGCATTTTTGAAACACTACAAAACCACCACCTTAAGCCTTAGCGTTTGTTATAACCACCCTCCCTCCCTTAAGTCCAATCTCAAACACATAAAAACCCTTTCTCCCCTTCATTTTAGTGGCTAGATTGACTTGAATCATCCATTGTGCCACTATTGCTTCTCTTTTACTATGACCTGGATTTGTTGCCCAAACTGGATTTGACCCGACCTAGAGCTCTATATGATTAACCTCCGACTTACGTGTACAATCCTCAGTCTAGCCCTTTGACTCATCTTGCAATTGTATTTTTTTGTTGTTGTTTATTTATTTATTTGTTGATTGTAACTGCAAAAAAAAATAATAATAAAAATCTGAGAAAAAAAAAAGATAAGAAGCTTAGCTTATTTTTACTTTATTTTGATCAAAACATAAAAAAATTAAAAATAATAAAAAATAAAAAATGAATAACATTTTGCCACTTAGGAAAATTCTTTTTCAAAATTAAGGCCTTTTAGAATTTTCAAAAATAAAAACAAAACAATTTAGGATACTTTAGAATTTTCTTAAATAAACTTGAATAAAATTAAAACGTAAATCCGACTAGTTTTTAAAAAACTAAAATCAACTAAATTGCTAAAGTTTTCAAGAACAAACTATGGAAGTATGATCTCGAATATGAGGTATGTAGCCATTTGTACGAAACTACGGGATGAATTAAATTACGAAAAAAATTGTTTTTTCCACTTTTTTTTCTTTATAAAATTATCCTTTTTGTATATTCAATTGAATGAACTTAGTTGCATGTGAATATGTTTTTTTCTTAATGGTATTATTGAAAGATAATTTAAGTTCAAAAAGTTAAAAGTGGTATCTATTAAGGGTTTAAAAAAGTTAACTCCCGGACTAAAAAAATCTAGTTTTGAAAACTATTTTAAAAAATTAGTTTTATCGAAAAACCAATAATTAAGTTATAACAAATCTATCCAATTAGTTATAATTTAACCTTTCTTCCCAATTGCGGTTGAGTAGCAACTTCGAATAGTTTTAAAAAAAAAAATCGATTTTCTTTTTCTTAACTCCTAATTGAAAGTTAGTATTAAATAAGTTAGGATTTAATACTGATCGGGCTAAGAAAAATAATAATAACCTAAAAAAAAATTAGGCTCAATAGGCCTTACATTGAGCTTTAACGTTGTCTTACTAACAAATATAAGACATAACCTTAGTTTTAAACTTGGCAAAAGTTTTGAGCTTATTTTTTGCCAAAGACTTGAAAAAGTCTTCATAAGGTATAATTTTGTCAATCACTACATTGAGAGTGACGCTCATGTCTAACTTTGGAATTTAAACTAAATGGTCTCTAATAGATTCATTTAATCTTTATTTGATGGTGCCAAGGATAGAAGAATCTTTAATTGGAAGTTTACTTGCAAGGAAGTGTTGCAAGAACACTTCTGCTAAATCTTTAAAGCATGAATTTATGTTTGACTTTAGATGTTCAAACCATGTACTTACCATGTTCCTCAATGTTAAGAGGAATGCTTAACAAGCTATGGTATCACTCAAGTCGTGAAGCTTAGCTACGGTGCGGTAAGACTCAATATGATCTTCAAGATCTCTTGTTCCATCATAGGTCTTGAATTGTGGCAACTTGACGTGCCATTGTATTACTTCTTCTAAAATTTTAGGGATGAAAGGACTCCTTTTAATTTGGAATTATTTACTCGTTGAAGTAGAGGTGCTAACATATGATGGTTTCGCATAATGCCGCTGTTATGGTTGTTTTCCTTTGTTGCCTTTTTTTAGAGCAAGAGCCAAAGGTTCAAATGTTACTTTGACTTGCTTCTTGAGTAATTTAGGGAAATAAATTGAATCACCACTATTGTTGGCACTATTATCACTATGTACTTAGTTTTGATCTGGCTAAACATTTTTACAAAAGAGACTAAGGATCGTGTTGTGTTTCTTATTGAGTTCTTAATTTCTCGAGTTAAATCCACCACCCCCCAATGGAGTTGAGGTGAAGAACTAGCATATGCACTTTTTGTCATTCCTATCTTTTTCATGTGGATAAGTTAAGAAAAAACAAACAGCGTCAAATGTTATTGGATGATTTTAAGGTAAGACTTTGATCTTGTAAAAGCACAAATAAATGTTAAGTGGTATCGAAGTTAGTTCGATGTAGCTAGTTCAATACCTAAATCAACAATTAAATTTATGATAAAGTAAGTAGAAAGTTGTAGAGTAAAAGGGCGTAAGAGAATTTCTTGTATTTAAGCTCATGCCTAGAATATATAAAATATATGAATAATAATCGATTGTGTAATAAGATCGTATTAGATCATAACTATTCATGCAACTTTTCAAAACTCAAACCGAATATATGAATAAGTTGAGTTTTAAGGCCAATCAGATGGGTTGAGCTTTTGTTAGTGTTAGTTTGAAATAATCAACCCCCAATGGTCGAGTAACATATCAAGGCAAATTACTACTATCGACAGAATATATTTCTAAAGTTTACTATGAATGAGATCATCGTGGTATCTAATTATGTCTTCTTTCCATCCCGTACTATTATCCCATTTACTAGTAGTTTCACCTGATTAGATACCTTCCAAAATCTCGTGCTCTTACAACTCTTTAGCCTAGTATGCAATATATATCAATGTTAATTAGGGTTATATACTGTAAACTAGGATTATTGACTGTTTTCTAAAAGTGATTATATTGTATAGGGATTTTGAGCGGTGGGATTATAGAATTTCTCCAAGATATTATTGGTAAAATTTACTATGTCAGTTTTCCTTAAAAAGATACGCGGTAAAGTAATTGTAGATGAGCAATAAATTCTAGTGAGATGGCAGAACATCCCCTTCAAGAAATAACTATAAATTAATTTTAAATTCTCCTGTTGTATTTCTTTCTCTATGCATTCCGTGATACATACGGTACCAAATACCGTCAGCAACAGATGATAGTATACGGTTGAAACTGATAACATATCTGCCAATACGGCAATCTATTTGATTATGTCCTTCATTAAATAAGGCAAAAACATTCCTCCACATCCTCTCATTTTGATTTCAAATATCATTGCTGTCAAAATCAATCCACTCATCATCTTGCAGTAGCCACTTCGCTCCGAAGCCTGTCCGTGATCCGGGCCCTGTTTTCTCTCCAGTAACATTCTAGTATCGATTTTTATTTTTATTTTTAAAAAATGCTCGTGTTAATAGTGATTATTATTTCTCTTTTTTGTTGTTTTTAGATTTTATTTACATAAATTTGTTTGGTTTTTCTGTGAATTTAAATTTGATTAGGTTAAAAACAGGATGTGGAAATTAGTAGTTGCAGAAGGAACAGATGCATGGCTAAGGAGTTTGAATGGTCACATTGGAAGACAGATTTGGAGGTTTGATTCCAATGCTGGATCACCTGATGAGCTTCAGGAGATTGAGGATGCTCGTGCTGAGTTTTTTCGAAATCGGGTCGAGAAAAAGCATAGTGCTGATCGCCTTATGAGGATTCAGGTATATATATGTGTGTGTATATATATATTTATATATATGTGGCGTGAATTTTCATGCAACATGGTTAATTTCTTTTTTTTTTTTTTAAATGTATTTTGAACTGGCATTGTTTATGTTCCATAGGCATGGGAGTACATATACTGATATGCTTGTTTGCAATAATGGAAGAACCCGGTAGCACGGCCGTAATTAGACTACTATCTCTGGACCACGTACTGGTTAAGTTCAGCTTGTGCTGCGTTAGGTAGTTAGAAGATCTGCTCTGATGGAATTTAAGCCTGAAATGTAAGAAATTGACTGAAGAAGATGATGAAAATATTTTAATTGAGGAGGAGATTTCTGCATCTTGAAATGTCAGAATTTATGGGAAACACGGCGGAAAATGACATTCAATTGTTTGCTTGAAGTTGATACGTTATGAAATTCTAGAAAACTAAATGAGTGTTCTATCCAATCCTTGACAAACTTGGTGAAACTGGTCGGTTATCCAGTCTGTTTTCTGATTTTTGAGCTTCATTTTTTTTTTTTTTTTTTTGTGGTGGGTGGTGGTGAAGTTGCTGATTTCCTTTTGTTATTGATGATTTATGCTGATGCCTGGTTTTGCAGTTTTCAAAGGAGAATCCAGTTGTAGTTTCCCCACAGATAAAAGTAAAGGATAATGAGGATGTCACCGAGAATACTGTGACACATACACTGCGAAGGGCAATAAAATTCCATTCATCTATCCAGGCCCATGATGGCCACTGGCCAGGGGACTATGGAGGTCCAATGTTTCTATTGCCTGGTTTGGTAAGTGCTGTGCTGGTTTCTTCTGCTCTGGTTCCAGCCAAACCTAGTGACTAGTTGGTCAAAGCTATAATGTGAAGTTTCTCACATTTTAGTGCTATTGATGGATTCTTCTAAATGTATACCTGGTTAATGTGATGTATCAGGTTATAACACTGTCTATAACAGGAGCTTTAAATGCTGTCCTATCAGAGGAACATAACTATGAGATGCGTCGTTATCTCTACAATCATCAGGTGGGGTTTGATTTCTCAAGTTGGAATTACCAATCTCGTGACTCTATATTGCCGTACATGCTCAATATCTGTTTAATGGTTTCTCTTCTTAGAGAGTTGCTTGGTGTATCTGAAGTTTTTGCACTTATACCTATTTTCCAGAACAGAGATGGTGGTTGGGGCTTACACATTGAAGGACAAAGCACCATGTTTGGCTCTGTCTTGAACTATGTTACATTGAGATTGCTTGGTGAAGGAGCCAATGACGGAGATGGAGCTATGGAAAGAGGACAAAAATGGATTTTGGACCATGGTGGCGCTACTGCAATTACATCATGGGGCAAAATGTGGCTTTCAGTTTAGAACACAACCTTCATCACTCTGGTTTAAATAGTTAAATATGCAATTTTTATTTGCTTGGTGACTATAGTATGATCCCTGAACTATAACTTCGTCTGCAGGTTCTTGGTGCATATGAATGGTCAGGCAATAATCCACTACCTCCTGAGATATGGCTTCTCCCGTACATGCTACCATTTCATCCAGGTACTTTCCTATTCTGTATTTCAATTGACGTGTTGTTATAAGTTTGTATCACTATTCTGGGCAGATATAAATGAGTTGTTGGTATAAATGAATATTTTATCATACAATATCATGTGCCTGTGGTACTTCCTCTTATATTACCATCTTGTCATTCTTAATTTGGGCTTTTTATTCCTGATTCTTTTGGCTATTAAGCAGTTCCTAATTCAGCATAGAAGAGTTTCAGAGATATCAGCATTTCAACATTTGAAGATGTATCCTAGAAAAATGACTGCTTATTAAAATTAGTGAGGCTTTAAGGCTGTGCTTATATAATACTTACTTATAATACTTATTTATAATACTTATATAATAAATATTTATATACTTATTAAAATGAGTGATGCTTGAAGGCTTGTTTTGTTAGAGCTTCTATTCACTGGACAGATATTACTTTGCCACATAACATGGATGTTATTTTTGTTTTTTGGATGAAATGTTAGATAACATAACATGAATGTTAAAAATTGCCAAGAACTGGAAAGATTGTGTTTTAATTTTCCTTTTTTTTTTTTTTGGTTTGTCTTGCTTCTCTTTTTGGTATGTTATCTTTCAAGAAATTCTGTTGATGAGAATGCATTTTTGTTTGGAATGATTCAGGAAGAATGTGGTGCCATTGTCGAATGGTATATTTACCAATGTCGTATCTATATGGGAAAAGGTTTGTTGGTCCAATTACTCCAACAGTCATCTCTTTAAGGAAGGAGCTTTATACAGTCCCCTACCATGAGATCGACTGGAACAAGGCACGAAACTTATGTGCAAAGGTATGCAGCCTGTATATTTTCTCATGTAGCTGTAATGTTAAGCAATCTCAGTGCAAATTCCTGTATTTAACGCAAATTCTAGTGAAACTAGATAAATTTGTTTCTTATTACCCTTAGTTTGCCTGTTTTCTATTTATCTATACTATTTAAGCCCTAACGCTTTCAGAACTACCAATTGGTGTCTTACCTTATATTGGAAAACCTTCACATGTATGATTAAGTGTTGTTTTTTGAATTATTTATGCTTTAACCGCTCAATAAGTCACTATAACCACAATTTTATGTTTTAAACTGTCCGTATAAAACGACCGCTTTTTGGTATCCCACTTTAAATTTACAATTGTGGATTGTTACTTATCAACAGACACAACTTCCCAACCATTTTTAAATAATAAAAATTTTGACTTCAAGTTTTAATATGTATTTTGGTCTTAAACGAGTACTTTATGGCAGAATTTTAGTGGAGAATGGTGAGTAAGTGGGTACCTGAGTTAATACTCAGCAAGAAGAAGAAGGAAGAAATCCTGAGCTAGAAGCTCAACTCCTACTTTCTTGACGTGAATAGCATGAGCAGAAAGGAGTGATCCCCTCTAACAACTTGGTCTCCTACTATTAGTATCCCCCTGATGCAGTAACTGTCTAAAATATCCATGCCACGTCAGCAACCCAACCTTGTTTCCATTTATTAAACACATATACATTTCTGCATCATACCCAAAAAAACTCCCCACCACACCCAACTAAAAATGATTCACACCATACTTGAACACCCAGCAACTCACACCATGCTCGAACCGATCTTATTCACCCACACACACACACCGCACATGCACACACCCATACTCAACTAACCGTAACATTATATGAGGGGTGGTAAATTACCACCCACACACACACACACACACCACACAAGCACACACCCATACCCAACTTTTTCTCTTATAAACATTAATTAAAGGGGCTTGTACTTTAGGAATCATATCGATGGCCCCCTTTGGAAGAAGGTCCTTGTCCTCAAGGACAACATCTAGATATTGAAGGCAGAAAGAAGCGACATTTAGCCAAGAGGCTGTGCCCTGAAATTACCCCTGCTACTGGACCAAGATTTGAGGAATTTCAATGGTTCCCTTTGGGTGAAACTGGTGGCCAAGGATTGCTGCAGGCAACAGTTTGTTAGGTTCAGCTTCAAGAAATAAGTCAGTGGACAGCTCATTGGTGGATGGAAATGTCCTAACAGCCTTCTTAGGAAGAGAGACATGCAAAATAGGATGAATACAATGGTAGGAGGGTAAGTCCAACTTGTACGCCACCTTACCGACCCGTTCAACAATCTGAAATGGACCAAAGAACTGAGGGGACAGCTTTGAAGATATTTTAGCTAACGTTCGCTGCTGCAATGATGGTCACAATTTCGAGAAAACCCATTCCCCTACTGACAATTCCACATCTCTTCAATGCTTGTTTGCTGTTTGCTCGTTGACAATTCTGCAACTGGGCATGCACAAGATTGCACTTTAATTGTTGCAACACTTCATCAGGTGAATGGAGGGCAGTGTGTAAAGTACCATTGCCTATTTCCTGGTCCACAAAAGACCCAATTATAGGAGGTGGCTGCTTGTAAACTACCTCAAATGGGGTCATCTTAGAGGACGTATGGTAAGAAGTATCATAGTGGAATTTTACCCATGGAATCCAATCGGCCCAATGCTTGGGTTGATCACTCACAAAACACTGTAGATAACATTCCAAGCAATGATTCAAGACTTTTGTTTGACCATCCATTTCCAGGTGATAAGAAGTATTGAAGTGAAGTCTGAGCAACTTGCAACTGCAATATCTCTCGCCAAAAATTGCTCACAAATGTGGGGTCCCTATCATTTACAATTGTCTTGGGCATTCCATGCAATCCTACTACTTCTTTCATGAGCAAGTCAGCTATACTCTTGGCTGTTTAGGGATGCTTTGTTAATAAAAAATGAGCATATTTGGAAAACTGATTGATCACCACTAAAACCGCATCATACCCTTTTGATTTGGGAAGTCCACTCAAGAAATCCATGGATGTGACATTACAAACAGCATTGGGAATTGATAGTGGGGAAAGAAGGCTAGCCAGGGATAGTGCCTGATATTTCTGACACTGGCAAGTAGCACAAGTAGCTGCGAACTGTTCAACATCTTTCTTTAGTCCAATCCAATACACATTTGCTGCTATATGTCTGTAAGTTTGTAAAAATCCCGGATTTTCCCCCATGAGAGTACAATGAAACTTGTGGAAAAATATGTGTGCCCACTTAGAATTAGAAGGTACCACAATCCTGCCATTGTAAAACAATAAATCATTGACTATATGAAACCTAACACTAGCACTTTTTCCCTGTTTCAACAAATTAAACTTGGCTGCCAGAATTGGATCCTCCATTACTGCATGTTTGATTTCATCGTAATCAATTCAGATCGGTCTAGAAATGGCACTCGATTTGAGCTCCTCAAAAACTCATGTAAGAGCATCAGCTACCTAATTGTCACTCCCGCTTTTATATTGAATATTGAAGTTGTAACTGAGCAATTTAGATAGTCAATTCTGCTGATCCATGGGTTGTAATCTTTTGTTTCAGCAGATATTTTAAACTTTTCTGGTCCATTTTGACTATGAATGTTCACCCCAACAAATAGGGTCCAATGGTGAGTAGTGAACACAAGGGCCATTAACTCTCTTGCTAAAATATGCAATCAGTTGGTTATTTTGTTGCAAAACAGCCCCTAAACCTCTTCCAGATGCATCACATTCTACAACAACTGGTTGAGAAAAATTTGGCATAGCCTAGATTGATGCTGTAGTCAATGCGGGCTTCAATTGTTCAAAGACAATTGCTGTTGCGACATTGCATTGAAATCCATCCTTTTTTAATGAATCCATCAAAGGCTTAGCAATCTTTTTGTAATCCTTGATAAACTTCCGATAGTACCTTGATAATCCAAGAAACCCTCGATTACACTTTAAGGTAGTAGGAATAGGCCATTTGATGACACTTTTTACTTTAGACAGATCCATGCTTCCCTTGTTGGCCAAAATTATGTGACCAAGATATTCTAAGGAAGACTACTCGAAAGAATGTCTCTTTTTGTTTGTTGAAAAATGGTGTTACCTCATCAACGTTAACACAATCCTCAAGTGACGAATGTAGGAGTTCATACTTGGACTATAAATCAAGATGTCATTAAAAAATACCAAGACAAACTGCCTCAAATGAGATCAGATTGCATCATTCATGATTGCTTAAAAGGTTGTTCGCCCGTTTGTTAAACCAAATGGCATTACCGAAAACTTGTAGCGGCCCCGATGTGTACAAAAGGCTGTTTTGTTAGTGTCTTCGGAAGTGATCTGTATTTGATGATAATATGCCCTCAAATCAATTTTAGAAAATACCTTGGCGCTATACAATTCATCAATAACTGAAAAGGATGTTTATCTGGTATGGTGGCCTCATTCAAAGCCTAGTAGTCCACACAAAACCACCACAACTCATCTTTTCTCTTAACAATAATAACCGGACTATAGAATGGACTTGTACTAGAGCATATAATACCTGTGATCAACATATCTTAGATCATTTTTTGAGTTTCATTTTTCTATACATGAGCATATCAGTATGGTCTCACATTCACCAGTTTGTGCCCTTTCTTTAAGGTAATCTTACGATCCATGGTCCTAAGTGGAGGAAGCCCAACTCTCTCCTCGAAGACATCATGATATTGATCTTCCAGAACCCATAATAAACTGCAATCCTCTATTTCATTCAATTTTCCCAAGGATTTGTAAGGTATAAAATATTGGCATAGTGTTGGGTCACCAACTAATTTGAATTCCCCTTGTTTCCAAGGAATTTTCATAGTCATATTCCACCAATCCACTTGAATCTCACCTAGAGTCTGCAGCCATGCTACCCCTAAAATAACATCCTCTCCCCCCAATTCTAACACATAGCAGTCAAGAACAACTGGAAATTTTCCCACCAGCAGTTTCACATTTCTACACATTCTGCTTGAAGTTATAATTTGGCCATCCTCCAATGTGAATTTATAAGTATGGGTTGAAATAATAGGTAGTGATAAACTCTCAACCATTGATTGCGAAATGAAGTTGTGGCTGGCTCCACTATCCTCCATATTAGTAAGTGGAGTTGAATGCAACATGGCCTGAAACTTTATCGTACCAGGGCCATTAAATGCATGTAATGCCAAAAGTTAGAGATTAAGTTCATTACCTGGACCAATGACAGTGGTTGGATCAACATCACCCTGTACAGCAATGCATAATTCCTCCCCTTCATCTTTGATATCGGCCTCTTCCTCCATAATCAGAAGCTCAAGTGTCTTGTTTGGGCATCGGTGATTGACTGAAAACAGTTGACCACACTTGAAACACAACCCCTTCAACCGTTTGTCCAAATATTCTGCATATGATAATTGATTTTGTCCATGGGATTTGCGCCAACCGTCTCAATTCTACCCTGGAACATTGGTATTAGAGGCATTGCTGCCTGATCCTTGATTTGCATGTCCCCTAGCTGCCATAGGCCAATTCATGCCCTCTTTCACTCTCATCCCTGTACTGTTATTAGACAAAAAAGGAGGGGAGGTTGGCGAGTGTGCTGGAGTATGATGAATAATGGGAAGTTGAATGTGAAGATCTGGTCAGTGGCTGTTGGACTACACGCATACCATGACTGTGCTGATCAGATTACCCCTGTAGCTGCGAAACCAAGAAAATCCTGCACTCAAATTCTCTTTCAATTTTAAGAGCTAGTTCCATCGCTTGCTCCAAAGTAGTTGCACAACATGTTTGTCTATATTGTACATACATTTGAATTATATAATTATTTTTTATTTTTTCATACTGGCATTGTAATTGCAAAACATGGTTGTCTATATTGTATGTACATTTGAATTATATAATTGTTTTTTATTTTTTATGGAACTATGTGATTGGTGTGGCATCTGCAAGTAATATAAATATATAACAATGTATATCAATAAGATATTGCCATACCATGTGTTTGTGCAGGAAGATCTATACTATCCGCATCCATTGGTACAAGATGTTCTTTGGGCATCACTCCATAAGGTTGTTGAGCCCATTTTAACACACTGGCCTGGTAAAAAGTTAAGAGAAAAGGCACTTTGTACAACAATGGAGCACATACATTATGAAGATGAAAATACGCGATATATTTGTATTGGCCCAGTCAACAAGGTATCCGCTCCAATGCTTTTCTATCTTCTCTTGTTCACTGTTAAGCGCATTCACGACCTTTTCAGGGAAGTTTGTCGTTCCAGTTGTCATATAAATGAATGATAACAATGAAAAAGTCAGTGTCTTGAAAAATGCAACAGATGTATGGATTTCATTTTGACCTACTTCATCTCTTCTTTTCATTTCAAAAGCAACATGTTGTAGTGGAATCTGTTCTGGTCATCCTTTAAATAATATATTTTTAACATCCCTGTCATTGCCTTGTGTCTAGTACCTGCTGCATTTGCAGAGTACATTTATTTCTGTTATCCATTGCATCGCTCTAATTTTCTTATGATATGTAGGTGTTGAACATGCTCTGTTGTTGGGTAGAAGATCCAAATGCAGAAGCTTTTAAATTGCATCTTCCAAGAATATATGATTATTTATGGCTTGCTGAAGATGGCATGAAAATGCAGGTGCAGACTTGCTCTCATTCATTGTTGCTGGAGACTGCAATCTTTGGGTTCTTTCACTGATATCATATTGTGCAGTATGCCAGTATGCCATTTGGAGCCATATGATCTTGTTAATCTGGTTTAATTGGTATGTTGTGGGTTTTAGGACAGAGACTGTCAGCTTCCTTTTAATCGATTCATTAGCATGAGGTTTTTTGGAGGTGCAACTGGTGTTACTTATTAGAAATTCCAAGATAAAAAGAAGAAAATGCTAAAGGGAAGTCTTTTCTTTATGATGTAGGTAGTCATCTCTGGGTAACTCCATTTTAAATTTCCTGTTCCAGGAATATAATGGTTTAGCAAGGTACATCTGGATTTTAAGCATTTTGATTATTATAGAAGTTTATTGTGAAAATAGGAAAAAATGATATATATATATGGATATATATTTTGTTGATTAAGACTAATGAGTTGATCATTGCAGCATACTAAAAAACACGGACAGAAGTCTGTATATTTTTCTCTAGGGGTTTCTTGGATCCCTGCATTTCTATTTATCCATGTGGGATTGCTCTTCTATTTTGGTTTGCTTACCTGGACATGTCATCAGCAGAACATCTGTTTGTTGCATTTGACTCAAAACAGAAAACAATTAAAACTTTTAGAAGCTGTAATTCATTCCGGATCCCTGTATTGATCAGGGTGAAAATTAACAGTATCTGTAGCTGCATTATGTTTCAAATTTCCCTGGGCAAGTGCTTCATTCTTTCCTTTTGGGGTTAATGGAGATGTATGTTCATAATTAGAACAACTATTTCTAGGCATATGAACCAGCTTATGAGAACAATGCACTGGTTGAGTATAACTTGCTGCATATAGATAGCCAAGATGTGTCTATAGGGGTTTTCAGCCCAGCACTTAATGCAATTTGTTATGGGTTTTCCTGAGCCTTAACCACTGAGGCAGCATTAGTGTAACTCTTTCATTCTCTAATTTCTCCTTGAGAAGGTTTTCTTGTACTTTGAAGAATTGAGCACGCTTCTAATGAAATGCTCACAATGTAATTTGACATTTTACCTACACAACCTTAACTTCCGGTCCTGCTTTCAAATTGTCTTTTTGCGAACTCTTTCATAATGTTTTCCATCACTGCTTTTGAAGAAGTTGGTCATAATGTTTTCTAAACTTGGCGTTGACTGCTATGTTGAAGTCCTGTTATGGTTTTCCTCTATTCTAAACATCAAGTACAATCTATTTGGTGCAGGGTTATAATGGTAGTCAGCTATGGGACACGGCATTTGCTACTGAGGCAATCATTGCAACTAACCTTATTGAAGAGTTTGGCCTAACATTGAGAAAAGCACATTCGTTCATAAAGAACTCACAGGTTGCTGCTTTTTCTCCTACTTTCATGCCTGTTAGTCAGAGGAATGTTTCCAATCTTTAGACAGCTTCTGCCAACCACCTAATCAAATATTTCCTATATGTGTAAAGGTCTTAGAAGATTGCCCCGGTGATCTTGATTTTTGGTATCGCCATATTTCCAAAGGGGCTTGGCCTTTCTCAACTGCAGATCATGGATGGCCCATATCAGACTGCACAGCAGAAGGGTTGAAGGTAATAGTTCACTGGATTCTCAATCTTGCATTACGATATATACTCCAATAACATTGATTTCTTTTCCCTCTTCAGGCTGCTCTTTTACTTTCTAAAATTCCATCAGATATTGTTGGGGAATCATTAGAGGCAAAACGTTTATATGATGCCGTTAATGTCATACTTTCCTTGCAGGTAAGCAAACTACATGTTACACTAACTATTCTACCTTTTTCTTGTCCTGTTGAATCATTCTTTTGTCTTGTTGAGTGCATAAGTGCTGCAGTACAGCTCATTAGCTAGTCAGTTACCCCTTCAGTGGTTAAATTTTTCCATAATGTGATAAGATCTTGACTCACCACATTTCCGCTTTTCATCTTCCTTATATTTCCTTTAACTTCATCTCAAGTTGCCGAGAGATATCTTAAAAGTTTGCTTTTTTCTTTTTTCTTTTTCTTTTTTGCTTTTCCTTCTAACTTTTTAATAATTGACTGTGCTTGGTCACCTTCATTTTGTTATGCCTTGTTTGCATGTTCATTTATGCATGCTCAAGACTTCATGCCCTGGGCATTACCTCATTTCAAGTTTAGACTAGGTGCTGCTAGTAGACTAGAATCACTTAGATTCTTTCACCCTATTTTGAGACGAGCTTGGGAAAACCTGTTGAAATTTAACTTGGTTTAGATAATCACATCAGTGAACATTGTCGCTAGTCACTTTGTCTTTGACAGCTAGCAAATGGGGGAGAAAAGGGTGGAGGAATAAAATATCAACCTAAAAGTATATTGTCAGCTTCTAATGCATATGAGGCATGCCAGTTTATATGCAGTTTCTCATTATGTATACGTGGTCCTGACCTTTTAATCTCACAGAATAATGATGGGGGCTTTGCAACCTATGAAATTACAAGATCGTACAGCTGGCTTGAGGTAGCTTATACAAACTTTATCCTCACATTGTTAGATCGACTTGTTTCTGTTATCCATAAGCCTTCCTTCAGGTGAGAGATTGTCGAGATGATAACGGGAAGAAAGGGTATGATTAGCTGTTTTCTGCATGAACCAGTTTTTAATGTCCATGAATTTCCAGTGTGTAAAGTATGCATGTTATCAGATGGTTTTCTTATTATAATGAAGGATTCTCTCTCTCTCTCTCTCTAAGGATCCCAGTCAACAAGTGCCCCTGCGGCACTTGTTAGGAAGCCTAGTAAGGAAAATTTTCATCTAGGCCGATTATGCACTTCGTGTAAAGAAGTGTATGGCCATGAACGAGTGCCCGTGTGGCATATGTTAATATATATATATAAAGTACAAAACTAAGGAATGGTCAACCTCTAATTATCTCCTTTCACCCAACATTAGTTCATGAAATCAAATGAGTAAATAAAATAAAAGCCTGCTTCCTTGAGGCTAGAAGATCAATCTGTTTTATTTCTACTTGTCCGATTACTGCCCCAAAGAGTGTGTTTTCACAGAAAATCTAGTTTATTATTTATATATTTCTATAAAAGAAAAGAAAAAGGAATATATATATATATATATCTTTGGCCTATAAGACAGAATGATTTACTGCACAGTGTCTCTTAACAGTTCTACCCGTTTTTGAGTCTTCAACATTTCAATGAAGACATAAAGTGTTTATTTATTTATTTTAATTCCATGATAATTTCTTTGGGTTGTGCTGGGTTGGGATCCCCACAAGGATCTGGATCATGAAAACTGGATCTACTTTTATCTATATTTAAGCTCACAAGAAATCCAGCTGTTGGTAATGAAGTTTAATTTTAGTTTAACATTCTCCTTTTGATGTTCAGTTGATAAATCCAGCAGAAACTTTTGGAGACATTGTTATCGATTATCCGTAAGGCTATGCCCCTTCACTACCTACCTTTCAAAAAGCATTAACCTTCCACTTGTTAATTTGAATAGTTATTGCCTTTCAGCTATGTGGAATGCACCTCTGCTGCAATTCAAGCTTTGACATCATTTAAGAAGCTATATCCTGGGCATTGTCGAGAAGAGATAGAACATTGTATTGAAAAAGCCTGCAAGTTTATTGAAAGTATTCAAAGATCAGATGGTTCATGGTGCGTCTTCTTCTTCTTTTATCCCCAATCTCCCCAAAAAAGAAAAAATGAAAGGGTCATAATATTGAATTCAAAGTGTTGATTAATTTAATTTTAAAAATGAAATAAATACGAGCATATAAAAGGGGTTAAAAAAAAGCCAAGCTTTTTCTCATCCCCTTGAGATGCTTGTGGATAAAACTACTAGCTGCTTCTAAAGTCTGTTACATACATTGTAAAACTTGATCAGTTGAAGAGTTCTTTTTTCCCCTGTAGTTTTTATTCTTCAAATAAATATTTCTCATTGCAATGTTTACCTGCTACTCCAGTTTGTGTTAGTGATCATTGAAGGGACACATGCATCATGGTTAATTTATATGATAAATAGGTATGGCTCATGGGGAGTCTGCTTCACTTATGGTACATGGTTTGGAGTGAAAGGGCTGGTGGCTGCAGGAAAAAGTTATAGTAATTGTCTTAGTATACGCAAGGCCTGTGATTTTCTGCTGGCTAAACAGCTCCATTCTGGAGGATGGGGAGAGAGTTATCTCTCGTGCCAGGACAAGGTGTGTTCATTAATTGTTCAATTCAATAATTTTGTTGAATCTACTTGATTTGGGTTTTCTTATTTAGTGCATTATGCTTACTGCTTTGAGGTTATTGATGTCTTTGCTTCACACATTTCTAGTTGCAAAGCAATTTTGATGTTCTAGAGAGAACAGCAAATACCAGATGCAGTAGACAAAAAGTGGTGTCTTCCTTTTAATGAACTCACATATGAAAATGTTTGCAAATTTAAGAAGACATAGCATTTAAATGCACCAAAGCCGTCTTTATATATATATATATATATAGATAGATAGATGATGATAATTGTGTTAAGAATGAGGCTTTTACTAAGGTGAAACATTCTTGGCTTTGCTAATCTTGACCCTAGTGAAGTCCTCGGTAAGTTTGTGGTGAGTTATGGATGCTTTATAGACACTGGCTAAGCTGGTAAACAAAGAAAATTTTCACCTTTTGGTCTTGGAAAAATGGAAAGTTTTTTTTTTTTTTGGGTCCCCCCCTTCTTCTATTTTCATAACAACTGCTGTTGGGCACTCGTTAACAATATCCTAATTATAATGACATCTTTGTGTCTATAAATGCAGCTTTTGGACAGGTTGGTTTTAGTTCTATTTAAAACTTAACTGGTATAAGACCAGGATAGCCTACATCAACTCCCTAGAGTTGTTTGCTTTTCTGCTCAACGGATGATGATATGCGTGTCTAATAGTATATGCTTTTAAATGAGTTGGTAGCGATGCTATTCAAAATTTTATAATACATGATATGTTTCCCTTTTTGGCCTTTCCTTTGTTACTTCCGTTCAAATATAAGCCTAGTCATACATTTCAATTATTGTATTTTCTCTGCATAAGATATCTATGTTGAAGGTGCTTTATTTATTTTTAAATTTTTTGTGTTTTCTTAAAATTATATTCCTTTTGGATCATTTTAGTGCTACTGATTTTCATAAATTGACTTCTTATATAGCATTAGTATTTTGTATTTCTATTTTTTTTTAGGTAACTCTTTCATATTTCCTTGACATATTTGGCTACTTTCTTTCATCTTATTTATTAATGGCACATCAGATTTTTTTCATTTATATTTATTCATGTTGAGGTACCTATAGTTAACTTAAGTTGTTAAATGACTAATGCGAGCCCAAGGGGTTGGTCTAGTGGTTAACATTTGGGTACCTATTTTAAATTGCATGGGGTCTTTGGTCATTCACTGCAAAAGCCATCAATGGCTATTGTGAGATGAGTTGAGACAATATAATACTTAGTTTGAACTTGAGCTCGATCTAGAATCCTCAATATAATTAAGCTTGAGCTCAATATAATTAAGCTCTTTTGGCTCAATTATCTAAAATAACATTATTATGCTAATAAAAATAATTCTGATATCCAAACTTGACTCAAATTCAAGTGGCATTTTAGCTTTGACTCAACCTCAATTATGCTCTCAGGTTAGTTGAATTGAACATCATGAAAAAGTCTAATTGACCTTGGGTAAATATAAAGTCAAATTCAAGTAATCTATAAGTAGGTTTGTCTCGTTTACACACTTGTACCCTGCAGTTTTCTATTGTCCTTAATCAATTTCATGTAATGGACATTTACATTATTGTCTTGGTTGATATGTGCTGGGGACTGCCATAAAAAAATATCATCTCTATTAAATTAAGCTTTATAGTGAGTGAGTCATAGATTAAAATATTTTCAAATTGATTGACACAATTCAATTCTTCTAAATGTTGCGACTTTATGCATGGTAATAGAAAAGAACATAAAAAGAAAAGCAAAACACATTTACGTGCCCTGCAACCACTGAGCATGATATTTCCAATCATATATGCCATTTTTACTTCAATTTTTTTTTTTAAATTGAAGATAGTAATCTGATATTGCTTGTACCAAAGAAAACCGTGTGACCACTATACTGGTTCTTGCTTACTATCCAGGTCTACTCTAATCTTGAGGGTAATAGGTCCCATGTTGTAAACACTAGTTGGGCGATGTTGGCTCTGATTGATGCTGGACAGGTATGCCTCAAATCTGACTCTGCAAGAAACATTTATCACCTCCTTTTATTTCTTCCATGAAAACACTTCTCACTTTAATCTTCCCAACTCTAGTCTCCTAAAATTAAATGTAAGGCTTACTGAAGAAATAGTGTTAAATGTAAGTGCCTTTATTGATTGTCATGATGCTAATCTGATATGCAGAGTACCCCACTGCTTTGTGATGATGAACTAGTTTTAAAGTCTGAATACCCATAGACTGTATTATAGGGTACAACTTTAGGTGACCCAAGGCTCCTTAACCTGGGTGACCAAAAACATGGAACATAAAGATTCGCTTGTCCATGATCTTTTTGTATTGTCTTACTAATTGTTAGGCGGAGAGGGACCCATTGCCATTGCATCGTGCTGCCAAGCTTTTGATAAACTCTCAGTTGGAGGATGGAGACTTTCCTCAAGAGGTAATCCATGGAATCCCCTAATTTTGCCTAGATAATCCTAGCAATTTGCTTCTTACTCATTTGATCAATTTTTTCCCTTTTTTCTTAAAATCTTCTGAGCTTGTCTAACACAGTTTTTTAGTAAAAGTGGTAATCACAAAAAATAAGGAAGAGAATATTGAAGATTGAGCCATAGATTTTCTCAATGCCTCAAATCTATGGATCAGTTCAGCAAAACATCGATTTAGATATGAATGCATTTGGAGATAAAGGAAAAAGGAAAACCATAAAACCTTTTGAACATTTAAAGCTATTGGAAGAGGTTTTGGCATTTGTAATAATTTTATACCTTTTTTATTTTTATTTTTATTTATTTCCCTTAATGCACTAATATGCTGCCCTCCCCCCACACCCCACCATCCCCACCCTACCCCCCTAATGGAAAATGTTTTTACATGTGTTCTTTAAACCGATCCTAAGATCCTAAGAAACAAAACAGAATGGGAATCCATGTTCCATGCAAACTAATAGTACTTTACCAAATAGCAAACTTCAAAATATTCCATCTTTGACCAGATGGTGGACCCAGTGCAGTCCATCTTTATCTCTCTCCTATCTCAGCTAGTTGAAGTTTGGTGATGAGAATGTGTTTTCAATTCACTGCAGTTGTCCCTAGCACTAATTATAAATTGAACTTTAAACCAGATCAGAGCTTCTTAATTCTTAGAAGTATCTAGTTATGCTATTTTATATTAAGGTAGTTACAAAAGATGCAATCCTGAATACAAACTCGTGAAGAACACAGAAAAACTATAGATGTAATATCATCCAGATTCTTTGCTGGATGTAGGAAATGCCATGGGCAAATCATCATCCACAGATTCTTTGTTAGACATTGAAATGATACAGGCAACAGTGGATGATGACCATGTATGTTTTAATGGATATTCACATACAATGGTAATATTTTTGGTGTAAGACAAACAATGAGGATTTAACTTTGTTCCATGCAGGAAATTATGGGTGTCTTCAACAGGAACTGTATGATCACTTATGCTGCCTATAGAAATATATTTCCTATATGGGCTTTGGGAGAATACCGCTGTCAGGTGCTGCATGTTTCTTGAATAGGCTTTGTTATGCTTTGCAGCATATTCAAAATCTGGGGCCTGTAGTACCCTTCGCTGCTTCCTTTCCCTTTTAGATTTGGTATCTTCCAGTAGATTCAGGTGTGAAATTTTTAAGTTAGCATGGAAGAAATGCCTTCCCGTTCTTCATGCCATTATTGTGGATTGCTCACAGCCATCCAGCAATCTATTAAGTATAATGTAGGAACCTTATTGGCGGTATCATATGCTTGAGAATGTTTTAGATGTCGCTTTTGCCCATGTTTATGCTTTGAGGAGCTGCATTGAATGAGGTATGGAGCCATCTTGGGAAAACCTCTCTGAAAATCTTCGTTTTTGTTTGCAATCTATGGAACATTCAGTCTTCTGTTTTCTTACTTTCTTTCTTTCTTTCTTTCTTTTCTTTTTTCTTTTTTTTTTTGTCTAATTTTGAATTTTCATTTTCAGCTTTGTACTTATTTTGAACTGTTACTCCTACTGTGGCTCCATCGTTAAGAGCTTTCTTCTGCTGTTCTTTTAAAATCGGATTTATCTGTAGTATAAGCACCAGCGGAGACATGATCTAAAAGTATGATGATATTACAATGGAAAGCAGCTGCTAGTGTAATCATGTTCCTTCGGCCCCTGGTGCTGTCTTGAACAATGTAAGATCTGTTTAGCGGTATTTTCTTTATCGATGTGGTGTTGACAGGAAGCTATATAGATTTTTGTTGGTGAGGCGACAGGTTGCTCAGAAAGATTCAAAAGAAAAGGAATGGGTTAGTTTCAATACGACCTGTTTTAACCACCCGTGTGCGATTATTTCTTAATTATTTAAATGGGGACAATGTGGAATCTACACTTAAGTTTAGGTACTTTTGAAAAGGTTAATATTATGAATGGTATTTAATTTTACCAAAATGTACAATTTATTACATGGCTTAAAGATCAATTTGCTATTTTATTGTAATTTTTGTGTTCTTTTTCATTACTTGGACTAATTTTATTAAGTTCAACTAGTGATATGAACATAAGAATGAATTAAAAATTGATTCATGATCGTCAATGGGTTATAATCTTGTTACAATCTTTTTGAATGATCTACTTTTTAAGTGTATTGCAATCAATTTTGCTTTTAGTGGTTGTTCTGGCCACCCCAAGAGAGGGCTAGCCATTGATTACTTGATTAAGGGTTACACAACTTCTTACGTGTGATGATAGGCCATCTCTTTGTCTTAGGGTAATTAAAATATTTAATTATTGATTTGTATTTATATTCATTTAAGCAAACAAATTTAAGAGAGTTAATTCATATAATAAAAATGATCATAAAAATTTTAATTAGATAATAAATTGATCTTTTCAAAATATAAATAATAAATTATATATTATAACAAAGCTTCAATATCAATTGTGGCATTAACCTTTTTTGAAATCTAATATCTCAATTGATAGCATCCTATTCGATTGTTAGCATTCTCGTAACTATGTTGGATAAATTGTCATAAGTATATTTTAGTTCCTGTTTGTTTCACCAAAAATAATTTTGTGAAAAGTTATTGAAAAATGGTTTCTTAAGTGAAAAATTTTCCTGTTTTTTAGGAAAAGATGATAAATAAATAATAGAAATCCTTTTCACTTACAAGGAAAACATTTTTTCATCGAAGGGAAGTTCAAGTATTTTCCAAGAAGACGTCTTAAGGTTTTTAAAATGGAAAGTCATCCTGCATTAGTCTCCACAAGTCTTTTAACCTTCGAAAAGTGATTTATATTTGATTTTTATTGGAATCTACTTATAAATTATATTTAAACTGAAAAGACTTAGTTGCAGAGAAAAAAAAAAACACACAAGAAAAAACGCAAAACACTTGCAAAAGGGAAAAAGATTAAATAAGCTAAAGAGTGATGAAATTAATTTACATTTTATACTTTTAAATAAATTTGAAATCCTTCACATTTCATGAAACATTATATCAAGAAATGGAGGTCTCAAAACCTTTTGTCATGCTCGAAGCAATAGGCATGACTAAACTTGCCCAATGTTTAGTGATGCAATTGCATGATTTTTATAGGGTATTTGATCTATCCAATCCTATAATCATTTTATAGGATTTTTATTAGATTTTAAAATATAATTAAAAATCTGAAAGGGTTTATGAACAGGTTTTTGAATGATAAAATAATTTTATCTGATAAGAGATGGTAAATTATTTCATTGAATTTATTTATTTTTTTATCAAGAAGATTAATAAGAATATTAAGTATTTGTTTATAAAATATTTTTTAAAATATACTAATAGCAACTTAAAACATTAAAAACAAAACAAAATATTTTATGTAATCAAGGTAGCGTGGTTAGAGTTTTAGGTCTATAATGACTAGAGAGATTTTAGTAATAGGAGGAAAAACTCTATAAGTTTTTAAAATATTTGAAGCTTTATATGAGTGGATTTTAGTTATAGGAGTAAGAACTCTATAGGTTTTTATAGTATTGAGAAACACTAAACCCTATAGGAGTTGGTTCAAGTTTTATAAGATTTGTTTTAAACTTGCTCTAATTGCACCTCTATGAATGTTCTTCAATAGATACTCATTAAAGTGTATCTCTTAAGCTCTTCAAGTTTTTAAGTCTATTAATTCATTAATTGAAAAATAATTTTTCTAAACAAGGTAGGCAACAATTGGTTGCTATGTTGCACATACACTTACGTAACACTAGCATATTGGTCCATGAATACTAAATGCAACAAGTAAATATCAACTTGAACAACCAACACCATTTTGACAACTAGAATTCGAAATGTATCATATCAACAAGTAAAGTTGAAATGCAACCTATATCAACGAGTATACCGATTACAGTTGGATTGCATCTTATATTAATGGTTATAATGATTATAGTTGAACTGCAACCCGTATTAATTACCATACTGATTACAGTTGGATTGTTTCTCAAGATATTGATATTGGTTATATGGGGATGAACCGCGACGAACATAACAAGCATAAACAGTACATTAATGAACTACCTAAATATTCATTAGTTAAGTTCTATCTAACCAATCATGCATAATCAACAAACTATAATGCGTACCTTGATAAATTTTTGAATTTTCAATTCCATGATTATCTTAATTTGTAAACAATATCAATGTTATAAATTTCAAATTACTTTATTTCCATATGTTTATTCTCCATGTTCTCCATCTTAATTCCACTAGATTTACTATTCTAGTTTTTTATTTTAGTTTTACCTTAATGAAAAATTATCATCGAATAAGAATTAGAATGATTAACCAAAGAACATGTAATTAATCTTTAGGGGTGTGGACCGGGTATAATAGGAGAGTCAACTAGTCCTTTCTTATTCAATCTAGTTTTTCCTTCTAGTTTATTTATGTATTTATATTATAAATAAATTTGTGGGATTTTATTGATTTGTAGTCTACGTTCTTACATACACCCTAATACAACTCTATCAATTTTAATTTAATCACATGAGTTTAGACCCACAAATTTTATACATTAATTATTGTAGGGTTTATTCCATAAATTTTTTCTCATGTAATCAATTTGTAAACAGTAGTTATAATCTTGCTTAATTTCATCAATACCATTACTTATAGATTTAATTCCATTAATCCATCCATTCTATTTGGCTATGCTTAATTGTTATTACAAAGTTATAGATGACTAAATTCAATATTAGATTTTAAGCCTAGTATTAAATTAGATTTTTGACATTTTAGATTAAGAAGATTAGCCTAGAGAATCAAGCCTACATACACACATATAACCAGCATGATCAATGGGGATTTAGCATGGTAAGCTTAAAGACATTTGATTATTCGCTCTCTACCTTTCTAAAGAACATGAAAAAATCCATTAGTGAAAGAACTCATCTAAGTGGTTGATTGTTAAAGTGATTCGATGGACATCATTAATAGCTAAAGTCTATAAATACTTGAGTCCTTCCTCATCCTAGATAGGGAAGAGATTAGTAGAAACATTGTTATGTTACCCAGAGGAAGAATCACAGTTATCAAGAGTATATTGCAATCTATTCCAATGTCTATATTAAAAGCTTTAAAACATCCCAAATACATCTTGAAAGAATCGAAAAGTTGCTTTCCCCAAATTTTTGTTGGGAACAACATAAATCCATTCATTGGATCAAATGGAAAAGAGTATGTAATCCAAAAGGGTAAGATGGTTTAAGAATCCAAATGCTTAAAGACATTGCTTTAGTCCATGATATGAAGCTTTGGTGGTTATTACAGGCAAGCTAATCGTTATATTACTTTTATACTAAATATATACAATGCTTACAACCTTCTTTGATTCAAGAAAGAGGGACTGGCTCTCCAGTTTGAAAAAGAGTTAAGCATATCTTTTATGGAATTAGAAGAGGCAATTGTAACTTCTAGTGAGACAATTGGCTTGAGGACTTCAGTTTATCTTCATACATGTCTACAACAAATCTAGAAAAAGTGGAAGACTATTGGTTAGGTGGACAATGGAATTTGGCTCTTCTACAACCGAAAATCAATTTATATTTGACAGTAAATATTTTAAAAATTCCAATAGAAAAATCTACCACTGATACCCTAATGTGGAAGTTATCTAAGAATGGTAATTTTTCTACTCGCTGCACTTGGGATCATATTTGAGATGTCAATAAAGAGGATACAGAATTGTCTTGTTTTTGTAGCTACCTAATACATAGTGTTATTCCTTGAGATGAAGCAATTCAATGGAGAGGAGTTAAATTAGTTTCAGGACGCTAGCTTTATCAACAAGAATATGATTTTTTTCAACGTTGTTTTTTTCATTGTAAGGTTTTTCTTAATGCTTGGAATGAATTATGAAAATGAACACGGTTACCACAACTATAGAATTTTAATAACTTACGTCAATTATTATCTTGGTGGTTGACTATAATTAAACAAAGGGATCATATTCCATCAGCAATAAAAATTATGGAATGTTGAAGTTAAACAGAGATGCTTCTTTCACAAATTGAATTGTAAGAGATTCTACTGGGAACATGACTTTTGCTTTTAATGAAATCATTCAAGATCCCAATATAAGTTCGTAGAATAATTAGCAGTTAAAGTGGGATTGGATTTTTACAAAAAAGGCCAAGTTAAACAATATCGAATTAGAGGTGGATTCTATAACAGTATTGCATTAGATTATTGATCACAACCAACTTTATTGGAGCATCTTCTACATTGTTCGAAGGATCAAAGAGATGTTACATGTTACGGAGGTTCTTATTGTCCATGTATTCACAGAGTCCAACAGTGTCATAGATTATTTAGTGAATAAATCAAGATCTCTTAGATCTGATTTTGTCACAGATCATCTTCTTTATTTAGATAGCTTTTAACCAGGTTTGATTTTACTTGATTGAATTTTATTCCTTTTATTCATTTGTTTGTCGATAACTCATTAAAGCATAAATTTCTTTTTAAAAAAAAAAAAGGTTTGTTATGAATAAATTATTGATTATTTATTGTAGTTTTTAGTCTCTTGTTTATATAATCAAGATTTTATGGTTTAAGATTACCTAGTTATTAGAAACTTTTTTTCCTTTTGTTTTTTTTTCCTTTCCTCTTTTCCTTCTCCAAAACGCAATAAGTGGAAATTTGTTGGAGTGAGGAATACAGAAGGTCTGTTTCTTACTTAGAGAGTTAGGGTTATAAGGAAAAATCTAATTATAGTTGTCTCACTATTTACAAGAATAGCACTTAAGAAGTCTTCTAGCTTTTGTGGATTCATCGTAACAAAAATCAATTGAATAAAAGAGGAAAACACTACTTCTTCCTTTCTTTTATGATGTGCTACTCAACATTTTATATTTTTACAAATATCGACCTTCTCCTTTAATTGATTACAATATTATCCTTCTTTTTGAATTACTTTCTAGGCTATTTCATCTTTAGTCTTCATCCTAATATCAATTGCCAGAACTTAGTCCTCGTGCTTTGAGATTCAACTAACTTCACTATATATATATATATATATATATAAACCAGCGGTTGAAACTCAAACCTTATTTAAAGGATGAAGAAATCCTAATTATGCCATTTCCTTTTCTATAGTTGTCGGGCAAATTCCATACGCTTAACATTTGATAAAGCCCATAATTGTTTATCGATATTTCTATAATACCCATTGGAGAATGGTTCATATACCTAACTTCACTAGAGGGATGTAATAAATTTGGTGTTACTTTGAACATTTTTTATTGTTGGATTGAACTCAAAGAACCTAAATGCATGAAGATTAAAGTAAGAAATATGTTAACATTTAATGAAATAGTAATTGCTTTCAATAGCAAGGTTCCGGTGAAGTACAAAATAAGAAGATCAGTATACAGGCACAACATAGAATTTGGAAAATGGTATAGTGCATGAATATGTGTTTAGTGTGATTAAAGCATTATAGGATTTTTATGTTGTATATTATTAGTTATGTATATGGTTCATGAGACTTTTAAAGATACAAGGTGCGTTGGATAGTCCAAAGGATTTTACCATCTATTCATATAAACTATGATGAGTCTTAAAGTAATCTTCCACTGATCTCCCCTTGTATCTTAATTTGGTTATATCTACTTTTAAGAAAATAGTAGCATGCATGTAATCATAGGATTGGATAATGATACTCAATGGCTATTTTGTTAATAGCCTTACTAACTACACATTTTCATGGTACCACCCTTTTTAGGTACTACGAGAGCAAGTATTAAATATGGACTAAGAAATTCTCTCATGTAACCCTTTTCCAACGAGTCATCTACCTATCTTTGCAACTCATTTTTCCCATTAGGATTTATCCTATTAGCCCATCATTTTGGTAGAATAGCTTTAAGGATGAGATCTATATGGTTTTGTATGCTACTAAGTGGTGGCAAATGGGGTGTAATTCCTTAGGAAACAATCTAGAAAATTCTTTTAGAAGTTTAGACATCTCAGTAGGTAAATACTCCTATTTGTTTGGGTATCATGCAAAAATTACCCAACTTAACTTAATTTTGCGCATCTAAAAATTGTTAGAAAAAAATATAAGAAAAAAAGGGCACAAAATATATTCTATTGGAATCCAAAATTTAGAAAAATAACTAAGGAAAAGTGTACCAACAAAAAGTAACAAATTTGGTTACTTTGTGTGTGTAATATATACACCCTTGGAAAATTTGGTAAACTAGATCTTCTAGATGTAAGCCCATCACGAAATAATCATATAGGAATCGTAAATAAGGCATGAGTGAATAACTCTATACTTTTTAATTGCTAAGAATTTGATAAAAAAAAGTGTGAAAAATATAAAGAACAAGATATCCATTCTAGATACATAAAAGATTCTATCTTTCACCAAAAAAGAGGTTTCTTGAGCCCTAATCTCGACTCCATACTATAAATAGGACCCTTTAGCACTCATTCCAACATACAACAATAAGAATTATCATTTAGATTGAGAGAATTCCTCATATCTCACTCTAAAAGCAATATTAGGGTTTTGTTGGAGATTTCAAAGTTCTTTGGGGAAATTAAAGGCTTTGAGCTTGAGATCCAAAAATTGGTGGAGGGTTTTTGAGGATTAGTGAGTTGGGAGTTAGGCACCATGACCACTTCATTGAAAGTTACCCAAAAATTGCTTAAATCGGCTACTGATTCATTGTTGTATGAGGAAGGTTCTCTAAGCTTTGAACGTGCTCATGTTTTCTTGACGACATTACTTGCTTAATGATGATTTTGATGCATAATGTGTAAAAATAATTCTTGTAATCTTATTTTTTAATATCTAGTTAATGGTTTGATGCACAATTTATAAAATATTCTCTCTAATTTTTGTTTGTTTATATGAAAAATTGATGGTTTGTTGCTTGTTTGATAACAAATTTGTAAAAGTAATTGTTTGTTCACGATTGATTCTCACTAAATTTGATGTAAAATTAAAACATAAATTGAGTGTTCTTATATGTTCTTAACAAATTTCTTGATTTGATTGAAAAACTTATGTAATTAACATATAGTTCTAAATATGTCATGGTACGTCCTTTAATGTAAATAACATGTTGATAATGTAAAAAGAATTGATGAAGTATAATATTAAAGAATTTGTAGTTAATGTATAGTTTTTGCAATGTATACATGAATGCCATGATATTAAATGATTTGTAGGACATTCATGATATTATATATGTTTATTTATTGTATCAATATATCTATTATTTAAATTGGTTAATAATATATGATAATTTGTAAATAACTTATATGATGCACATAATACTATATGGTGTTTCATTAACTTGCTTTTTTTTTTAGGTTGTGATATGTCCTCTAATGTATTATATAAATAACATGTTCATTGATAATATAAGAAGGGGGTTTGATAATGTATGATATTGGATAATTTGTAACTAATTTAATATGATTGCTTGTTTCTAAATATCCAGTTAATATGTATACGATCATGTATGTAGTAGATGATGTTTGACCACTTGTATAATACATGATAGGTGATTCATATGATATTATGTGATGATTGATTAATTGTATGATCTATGATTTAAATTGACATGTGATATAATTTTTTATTGTCATGCTATCATGTAAATTAATACTGAATAAATTGTGGATAATTTGTGTGATATTCATGATATGATTTATTGTACATTGGCTTGTAAATGTAAATTAATTTTATTTAATTAGCATGATGTATTACTTTACTCGTATATAAATAATTTATATTTCATGAAATTGTAATATATATTATATGCATGGCTACTTATCATATGATTGATATATCTGACTATTTTTTTTTAAAGATAAAAGGGGGTTTTCTTATAAAGAATTTTTTTTTCTACTTTAGAAAAGTATTTTCATGAATAAAAATAGTCTAATTGGTTCATTTTTAAAATTATAGATTTCTAGTTTTTTTTTAAGTGAAACAAGACCTTTTTTAAAATTAATTAATATTTAAATAATTAAAGTAGAACATTTTTTGTAAATAAAATTAACCAACCTATTAAAGCTTTTAGAAATTACTTGTAGAACTATGTGAGTCTATCCTATATAGTAGGTACGTAAGCATTTCAGACTATCCTAAAAAATATAAAAAAAAATTCCCTTTTTTTTTTTTAAATATAAAGACCCTTTTAATGTTGACAAAGTCCATAAAAATCAAAGGCCTAATCAATTATTTCATGGATCTTTTTGTAGCAACCTTATTAGGTTTTAAAAGTTCAGATCTCGAGCTCAAATTCTCTAGTTACCTTTTTTTTCTATTTTTTTTTTTTAGAAAAAGCCTACAAACTAGTAGATAAAATTAAAGTCTATTTACCCATGGGCTTTAATTTAATTTTTTCTTAGCTTAGTCAAGTAGCGACTTCCTGTTTTTCAAAAAGTTTCTAAATTCAAACTTTTTTCCTAATCTAGTCTAAAAACTTATACTAAATGGGTTGGCTTAGTATTAGTTTGATCAAGAAAAAAAGGGAAATCAAAACTCAAGCTTAACATTGGACACTCTTATTTACTTGCACTTTTTTTTTTTTCTTACTAAACCATCTAAGTTTGTAAGGTCAAGGATGGTTAATGGTCTTAAGGCCTTACTTCTCAACTAAAGTGGTGGAAGTAGTACTGGTACAACTTATGTTGTCAATGATCATATTGCATAATTCATCACTAACCTTTACATAGGCCTGGATAGGGGTGTTCATGATTCAGTTTAGGGCTCGAATTGAATCGAAACACTTTTAATTGTTCAAGGTTTTGAATCGAACCATTTCAAATGTGGTTTAGTTCGGTTTGAATTGCTTTTAGAAGCACTACGTTATATTTTATAATACTAATAGTTATTAAAGCCTTTAACCAAAAATTGATGTTTAAAATGAGCAACATTATGCAGGAGTTAAAGTTAGGTAACATTATGTTACAGTAACCTTGTTTTTAGGTTTTAGCTAGCTCAAAGGGTGCTTTAACCGCCTTAGTTAGTCAACTTATTAGGGCACGACCAAGTTTTTTTTTTGTTTTTAGGTTTTAGCTAACTCAAAGAGCGTTTTGACCGCCTTGGTTAGTCAACTTATCAGGACATAACCAAGTTTTTCCTCATTCTTTAGGTCTTAGCTAGCTTAAAGGGCGCTTTGATCACCTTGGTTAGTCAGCTTATTAGGGCACGACCAAGTTTTCTTTCATTTTTTAGGTCTTAGCCAGTTCAAAGGGCGCTTTGACCGCCTTGGTTAGTCAGCTCATTAGGGCACGACCAAGTTTCCTCATGTTTTAGGTCTTAGTCAACTTAAAGGGTGCTTTGACCGCCTTAGTTAGTTAATTCATTAGGGCATGATCAAGTTTTCTCATTTTTAGGTCTTAGCCAGCTCAAAGAGTGCTTTGACCACCTTGGTTAGTCAGCTCATCAGGGTACGATCAAGTTTCTTTACTCATTAGGTCTTAGCCAACTCAAAGAGCGTTTTGACCATCTTGGTTAGTCAACTCATTAGGACAAGACCAAGTTTCCTTGTCTTTAGGTCTTAGCCAGCTCAAAGGATGCTTTGACCGCCTTGGTTAGTTAGCTTATTAGGGCACGACCAAGTTCTCATTATTCTTTTTAGGGATTCTTATCAGCCCATAAGGGTGCTACCCTTGCTATTCTTCGTTTCAAACTAATCATCGTCAAGTGTCTTAACGCTCCTTAGGATAAAGTTGTCCCAAGGCAAAAACAGTATCACTTTTGTCTTTGTGGCAAAGTTTTATTCAAACTTCACTACAAAGAGGGGCAGCTATAGACACTCAATTTTTGCCCATAGTAGTTATAATTTTTGTTTTTAGGGTCGTAATTTAGAAAATAATAAAAAAAATTGAAAAATGATAAAAAAGACAAAAAAATAGAAAATTATTGGAAAATAAAAACTAAAAAGAAAAAATTCGAAAAAAATTAATTTGATGGAATCTTGACTAAATAGTTGTCGAAAAAAAAAAATCTGATACGATGACGTTAAATCTAATAAAATCAATATTCGAAAGATTCGAATCTATTTTGGATTTGGATCTTTATCAATTTAGATTCGATTCGATTCGATTTAAAAGATTTGTTTTCGAGTTTCATAAATAGGGGTTACATGGTGCGAGCTAAAAATAACAATTACACATTTGTTAAAAAAACACGTTTAAACCCACTCCTTAGATCAATTCTATAGTTGTGCTCGCAATTGTACTGGAGATTCAATCTATTCCCTTTCATCAACTTTGCGTGCTTTACCTTACAGATACATAATAGTGGTTTTTAATTATTGTCTATAGTTTGTCTTATTTATTTATTTTTATCTCACTTAGTATATGCGTAGTTATTTTTAAAACTTGTACTACTTTTTTAATTTTTATCATGTTTTTAATTGCTAATAATTAGTTATAATATTAGTGTCTAGTGAACATGTATTAAGTTAAATTTTCGTTTTTTCTAGATTTCATATTTTCAAAATGACATTTTTATAAAATCTCATATTTTACAAAATTTCGTTCTTTGCATATTGTATTAATTTAGAAAAATTGCATTAGACATATTAGGGTTTTCTAGACAAAAAATCATTTTGATGTTCATAAAATAAAAAAAAAATCTTTAATTGACTTCTTTTTTACGGCGATATATCTTTTCCATTGTTTAGGCTTGTTTTCCATAGTTTAGATGTCTTTTCCATGATTTGAACATCTTTTCTATGGTTAGACATCTTTTCCATAATTTAGGCTTCTTTTCTATAGTTTATATATCTTTTCCATTATTTAGGTTTTTTTTCTATGATTCAGACACCTTTTCTATAATTTAGATTTTTTTTTCATAGTTTAGATATCTTTTTTATAGTATAGACATTTTTTCTATGGTTTAGATATCTTTTCTATAGTTTAGATATCTTTTCTATGGTTTATATATCTTTTCTATGATTATGAATTTTTTTTTAACGTTTTAAGCATCTTTTCTATGTAAAAAATTCATCATATAGAATATTGCATATTTCATAAAATCTTTAGAGTTTTTCTTGAAAATAAAAAAAATTATCACTTAGTTGTTTTTAAATAAAAATCTTAATTTGGGACTTTTCAAAAATTAGGTTTTTAGGTTTTTTTTTTTATAATTAAGAATAAAAATTAAGTTTCTAAGGATTTTTCTTAATAAAAATAAAATGGTTAATAAAAATGCAGATTCAACCAATTTTTTTTTTTTTTATAAAAAGAACCAACATATTAAAGTTTTTGGAAAGAACTACAATCATCTGATCTCGGCTAGCAGGTACGTAGGCACCTTCGGGGCGATGACAAAATATATAAAAACTTAGGTTCTTTTCCTTTTATTTATTTATTTATTTTTAAATATTATAATTATAAAAATAATCCTAATTTCGGTAAATAAATAGTAGTCCCCGTTAAGGTTTACTAGGTTAGTCCCCGTTAAGGTTTACTAGGTTGGTCCCCGAACTTGGAACCCTCTGGTTCTTCATTCAAATTGAAATTAAAGACCGGTAGCCAAATCATAATCAATCCACCCAATTGATTATGGTTTCTTTTTCTTTTCCTGACTTCAGTTGGGTGGCGACTCCAAAAACTTTTCTAAATAAAAAACTAAAATTTTTCAATTTCTTTAATCGAGGATTAATATTAAACGGGTTAGGGTTTAGTATTAATCGAAAATAAGAAATTAATTTTAAATAAATAGAAAATAAAAAATCAGGCTCGACATTCATCATCCTCACTCTTTACCTTACCACTTTGATCATAAAAGGAACATAACTACTTAATTTAGGTGTTGAAAAGTTATATGCCCATACCCTTGGTACTTAAAACATTTGATCTCCTTAGGCGTTTTATATTTTATGGGTGGTGGTCTTGGTGTGATATCCTTAGGTTTGTTGGCCTCTCTCTTTCCAAAGGTCCTAAAACCATTAAATTTAGCCTTAATGGGCTTGGTAGTGATTAGGTATACTGGTCGCTAGTAGTGGGGAGTCGTTCAATGCACTTTCATTATCTCTTAACCTTAAGAGCCAACTTAGTATTCATTATCTCTTAACTTCGAAAGCTAACTTGATAATATCTTAAGATGAATAGGGCTACAAGTTTATCACAAGTGCTATCTCCTAATGCAACTCACCTAGGAACCTAGCTATAGTTTGCTCCTCCAGTTCCCTAATCTCATACCCCCATCAATAAGGTCCATAATTCAAACTCGTAGTTGGTGACACATTGGGCTCCTCGTCTAAATGTTTGCAATCTATTGAACAAGTCTTTCTTATAATGGTTTGGAACAAACCTCTTAATCGTTAGTCATTTCATAAAGCCCCTAGTTGTAATATCACATTCTCTTTCTCTTTGCCTTTAAGTTCTAAGATTTTCTTACCATAAACTAGCATAGTCCACAAATTCAATGGATACTAACTTAACTTGATTAGTTCACCTACTTCGATATATTCAAATGTTTTTTCTACCTTCTGAACCCAATCTAGGTGTTCCTTAGGTGAGTTAGGTCCTCCAAAGGTCAGGATTTTGATCTCGAGCTTACTAAAGTGGCTCCTTGATCAGCAAAAGATTATATTTTTTTGCATTAAAGGGTACATTCCGTTGCCTATTCCTATTCCTAGGTTGACAATTGCATTGTGGATTTTGTCAAGAGCAATCTTGAACATTAAGGAAAGGTTATTGGTTAGGAAGAACAACAAGAATTAATTAGTCAATTGTAATGGTAAGGTGATTAAACGACTTTAGAGTAATGGTCAAAATAGTATTTTGGCCATTATTTTAATTATTCTAACGTTAGTTGACACTATTAACACTTTCTTGCAACATGGTTTTAGGATTGGCACAATTTGACACATCTTATACAGAATTTGACAGCAGTAACACAACAACAGAACTGTAGAAAGTAATTTTCAAAAGGAGGGGAACTCCTAAAGAGTAAGACTCTTACTAGGTAATAGTTAGGGATTAATGTTTAATGAAAATCAAAAACTCAAAATTAGAGACAAAGATCAAAACTTGATGCTCTAATATTGATAATACATAATTAGCATACATATTCTAGAGCAATTTTGTGCAATTTTATATATTAATCTAGTTAATTCTATAGTAATTTAGAGCTTAATTTGTTTAGTTTTCATTTTCAAGGACTTTGGAAGCATTTGATGAAGTTTTGAAGATTTTAATTAAGTTTTAGAGCTTATTTAAAGAAAAGCATTGATTAAGGATTTAAAGTAGAAGAATTTCAAGTGAGAAACAAAGTCCAAGAGAGAAAACGGTTGAAGACCATGACCACCCTGATCTATAACCGTGTATCCCTTATCATTAATTTTCATAGAATTTTGAAGATTTTAGAATAAGTACAAGAACATGCCTCATCACTATGATTATGTTCCTTAGGTATGGACATGCCATGATTTGTGAATTTTCAAATTTTGTTAGGTTTTCTTTGTAAATCAATGCCTAACTTTTATAAATAGGTGTCAAGGCCTAGGTTTACAGAAAGAATCCCTCCAACTAAAGTTAGTAAGGTAAAAATTATAGGGGTTCTTATACTTTCCTTCTCTACTTTTGTTATCATGTCTTTACTTTAATTTCTTAGTAAATCATTATTAAACCCTATTGACAAAAATCATATTACTGGGCCTTTAGCCTACAGTCGAGCCCAAGGCTTAGAAGGACTCACAAGATGAATTCTCATGTTCTAGCCAACTCTTGTCGAGGCTAAGCTAATCTTCGCAGTTGATAAATTCCTTATGTCAAGCTGAGTAACTATATATTTCTCAGTAGTCAAGTGCCGACTTGACTTATGATTTACTAATGACTCGATTCCTCATGCGCTTGCTAAGTCGTGAGTGAGCCAACCTCCAGTTCGGCAATGTTGGTGCTGAGAAGCCGAGAATTCTAGTACACATCTACAGCCACTTCTTCTTGGATAAACCCAAGTTTGATTGACATTTGTTTGTTTCTGTCAAAAGCATCTCCAATGATTTGTTGCTACATCTTTAAGACCCATGTGAAGGGTTCCATAGCACTAATCCACAAATTTCTTTGATTTTTCAATTGTACCCTTCACTATTCCCTATACATTACTTCTTTTAGACATTACCCTTTTAATCTTTTCCATTTTACACAAGTTGCTTAGTTTTTTGGGTATAAATACCCACTATACATGTAGCTGCACAATTATCTTACATTTGATATATAATATTCTTCCTTTTGTGAACTTGCTCACAGCTTATTTACTTATTTCACTCTTATCTTAACCATTAAGTAAGACTAGATAGCGAGTACCCTTATCAGATTATCTTGTGCATCATATCAAGTTGTGCCATGAGTCCTCAAAAGTTCCTTAGTGCATCATATCCTTTAAGTTGTTTATAGGTTTGTTTGGTTTACTTTTCCTGTTGTTTTCGTACATTTCCATCACCTTTTTGAGCTTTCTGCAAGTTTGGATCCACCCCTGCGGTTGGCTTTGTTAGACCTTGAACCCGGTTCACCCCATCTTGATATTAAAGTGAAGGTTTCATTTAGATAAGTTGTTTGAACTTTCTTGTAAGTAGTGATTGTTATGGTAGTATGTTAAAGTTTCTTGGAAGTTAGCTATAAGTGTTGGAGCAAGTATAAAGCATAGAAGTTTGTTGTGACTGTATACTCTGTTTTGCCCTATTTTGAATACCCAAAAATAGAGCAAGTTTCAGTTGGGTTTATTGTTCTTTAGAGGAGTTGCTGTGTTCACAAATTAGTTGAACCTTCGTGAGGAAAATTGTGTGTTTGTATTGTTTGGTGTGAAGAACTATATTTGTTGTTTCTTAGAATCTGAGTTTGTTATTGAGTTTATTGAAGAAAATGATGGACCCAAGTGTTGATACTGGAATTAAGGATGACATTAGTGGTGTTGTCCACCATGGTTGATAACCCTAAGGCACCCTCAGGAGTATGGACAAAAGACTAGATGAGGTAGCTAACCTCTAAGCTGATTTAACCAGAGTTACTCATGCAATGGCCTATTAACCTATTGAGGCCATATTGAACACTTCACAAGTTGCTCGACCTACTAAAGGATAGATCTTAGCTTAATAAGTTCGAGGTAGATGAGTAGGAAGACGAGTATGATGAAGGATTGACTTGAGAGATATGGATGATGAAGGGGAAGATGAGTATGAAGAAGAAGAAGAACAACAACAAGCTAGAGCACCTTGAGCTGCAGACCATGTGAAGCTTTAAATTGCGAGCTTCAATGGTTTTAGGAATGCAAATGAATATTTGGATTAAGAAGAGAAGGTTGAGTGAGTTTTTTATTATTAGCAATATAAGGATCATGAGAAAGTGAGAATTGCTGTTGTAGATTTCTTAGGATATGCCGCGATATAGTAGAAGAACTTTCAAATCATGAGAAGACGAGGGGGATATAAAGAGGTAAATACTTAGCTTGAGATAAAGAGGATACTCAGAAATAGATTTTTTCCAGATACGTATTTACAAGACACTTTTGCTTGACTTCAAGAACTGAGGTAAGGAGGTCGGATTTTTGATGAATATGTTTAAGAATTCTAGATACTCATGATTTGTTGTGAAGTGGATGAACCACCGGCTCAAATAGTATCTGAATTTCTCACCAGATTGAGAGGCAATATCTGAGATGTTGTAAAGCTTCAACAGTTTACTACATTAGATGAGGCTATAAGAATAGCTTAGCGAATAGAAAGATAGAGGAGGAATAGACTAAGCTAACCTCTAATGAGTCGACTAGTACAACGAAGCCTACTCACTTAGGGAAGTTCTCGAGCTCAGTACAATATTGAACCGACCAAAAGGATAGATAGTTGAGTTAAATTGAAGGACTGACCAACTGATGGCAAAGTGCCACCGAGAACTTATGAAAAAGGGCAAGGATCTGGGAAGAAGACGAGCTAAATCAAGTGCTTCAAATGTTAAGGATTTAGACATATAGTTGCTTAGCATCCAAACTGACGAACTATGATTATCAAAGGAGATGTCCTTAAGCTTAAGGTGGTTAGTACTGATAAGGAAGCTAAAGAGGAGGTTGTTTCCAAGAAGGAAACCACTCAAAAGGATGAGTTAGTTGAGGAAGATGTGTTTGTCGAGGACTTAGATAATCCAATTTTAATTGTCCAACGTACAATGAGTATAGAACCATTTGCTGAGGAGGAGAAGAGAGAGAGTTTGTTCCATATTGCTTGCAAGGTGAATGAGCAAGTTTGTGCACTCATAGTGGATAGTGGCAATTGCACTAATGTCATGTCCGTCGACTTGATTAAGAAGCTCAAGTTGCCTACTATCATACATCTGAAGCCATACAAGTTGTATTGGCTGAATGAGAAAAGAGCACTACATGTCCTTTAGCAAGTGTTGCTGCCAATCTTTATTGGGAATTATTTTGATAAAATTTTTTGTGACGTGCTACCTATGTATGTGTCTCGTATTTTGTTAGGTAGACCTTGGCTTTTTGATTGAAGAGTTATACATGATGGATTCAGGAATACCTATGTGTTCCAAAAAGATGAAAGGAAGATTACTTTAAACCTTATGACGCCAAGTCAAGTTAACAAGCTATAAGCTAAACTTGCTTTAAGATCTAAAATGACTTTAATCTCGAGTAGAATCAAGCTTTGAGAAGCTATAAAGGCTAACATGCCGACTTTTATGTTGGCTAAGAGGCTATTAGAGTCAGTGTTGTTAAAAGCGAGCACTTTTGTGCCTAGGAGAGGCGTGTTTGGCAAAGCGTGCACCTTGGTCATCAAAGTGCAAGGCTCTCAAGCGTGCGCCTCGATGATTGGCGGTTGAAAAACAACCTTAACGACTCTTTAGGGGGGTAGTGGGGTAGGGGAAGAGGGAGAGAGAGAGAGGGAGAGAGAGAGAGAGAGAGAGGTGGTGGGCGTTGGTGTGAGATAACAAAAACCTTAATGAATCTTAAGGGGAAGAGAAGAAAGAGAAAGAGAATGGTGATAGTGTGTTAGTATGAAAACTAAAACTAAAAATGAGCAAAAGGTGAAAGCTCGTAGAAAGAGAGAGAGATTTCTAGTAGGAAACAAAGAATAGAGGAGAAGGGAAACTTTGAAGATATCGCTTCAAAAAGTATACTTAGTAAAAACAAACTGTAATGTTGAAAAGGATAAGGGTAAGGCAGTAAATATGCTTACTAAAGACAAAACTATTGTAAAGTGCAAATATTGAAAAAGAATATTAATATATTACATATAGATTATTCTTTTTCCTTTTTTTAATTTCTTTCCATCTGACCTTTTTTTTCCATTTTTCTTTTAGATTCTTTTTTTTTTTAACAGTAAAACAAAGATTGTAAAAATGGGGATTATGCTACCATTGAAAAGTAAGGACTAGTTGTTGGCTATGTATGTGATATGCCTTTTTCTTTCTTTCATTTTTTTTTTATTCAAACTTTTTTTAATTTCTTTTTTCAACAATAAAATGAAAAAATGTTTTAAAAAAGCAACAAATAATTGTATCATCACTGTAATGTTTTAATTATATTATAATGGTGATACAACTTATTTAAATCGTGTTAGTTAGTCTAATGTGAACATAGTCATTGAATATAGATAAAACTATGCATTAAAATATCTTTTACAAATTTACTAATATACGTGTTTCACTTTGCTCAGGCGTGTGCTTTTTTTGCACTTCTCGCCTTAGGCGATTTTAAGGTATTGTGCCTTGAGTGCACTTTTTGCCTTTAACAACCTTAATTAGAGTTAAAGGAGTAAATGGAGTTGCTCCGAGAGGTAAGGGAGCAATAGGATGAGTATGTTAACTTGTTTCTTGAATTGTTGCCCGAGGGATTACTCCTTTCCGAGGCATTGAATATTGCATTGACTTGATAATCGGCGCTGCCTTGCCAAACAAGCTAGCCTATTGAATGAATCTTGAATAAGCTGCTAAACTCCAAAGACAAGTCAATAAACTACTGGAAAAAGGATACGTGAGGGAAAGCCCAACCCATATGCTGTGCTAGCACTCCTTATGCCGAAAAAGGATAGTACTTGGTGCATGCATGTATATAGCAAGGCCGTGAATAAGATCATGATAAAGTACTGGTACCCTATCCCTAGACTAGATGACATGTTGGATAAATTGAATGGAGCTAGAGTTCTTAGTAAATTGATTTGAAGTTTGGCAACCATTAGATTCGAATGAGGTGTGGTGATGAGTGGAAAATTACCTTTAAAACTCGACATAGACTCTACGAGTGGATGGTTATGCCTTTTGGCCTGTCAAATGCCCTAGGCACCTTCATGTGACTAATGAATCATGTGCTAAGGAATTTGATTGGGAAATGTGCTATGGTGTACTTTGATGACATCTTTGTATATAGTGTCAACCTGCCGAGTCATTGTAAACATCTCTATGTTGTATTAGATGTACTTCAAGCCAAGACGTTCTTTGGCAATTTAAAGAAGTGTTTTTTTTTTTTTTTTTTTTTGCTAAGAGGAAGTGGTATTTCTAGGTATGTGGTTAGTGGAGGAGGCTTGTGAGTAGATGTAGATGATGAGAAGATCCAAGCTATAAACGAGTAGCCAACTCCAACTACTTGCATTGAGGTGAGAAGTTTTCGTAGACTGGCATCCCCTTATTGAAGATTCATTAGGAATTTTAGCACCATTGTTGCACCTCTTATTGAGCTGACGAAGAAGAATATTGAGTTCAAGTGGGGAGAAAGAAAGGAGAGGAGTTTTGTTAAAGTAAAGGCAAGATTAACTTTTGCACCAATATTAGCTTTACCCTACTTTAAGAAGATTTTTGAGCTAGAATGTGATGTGTTAAGCATTAGTATAGGTGTTGTCTTAATACAAGAAAGCCAACCAATTTCTTACCATAGTGAAAAGCTCAAAAGGCTTTAATTGAACTACTCAATGTATGATAAAGAACTCCTAACCCTTATCCGAGCGCTCTAAATGCGACAGCACTATCTATTATTGAGAGAGTTTGTCATTTACATAGATCATGAATCCTTAAGGCACCTCAAAAGTCAGGCTAAACTATTGAAGAGGCAAGCACAATGGGTTAAATTCCTAGTGGGACTCAACTTTGTAATCAAATACAAACAAGGAAAGAACAATTTAGTTGTTGATGCTTTATTGAGAAGACATGTTCTCCTAATTGAACTACCGACTAAATTGTTAAGCTTTGTAAGTATCAAAGAGCAGTATCCTAAGGACCCTTATTTTGGTCTTATATTTAGGAGTTGTGCCAATGGAAGAACAGTAGATGAGTACCATGTGGAGGATGGTTACCTATTCTACGGTGGCAAGTTGTATATGCTAACTTATTCAATTAAAGAGGTATTGCGAGAGAAGCCTACAGTAGAAGACTCTCTGACCATTTTAGAGACAAAAGAACTTATGAATTGTTAAGTGTACGGTTCTTTTAGCTGAAAATGAGACAAGATATGCATTGAGTTATTGAGGGCTGTGCTACTTGCAAGCGGGCCAAATGTTGAGCCAAACAAGGGAAAGCAATGCCTTTGCCTGTCTTGACTAGACCTTGGATCGAGTTGAGCATAAATTTTGTCCTTGAATTACCAAAAATTGCCTGAGGCAAAGATTTTATGATGGTCGTCGTGGATCGATTTAGTAAAATGGCACACTTTATACCCTGCTCTAAAACTAACGATGCTTCAACTATTGCTTCTCTCTTTTTGTAAGAAATTGTTTGGCTACATGGCATGTCAAGAAGTATGGTCATGAATAGAGATCCAAAGTTTCTGAGCTGTTTCTAAAGGACTCTATGGCATCATATGGGAACTAAACTATTGTTCAGCATGTCCTGTTACCCTAAACCAACAACCAAACAGAGGTAGTTAATCGTACTTTAGGATCATTGCTCCGAGCTGCAATAGAGAAGAATACGGCCAATTAGGATGTCTATTTGCCAGTGGCTAAATTCGCTTACAACCACACTGTATATGACAACACCAAGTAGACACCCTTTGAAGTTGTCTACGACCTCAATCTAGAGCTGCCCCTTAACTATACCCCTGTGCCCATGTCCAAACAAGAAGACCCTGACGCGAGAGCCCGAGTATAGTCTCTACAATAGATCTACGAGAAAGTTACTTGACAAATTGACCAAGTTTCCAAAAGAGTTCAAGAGAGGAGAAACAGAAGAAAATCTATATGGTTTCAGCCTGGAGATTTAGTGTGGCTACACTTAAGCAAGGAGAGATTCCCGAACAAGAGAAAGAATAAGTTATCTACCCAAGCCAAAGGTCACTTCAGAATACTCCAAAAGATCAATGACAATGCTTACTGATTGGAATTGCATGACCACTATGGAGTCTCTAGCATTTTTAATATTGCTGACCTTGGTCCTTATCACCCTGAAGAAGAACTGAGTGAAGACTGGCTAGATTTGATCCTAAATGCAAATCAAATAGATGGGGATAAGAGGAATCAAACTACTGGGCCTTTAAGCTGTAGCCGAACCCAAGGCTTAAAAGGACTTAAGAGACAAATTCTCATGTTCCAACCAACTACTAAGGCCGAGCTGATTCTTACTGTCGACTAATTCCTTATGTTGAGCTAAGTAATTATATATCTCTTAATAGTCAATGCCGACTTAACTAATGCTTTATCGACAACTCGATCCCTCGTATGCCTACTTGACTATGATCAAGCCAACCTCTAGTTCGGTAATGTTGGTGTCAAGAAGCCAAGAGGTCTAATATACATCTATAGCCACTTCTTTTCGGATGAACCTAGGTCTACTTGGCACCACCCTATCCTAACTATACCATTTGTCTATTTCCGCTAGAAGCATCTCCAATGATTTGTTGCCACGTCTTCATGACTAATAGGAATCAACCTTCTGGACCGATCACAAGAAGTTAAGCTAGAAAACTTCAAAGGCTTACACAGAAAATACTAACTCGAAGCTATAGCCGAAACGGGGACTCCTATCTCGATTTGACCACTTGCCAACCTATCTCTTAGATCCTTATGTGTGTCCAACTTGCTCCTACCCAATAACGAAGTCCTAATCCAGAAGATAGCCCAGAACTAGACGAGCTAAGCTATTGACCTGACCCACTAGTGTTTAACTTTAAGACAGCTGACCTTTTGCTAGGTTGATTGGCTCCTGACCTGATCCAGATTAGGTCGGCTCCTGATAGTAACGCATTCCTGCTTCCGCCTATGTTGTACCATATCCCAGATGTCCAGCCACCAAGTGATATGTATCTTCTAATATAATGTTCTAGAATGATTGTTTCTTTTTCGTACTATGTATTTTTTGTTTCTTTTACTCCTTTTAGTATGTCTTATGTAACCTAGTATAGAATACCCTTTTGTCTTTTCATACATGTAGAATAACCATAATGGGCAAGTATATAAGACCCCACTTTTCCTTGTATGCACATTGATATCCTTTTCAATACAAAAATTACTCATTTGAGCAACATTAGTGTTCTCGTCATTTCTTAACTCTTATCTATTCCCTTTAGCAAGGAGTAGTGGCGAGTGACCCTTTAGTTCGAACTAGTGTATTATATCTGACGAATTATAAGTCGAGTAGGATCGAGTGGTGATTCATATCCATTCGTTAGCTGCCCAGGTTTTGCTAGTTTCTTTTCTATTTCCTTTTCAATTCATTCATTATAGTACTTCTCCGTGTGTACGACACCGAAGACACATTAAAGACCCACATGAAGGATTCAACCGTACTAATCCACTAATTTCTTTGATTTTTCAATTGTACCCTTCATTATTCCTTGTACATTACTTCTTTTAGGCATTACCCTTTAGTCTTTTCCATTTTAGGTAGGTTGCCTTAGTTTTTTGAGTAATAATATCTACTATACATTTAGCCTACAATCATCTTACATCTGATATTAACCACTAATCCACTAATTTCTTGTACCCTTCAATCATGAAGGATTCAACCGCACTAATCATGAAGGATTAGCCTACTATACATTTAGCCTACAATCATGAAGGATTCAACCGCACTAATCCACTAATTTCTTTGATTTTTCAATTGTACCCTTCATTATTCCTTGTACATTACTTCTTTTAGGCATTACCCTTTAGTCTTTTCCATTTTAGGTAGGTTGCCTTAGTTTTTTGAGTAATAATATCTACTATACATTTAACCTACAATCATCTTACATCTGATATCGAATATTCTTCCTTTTGTGACTTGCTTACAGCTTTTTTACTTACTTCATTCTTATCCTAGCCTTTAAGCAAGGTTAGGTGATGAATACTCTCACAGGACCATCTTGTGCGTCATATTGAGTTGTGTTGTGAGTCCTCGAAAGTTCCTCGATGCATCATATCTTTTGAGTTGTTCATGGGTTTACTTGTTTTACTTTTCCTATTGTTTTCACACATTTTCATCACCTTTTTGAGTTTTCTGCAAGCTTGAACCCATCCCTACGACCAGCCTTGTCAATCCTTCAACCCAGTTTGCACCACCTGCTATATTGATTGGAAAGTTCTTAAGTAGGTAGATTTGGATCCACGGGTACGGAAGTTAATCGATTTTGGTCACTAGAACAAATTCTTTGAGATTAGAGAGCCAATTTATAAGGAGCTTACTCTTAAGTTCCTTACTCCTCTAAAGTTGGCTAAGGATTACATGAGGTATGGGCTTGATAACATTATGGAGTTTCAAATTAATGGGTAGCCATGCTAGATAATCGTGACTGGGTTTTCTATTTTCATGAGCTTGTATGATGATGAGTTTACCTAGATTGTAGAGTATAGGAATTTGGTAATAACTCTACCCTTAGGGTGATTTAGAGGAGTTATTGGGAAGAGTTGAGTAACAACCAATTTTATGATCCTAAGAAGTCTAACACTTCTTCTTTTAATATCCCAGGCCATAGGGACTTGCCTTTGGTGTTGAGTCATAGTTTGTTTGGTAAGGGAGTCAGTATTAAGGTGGTTAATACTTCGATGTTTTATATCTGCATAACATGATCAAAAGAAGGCCCATCCATGTTAGAATCATGCTAGCTTTTCACCTCTATCACTAAGTGAACGACACTAAAGTAGGGAATATTTGTGTAAGACCATACATTGCTCGTTTGGTGAAGCGTTAAGGTAAGTTTGATGAATTGCATGGTTTACATCTAGAGTGCCATATGAAGCTAATTAAGCTTAGTTCTTTAAGACAAATGGGGTTGGTTCCTAGAGGACATCATAGAGTGGAGCGGCTTTACGTTGTGGAGGAGGAAGAGTATGATGCACCAACAATATCCCCACCATTCCACCAGGATTTCATGAAACTTTGAGTTCAAGAGCATCCATATCAAAGTTGAAGAGGACCACTAAAGTGGAAAGGAAAGTAGATAGACTTTCTATGAGACTAAAGCACTACATGCAAATGTTTGCTACACAATTTAACCTTACACTTCTGCCCCCACCACCTGAGGTGGAGGATCTAAAGGAAGAAGGTTAGTAGGCAAGCATTTTGAGAAGATTCAATTTTGCTACCTTGTCTACTCATTGATGTTGTTTTCATACACTTTTTGTTTATATCAGGTGGAATAATCTTAAAAGCATTTTAATTTTGGTTATAGTGTTAGTCTTCTAGTTTTATTAGTTGCTTTTATTTTCTTTTTCTTTGTTTTTTTTTTCTTGTTTTGTCATACAAGGCTTGTGTGAACTCCAATTAGATGGAAATTCATATTTTCAGAAAATCCAATGTTAGAGCACTTAAACCAAGGAAGTATTTTTACTTTTATTGTTTTCTTTTTTCCTTTTTTTCTATTGATTTCGTTTTCTTTTCATTCTTGTGTTTTGTACATTAAGGACAATATACAATTTCAGTATGGGGGAAGGAATAGAGTAGTTAGATTCTAGTAGAGAATCTATAAAAGCCATTAAGCTGATGTGAGTTGAGCTGATCGATTCCCTATACTTGAATTTTTGCAAAGAAAAGAAATTTGAATTATAGAATCAATTTATTGTGATTTGCACATCTATTCACCATTATTTCATATCCATAAAGCAACTTTTTGAAAATATTTCTTGTTTGAATTTTTCGTAATCATAATAACCTTTCTATACAATGCTATAATTGAATAATGAAATCTATATGAAATGTAAAGTTTCATATTATTTAAGCTTAGATTTAGTCTATTATGGTAAATATCATTGGTTTGGAATTAATTATCTATAATTTACTTTATTGTGTACTCACTCTTTAGGAGCTTTTAGCATCTTTTAATTTCTAACAAATGAACATATAATGCCTATCTTTTGAAAGTTCCCTAAGGAACAAAATAGTTGGACGAAAAATAAATAAACAATTGGAACTGAGTTAAAATAAATGTCTAGCCATAAGCCTTGTTGACTCAAGTAATTAGGCTTATGGGGTGCCTTCTTTAGAAGGGATTACGTTTGTTAACTTGAGTAACAAGCTCGGGACTATCGGCTAAAAGCTCACCATATGGGTCAAGAGAAAAGTTGTCGGAAGGCTGAACTTAAATATTAAAAAAAAAAGAGCTTAATTGAATAAAATGAGTAGTTGATGGTTCGAAAAAAGATCTTAAAACCCAATGGATTAATGTTATCTAGCCTAAGACTTACTGATAAAAACTACATCAAAAAATAAAAATGAATTGAAAAAAATGGTTCCTCTAATGAAAATCATGAATAAGGGAACAATCAAGGGATGGATTGACATAATATGCATTTGTTTTAAATTATTATGCTTGGAGTGGTGGAAGAGGGAAGTATATATTCTCTAGTTAATTTCGTAAAATGTGGATAACTATTTCTTGATTAGTTTATGTTAATTCTAATTTTTAGTTTAATCTATGTTTAAATGATGTGGTGTAACTCGAGTTATTATAGATTAATTCTTAAATTCTAGTATGGTTTTTAATAGCCAATATATGTACTTTGTAGTGGCATTTTAAGGGATTGTTATATGATTAAGTGAGATTTCATTAAGAAAAAATGTTATTGAATTTTGAATTTAATATTTACTAGTTATGAGAAAATGGAAGAGCATGTGCTCTTGTTTGTGAATAAACTGTATGCAATGTTAAAATGGATTCTATGATTTAGAGAGTTCAATGATATTTTAGTCTTTAAGAGTTTTTCTTAAATTTTGATTTATTTTGCTTCAGGATAAGTAAAAGCTTAAGTGTACGGAGTTTGATAGAGCATATTTATATATATTTCATAGGTTAATTTTATATTGCTTTTATAGATTTTTAAGTGAATTTTGCGAATTTCAGTACTTCATTTTTTGTATTTTAATTTTGGGTTTTGATAGAGGCATTTGTAAGAAATGGACACAAAACAATTCAATTTATAGAATTGATTGGAAATGAAGGGAATAAATCATGCTATGCTACATTGGAAGTGTTGGAGAAGGGGTCAACACAATGTGTTAAGCCTGTGTTGTGGTCATAATCGTATTGCAAGATGTAATACACCGTGTTGGATAAGAAATCAATCCTTATTAGTATTGCAAACATCGCAATAGGCTATGTTGGGAATATATTGGGACCGTATTAAGACCATGTAGAGTAGAACTTCATAGTTTTACATAATGTTATATGACAAAAAATCAAGATCATGTTCAACGTGCTGTCACTTTGCAAATTTTCCTTTGTATATAAATAAAGATAGGCCTTGTAACTAAGAGGAGTTCTCTATCTTTCATTCATTTAATTAAAGTTTGAGTTTGGAAGCGAAGAGTAACATCTTTTAGAGTAGTTTACTTTCTTTGTGAAGTTCAACTTCAAAAGTGATAGGAAATAATATTTAAGCAAGAATTAATGTTTGGGAACCCCTTTGATGGTGTCTTTCATTCCTCCTTATATGATCTTACTTTGGATATTATTAACCCTATTATCTCTTCTATGCTCAATTGAGATTGTGTTTTGGATATTTGGATTACCAATTAATGGATTTTGTTTTATTTCAATCATTGATTTTTTGTCGAGTCTTAATTCTATTATCATCGAGCATATATTTTGATTAGTTGAAATATATGTTAAGTTAGGATTGAGTTTGAGAATATCCTTTATATTGGATTAAAGAGAAGACAAAAAGATAAGCACTTTAATTCAATTAGGGTTTAGGAACTAAAAAGAGTTTGATCAATTTGTTTCTTATCTAGACATAGAAAAAGTTGAATTGATCAATGCTAGGCAATTATTCACTTTGAGAAAAAGGAATTTTTACTTAACACTTCACTACTTAAAACTAAACTGATTAAATATTTGGCAAGACCAATAAGGGTTCTTAATTTTCCATTCATCTAGCTCATGATTGAATTCATTGAAGGTGTTGAATATCCCAATTCATTAGAGTAGTTGGAGTGTTAGTTTTTGGATTTTAGACCTAAGTAATTTGATTGCTTAGCTTTAGATGGGATTAATATAGCTAAGAGCTAGTATACATTCCCTATGGTTTCGACTTGGTTTTCACTAATAATATACTATATATGTTACCTAATGCACTTGCCAATAGAAATATGTTTTTAGTTGTGAAAGTAGTGGTTAGCATATAAATTTGCTACAACTTGTCGAACTCTCAAATTTATAAGAACTAGATAGAACACGTTGCTACACTTTAGATAGTGATAAGAGATGCATTCAACTACCATAATTTCACTCAAGAAAGAATCTCTTACTCCCTCTTGGATAAAATTCTATAAAAAATTGTGTTTTTACATCTTCACTAATTGTAAAAATATGAGCTCTCTAAGTTATTTATATTTAGATCTCTGTTTACAATGGACATGATACTTTAATTCACAAATAGCAACCAATCTCCAACAATTCCCTATGTTGGTGACTTTAAGAAACATAAAAGATACAAAGGAAGGTACTAAAATCTAGTAACTAATGAAAACAAAAGACAAAAGATAGAAGAACACAATGTTACAACAAGAAGGATGCATTATAGACTAGTACAACCCAATATATGCCAATGTATTGGGTGTGTCTCTCCTTTCTCGTTATAATCAAAGAACAAAGGAAATACGATTGGGTATATGATCGTGTAGTTGGATTGTACTGATTGTTAAAGCTCCTTCAACATGCTTAGAACATGACAATGTTGTTGGGTTGTATAATTCTCAAATGTCCCTTTATCTTTAATCACTAAGGCATAAAGAGGGCCGCAACCAGGTATACAGCCATATATCCCCCTACATAACTCTCGGTAAATTTTACTTTCTTGTTCTTCAAACTTCTCACTTCCTACTTTCAACACTTGGTTCTCATCTTACTTTAACACATTTCAGAGATAATTTCCTAGTAGTAACACAGTACTAACGCACATCAAGTAATTTTTCTCATTCACTCCACACACACTCAATACTTCCTTCAATGTTTTGGATCACGTCTTAGGATCTAGCCCCTGATGCATATCAAATTGGTCTCCTTAGACTCATTAATAACCCCTAATTTGTCCTTGGGAAGTGTTGGAACCTTCTTATGGCTTGACAAATCCTTTTTTTCCTTAGGCTTGATAGCACCCAAATTAGCTACCTTTAGGATGGAGATGTAAAGCTCTTTTAGCCTTACAAAGCAAATAGCAAAAAATAGCACTATAATGACTAATGTAAGTATATGCCACTATGTTAAGCATGAGCCTTCAAGGGCCTCCTATCTTCCAGCTTCACTAAACAAACCGCTCCCATGCAGTAAGACAACCTGGTCATGGCAAGAGGTTTAGACGATACCTTTACCCTTACTTCCCTTTTCTTATTCATCAAGAATAAAGCAAATGCCAAGAAATCAACAAACTTCCTTCTTATCATTAAAAGGTCAACCTCTTCTCTTCATCTCCTTAAGGATGAGTTTTATTGCCTTATTGTCATAAGCTAGCAGATAATAGAGCCTTGCCCAATCGCCTTGACCTAACTTATCCAAATGTCTACTCTAACCATAGATTCAACCAAGAAGAACTTGTCTTTCCACTTTTAGATGGATGAAGTTAATCCCTCAAATAGCTTTTGTAGAGGTCAACTTGTTAAATAATACTACCCATTGCTTAACCTTCTTTAGCCCATAAAAGTATCTAAATAATTAAGGAGTTGCTTGTCAAGCTGGCCTCCAACATAGTCCTTTGAAGGCAACCAATATGCAAAATGAGTTAGTGCCAAGATGACGAAGGTTTACCCTGTAGTAGTTTAAGAAGCCCGTTAAGAAGTTGCTAAGAGGAAAATAAAGCCGATAGTCTAAGTGTTCATAGCCCTTTAAGAAGTTACTGTGTAAGCCATTAGGAATGTTGCTTGTCTCTACTTTACTAAGTATGAAGGTAAAGGGCTTTGAGTCCTCCCTATCATCTTGATACATATCCCATGGCAATTTTGCAATTTCTACCATCTTTTTTATAATCATGCTTATGATGTTACTTGTAAACACGGCCATACCTTCAGTCTGCCTTAACAGATCTACTATCACCTCCCTTAAACCTACCTATTTGTAGTTGTGCATCAAGACTAAGTGTCGACTATTGGGAACCTAGTCTACATGATAAGCCCTCGTCAGATCTCATCGTGCGTCCTATGATGAACACTTATGGCTCAAAATTTTCAGGTTTAGATTTGCATCATACTAATGCAACTAATAGATGGTTGACATGAGTCTCTAGAAGTTAATGCACTTAAGTTCCATGCAGAAGCAAATTAAAGTCAACTTCTTAGGCATGTCATAGTACCTTAGATCCAACATTTGCTAGCTAAAGCAAGTTAAGCCATTCGGCTAACCTCATAGTTAAATTACTACAGTATAGTTAACTTGGTCATAGGAGGTGTAATATCCCATAAATCAGCAATCAAGATATGAATAGCTAAGTATTAGGGCAAAGCCTTGTCCTTGTACGATTAAGGTCAATAGTTGATTTAAGACATTCGGAAAAATAAACCGATTAGGCTAGAAACTTACGAGAAAGTTGATAACCCTAATTGATGAATTCTCATACGTTTGAAAATCCATAATATAATAAGAATATTAAGAATACAATCAAAATAGTGAAAATTTACATTATATGAGACCCTAAAGTCGAATTTAGGGCAATCGTATATGAATTTAGGACTTTTGAGAAAAGTTATTCGATTAAACCTAAACTTTACAACTAAAATAGAAAAGTTAGTTGAAGTGATTTAATGAAGTTGGATTTTGAAAATAATTACCCAAAACCCCGATTTTGCCCTTAGAAGTATAATTACTTAATATAATGTAAAAATGATTAAAACCTTTAAAACCGAATTCGGAATGCAACAAGGACCTAGAGATAAGTTAATTAGGCAATAAAAGAAAATAATATAGCATAATATACTATATGAGTATATACGTATTTTTATGAGTATACCCGATATATATAATAATTATATCCGTAAATTAACCTAAAATAACGTAATTATGCATAATGAGTAATAAAATCACAAAATTAAATAGGAAAAGTATCTTAAAAACAAAAGATATGCTAGAAACATAATTACATGTATATAATTACTCATTACATATATGATATATATAAGATATATACCCGTATATTAACAAAAATCATTAAATACTAATATAAAATACCAAAATACCCTAAAACATTATCTAAAAATTATAAAAAAATAAAAAAATGACCTGAAATATGATTGGATGAAATGTAGAGAAGCTTAAAAAGAAAAACCAGCTGCATCAAAAGTAAATATCTAAAAAGTTAACACATTACACATGCAAATTCCTTAAAAGATTAGATAAATAAATAAATAAAAATTACTTAATGGTTAAGGAAAAACTCAACCAACCTAAACCACTATAAATAGGACTCTTAGGACCAAATTATACACTTTATACACTATGGGGATTTCTAGAAAAATTTATAAAAATTAGAAAATAAAACAAGAAAAATAGGAGAATTACTGAGCTAAGCTAGAAACTGAACCAAAAGAGAGTCTGTCGTGGAGCCCCGCCACCACCTAGTAAAGAAACCACCTCCTAGTCCAGCTGATAACCCCTTTCCGACTAACGGTGGCCGGAACTTCGATGAACTCAAATTCTAAGCTTTCGCCCTCTTTTTCTCTATTTTTGAAAAATTATTAAATTAATTATAAAAATATATAAAAATTAATTCCTAGGTTATTTTAGATGTACTTTCATTTAGTAAATTTATTTTAACAAAATTAGGAATATTTAATATACTTGTTTAACAAATGTACAGTTCACCCGAAATTTGAAATTCAAAATAAATACACTAAATGATGTAGTTTCTAGCTCAAAATTTTTGTGTAAGATGGTTATGATATATATGTCATTGCTATGTAGCCCGAATTTTGATTTGAATATTTTTAATGTTTATTGCATTTTTTGGCCTAAAAATAGCTTGAAATTGTGAAATAAATAGGAAATTATGAAATTAAATGATGAAATGGATATGTAATAATTTCTAGTGAATAATAAAATGTTAGGATAGGTTAAAATCAATTTGGTGCAAAAAGAATCATATTTGGGTAATTAAGTGTAATTTAGGGGTAAAATCGTGATTTCGAATATATAGGCGATAAATTGATAACATGAAACTAAGTGATGATTAAATTCCACATATTTTTAGAAGTTTATAGAAATTTTTGGGGAATTATTTGGTGACCCAAGCTAATTACTACGAATTTACGTAGTAAAATAGTGCAATTTGCGAATTGAGGTGTATTTTTAGTAATAATAGATTAAAATGTAATAAATAGTTGAATAAAAACTATATATATGTGTACTGGTCAAATTGGATAAAAAAGCATATTTTTAATATATTTAATGATATTTTAATAACCGGGAAATGTTATAGGGATATTAAGGTTAGATAATACCTATATTATGAGTTACATTAACAAATTAGGTAAAATACAATCTAATAACATAAAATACGTACAATACGATAATATTTAGGTAGATACGTATAACTGTATTAAAAACTCGAATTACCCGTTAAAAGTTATTTCTTGAAATTAGGACTCGTAATACGTGTTGTTAAATCTATACGAGCTTAAAGATACTATTTTTACTAAAATTAGATAAATTTAGATAATATAACCTATATCTCTATAATATTACTAATTTATGTACTACTATAGTTCTACTGTAATTGAAATGTGATTTAAACGATTAAAAGTATATTTCAATATGATCGAAACAATATATTATGCGTAATAATATAATTACGTATATTATTAATAAGTATTAACTTAACTTGACTTATATAATAAAAACTATATATTTTTATTATTATAATATACTTTAGATAAGATCCTAATGTTTTCATAACTATTATGAAAACTAAATTTAGATTTTACATATATAAAGCTCCCCAGTGATCAGATTGTTGACAACTTGAGTTTTCCATGATGAGCGTCGGGACAAATAAGTGGGATCAATGCTTTACAATATTTTGGGATATTATTTTAGAATATCCAAGGACTTTGGTATGAATTGGCTTATGATTGTAGTTAGCTGTTTGTGCGTTACAGTGTTTGTGGTTGGATTTCGATTTGTTATGATGGGAATTAAGCTTCATGATATAATTGTCCTGTGATTATTATTATGTTTGAATTGTTTGAGCTTGGTTGATCACTCTGAAAAGATGAATTAACTCAAACTTAACTTAATATTTAATCTGATATGTATAGCAACCCACTAGGGGTAATGATTAGGATTTTTGAGCCAAACACAGACTCCCTTTGATGAGGATAGTTGAAATGGTCATTTCTTTACCCTTAGCCGAACTAAGTAACAAGAGAGGAGGTCACGGCAAGGTTGAGAGCCGTCGTTCGAAGGTGGTCACGGGAGGAAGGTATTCTCCATTGCACAAGCCTCAGTTTTGTCTTGATCTGTGAGTGTGTGACGTCAATCTCCTCAACTTGAATTTGAGCGGGCGCAATTTCTCTGATCTCACGACTGACCGAATAACGTCGTGCTATGACATTTGCTTGTACATACATTACATCTAACCAACTTGATTGAAAACCCTACTTGTGATGTGCTGAGTGCATACTTTTGTCTCCACCCCACTTACCGAGCAAGTTATCACTCATTTCCTTATAGTTTGTTTTGTAGGTTCTAAATGGCTTATAAGTGTCTACCTAATACCAGAACCCTAATAAACTAGGACGGGGAGCAAGATACAACAAGAAATGGCCAGTTGTTACTCTTAGTATTAACTTTTTATCTCTTAAGGAAAACTATACAAGACTCCTCAAAGGACTTGGTAGTTTTCAATGTTTTGTTCATATATGAAATGACAGGTACCTGTGGGATTTACTACTATTCTTTTATAAGGTCAAATTATAAGTTTATTATTGCAAATTTTTTCAAAGAATTACTCTATGGGTTTATATTAAACGAGTATCGAATTGGATGCTTCAAAGGGGTAGAGTTGAGCATGCTTGGTGTAAATTAGGTCTAAGATAGCAGTTATGAGAATAGTTTCTATCTTAGGATGGTTTACACAGCGGGATTGTTACGACTTTACCTTTTCGGGGCGTAATGGAAGGCAAAAGCCTAAAGTAGCTTGGAAGTTCCATTATGTGGCATACCTTTGGCACACCAGCTTGACCAAGATCGTCTAGGGTCTTTACTCCTTAGCACAAGTCTTATCCACCTTGGAACATCCACTTACTTAGTCATTCTACTATGTTTGGAGCTTGATAAAACTAAATTGCGCCGTTTTATAAGTAGATATTATAGTACTTTTATAAATTTTTTAGTGTAATTCAGTACTTTATTTGTTAATATTTTATTTAGCACTTTATCACACTAATTTTTATATTTTTTTATAGGAAAAATGTGCGACAATTAGAAAATATACAAATGTTGATCAATCATTCCACTAGGATGCTATGCCTCCATAGATCTTTTATTTGGAGCCTAGAAAGAAGAAATATTGAACAGACACACTAAAGATACATTGGAACATACACTTTTGAAATTCCTTGTATTGTAAGTATGATATAAGCCTTGTAAATTAGACAATGTAGAGGAGACATCATAGACAATTTATAGAATAAACTCTTCCCTTTTCTTTTCTTTCATTATTTATTTTTCTCCATATTTTAATTTAGTTTTAGTATTTAATTATTGTGAACCTTAGATTTCTATGTAATTAATTTTCTTTTATTATTAATCCATGATTTCTTGTTATTAAGATTTAATTGCATTGTTTTGTATTACCTTTAATTCAATATAGCCAGCTATTGAATTATTGTTTGAATTTATTACAGAGTCTGCGAGATCCTCGAAATGATGGATTGGTGTAGTTACAAGTAATTGGATAGGCTAAGCAATTAGGTATTTAATCTCTCAAGATTAGGGTAGCCTATAAAGGGATTCAAGATCTTAATATAATCTTGAGATACTTTATTGTAAAAGCAATTTAAATAGAGTATACTTAGGGTTAGGAATTAGTTAGAGACATAAGCCTCATTAATTCAGACTAGGAATCTCTAAGGTCTAATAAATAAGAATAAGATCAATAGATTGCATAGTTATTCTACGGGGGGTCATTAATTGAATACTAAGTTTATGTATCCGAATTTAATTTTAATTATCTTATATTTTATTTTGTTATTTGTTCTTTATTTTATATTAATTAGAATAGTTTAGTTTAGTCGTCTTTAGTTAATTGAATTTACTTGTTATGTTATCTTTTTATTTATGTTCTTTATTTTATTTTAATAGTTGTCTTTAATTAATTAAAATTATTTTTTAGGTTAGATATTATGAAAGGGGTATGTACTGATATTCGCAATTATAGGTAGCTACTTAGGGATTAACATCTGAACTCACATCCGCTATACTATAAAATTAATAAGTGCACTTGCCTCCAATAAGAGCTCTAGCTTAATAATATTAAGAGTAAGGTCAATGGCATAGAGGAGTAGCTCATACATGCATCCCATCTTAGTAGTTAGCTTGCCCTACATTCTTGGAGATTGTACTAAGAGCTTTCTCTCCTTCTAACCTATCACCAATGAAAGTAAGATGCAAGTATTGATAGGCTATTTCAGACGTAGGTTCTAAGCCCAAGCCAACCTCTTTAATGCAAGAGATGAGCCGAAAAACCATGACCAACTTATTGAGAACCTTGGCTAAGCTCTTCAAGCTTAACTAACCTCTTCTTCACTCATGGCAAGCTGCTAGTAACACAAACAACCTTTTGACCGTTTGGATCGAGCTTCTAACAGCTCGATCGACCAAGTCAGAAGATACTTACTAAGCTCCGACATCTTTTAGTCCCTTAGGGGCTCAACTCTTAAGGCTATGATATGCAGGCCTGGTCCATAAGGTCAAAGGAAGGAAAAGTTAGATCGGCTCGATTAGATAACCTTTCATAAATGTCGCGTCAACCTCTCCTATAAATATTAGGTAATTCACTAATAAAGGGATTTGCATTCTTGCATTCTTACACTTCTTTAGTCTCTTTTGTAACCTTCTCTAACTTAAGTATCAAAATAATCATACTAGAACTACCTTCGATGGCCCCTCGAGCTTATGTTTGTTGCTTGTGTAGGTTATCATCAATCTTAGAATCCATGGATGAAAGTTGACCATCAATAATATGTTATAAATAAATATACTTCACATTACGTACTATTTCTATCTATCTATATATATTATGGCATATGTTAAAATATATTATACATTTATTATTTGAGGTATTTATATGAAAAATTTTAGAGTATTTATTTATTAAATATTATTTTTCATACTTTAGATAATACCCATGTATCACCATTAAATATAATATTTTGTGTAATACTTATGCATGGTTATCAAAATCGCAATTTTACTATTCATTTAAATGCATAAAATCAGTATAATTGTATAAAATCATAAAAAATCGATAAAAATCATAAACTTGTAAAACGTACATCAAAGTTTATAATTTTACAAAAAGTTTTCATATATATGATTTTATATTCATTTTAATAAAGAAAAATATTATAAAATTATAAACTTATAGAATCGTATTTTTGACTCTCAATTTTAACAATAATGTACATATGTATGTACATATTAAATAATATGGTATAGTTATAATGCGTTATATATCACATAATATGTTGTACATCATGCATGAAATATTTACACATATCTAATGTATTATATATTTACTTCTTTATACTACATATAGTATGCATATACTAAAATTAATGATAATATATTATTTCAATCTACATAGTATATACTAGTTTGAAAACTATTACACCCCAATCGGGTATAGTTGCAATAGTCCTACCATATAAACAGTTTTAAAATAAAAGCTGACCTTATAACTTCTATCGTAAATATAGTTTACATAAAGTATATTCTACTCAGCAGCTTTGAATCATCCAACTTGTACTTGTTTGATATAAAACCTATAAATTAATCTTTTCAAATTGAATTTTGCAAAAGACCAGTGGTACATTTTTGTAATGCAAATACATATGTATGAGTTTACAATTACGATAGAAGTTTACAAATCTACAAGTTTTTAATAATTACACATAAGACTAACAGTAAAAAACCTAGGGGGGCACAATTAGTCTCCCAAAAGACAAAAGACTATAAAAGAGAAAAATCCAATCATTTCTTCAAAATCTTCACTCCTTGGCCTTGTTTGCTATTAGATTAAGATTAGGTGAAATGCTGCATTTCTACTCTAGACCTACAAAGGAATGTAGGGGAATGGGTAACAACTTGCTTAAAATGAAATATAGATAGAAGTATGCATTCATTGCAAAGAAAGCAAGGTTATCAACCAACTTAGTTAAATGCAATGCATAAATAAGTAAATACCATCACATGATGCGATGTTGTCTGATCCATGATGAGATTAAAGAAATTTCACCCATTCTAATCTAGTTGAGGAGTTTTTCACAATTTAGTGTAGTGTCATGAGTCAAGGACAAACTAAGGCTTGTACAATAGAGATCTGGCTCTTCCCATAACTATCCTTCGGGCTAAGGACCTCAACCTTGACATGATATTTTCTCTTATCATTTCGTTCAACTAAAGGTAAGGAAGGACCCTATCAATTATTTCTATAAGAGATTGTTCTCTGCAAAGGTGTTTGAATTTGACATAATAGTTCTAATCGTCCCCTAGTGTATTGTAGTGCATGTTATGTTAAGCTTAATGTCAAGTTAGAGTTAGTTCGTTTCAAGGTCATTAAACAATATCAAATAATCCAACAAAGCAAAATACACATAAAAAACACAACATGGAGCTTAACTCCCATAATAGTAGATGAATATTCAAGTACATATGCCACGCATGCACATATAGCTAATTTATAACTATAAACAAACACATACTAAAGTCTTTAAGTATTTTAAAATAATACTTCAAAATGTTGTGAGGCATTGATTCCACTTACTTAGAGTTTAGTTACTTGAATTGGACATGAATGTCAAGCTTTATTAAGCTTCTATAGGTATCCTAAAAATATTTTTTGAGTTACCTATTTCAAGTTGAATGATCTTCTCGACCTATTTTCTAAGTCACTTTCTACTTTGGCTATGTGCCTTGAAGCCTAGTTGAATCCATATCTTTTGGTCCATACTTTGCCATTATTTCTTCATGGCTCGAATCTTATGATTGATACTCTTAGTTTCCCTGCACATAAAATCAACAATTCACTTGTTAAATATAATATTAGGTTAATCATTTTTAGGTTATTGCGTCATTAATACCGAAATATGGATGATTTAGAGTTATGATACGGGTGAATTCTACTCTTAGTACTTTCTAACTTAGGCTTTCAACTAATGTAGTTTTTAAGTTCTTAGTTGGGGGTCTTTATAAGTCAAGTTTTAAGCCTAGTTTAGTTTTATAGCTCTAAATAGGATTTGTTTGAGCTACATTTTGAGATGGGACAAATTTAAAGTTCTTGTTAGACATACTTTCTAGTTAAGTTTCTATACATATTCAAAGGTGTAAATTGAATTCAAGAACTTTTCAAACTATCTTCTAAGTGGCATTTATGCTATGAGTTTTAACTAATAAAATTTCTGCCCTATTTTTTTAGTCACTCAATTCGCTTTATAGCAAAGCAAATCTCAAGAACTTTTCAAACTATCTTCTAAGTGGCATTTATGCTATGAGTTTTAACTAATAAAATTTCTACCCTATTTTTTTAGTCACTCAATTCGCTTTATAGCAAAGCAAATCTCTACACTACTTTGACTACTAATCCATCATTTCTATAAGAATTTAAATTAGTTTAATACTCCAAAGTTTAAACCAACTCCTTGTAACACTTGCCACATGTCTAAAACATCATATATGAGCTCCTTTTTATCAATAGCATGCCTAATTCATCTTCAAAACCACTTCTTACATTTTTTATTATAAACGCTTCTTATACTTGAAAATTTTCACAAGTTCTATTATATATCATCAGGATTAGTAGTCGCAACCCAACATGCAACCCTAAATTACTTAATAAATGAGTTTTTCACTTAAAATAAAAAATTATTACCTATCGATCATCAACAAAAATCACTTAAAACTCAAATTATGTTAGAATCAATGGGGTATTGAAAGTATTCTTAGGAAAAGCATGCTACATCTCATTAATTTATTTAAAAACCAAAAATAACAACAATCCGACTTTACAATTTGAAAAACCCTTTACACAGCTTAAAAATACATTATTTGAAGATCTTGTATACAAAAATTAGGGTTGAAACTTCTTTATTTGAGGTTTCGAAAATGTAATAAAGAATTAACCAATGTGGGTGATTTCTAAGGAGCCTATACAGGCACTTAAAATTTTGGAAGTTTGGGTTGATGTTTAATTTTAAATGCAAAATTATAAGGAAACTAAGTTTCAAAAATTTTATACTTTGTTTGATACTTTTAGAAAAATAAACAAAATTGAATATAAATTATCAACTCACTAAAACATGAACTTTCGGCCACCACCTGGGTAAAGGAGCATATTGGATAGGTCAGTTGCTATGCCTCTTATAAAGTGGTGGTCTTGGTTTATTTCCAAATTAAGCCCAAAATAGTGAGCTCAAGCAACCAAAATTATAGCATATTTCTTTTAATTTCCTTTCTCTCTTACATGTATACTTTTTAACTCTCACTAGTGATTTTCTATCTATTCTAGGTAACTAAAAGGTTTGAAATGCAGGTGGTCTTTCCTTTATATAGTGCATTGTTTTATGATTTGGAAAATTAACAATCACATAGTTTTCTTAATTAACTTTATAAAATTATGTCTTATTACAAGCCAACCCACTCATATATTATCTTAATGTTTTCTATTGTATTTCTACACCATTTACTATATTTTCTTGATCTTGTAACATTTTTATTAATTACTTTCTATTTTGTTTAGTAATTTTAATGTATTATGTATATAAATTAGACATATATTTATGGTTATACTTATATTAGACATATATTTATACATTAAGTATATCCATGATATATACATGTTTCCTTTTAAATTTTTTTTATCCATTTTATAAAATTTTATGGCTAAGCAATTTATTTCTAGAAGTGGTTTATCTAACAAATTATATACACACATTATCAATAAATAATTTATAATTTTTACTATCACTAGCTTTTCGAATATATTATGATTTTATTATTCTATTTTCAAAATCTAACTCTATGGTATTATTTTTACTAATGTCTAGCCTTTTTGCAAGAATCTGGCTTAATCTAACTATTTGCGAGAATACCTTAAATTAAGGGCCTCAATCATAAGTTACTAAAAATGCAAGGTTAAAAAAATACAACATAAATCAATTACTTTATATTGTATATATAGCATGTATATTATCTAATACATCTCTAGATCAAATGTATAAAGATGTACTTATACTTCTAAAATGTTATACTTATATATCACATATAAGTATGCATAAAAAATAATATCATATGATAATGTATAATATTAAATTAGATGCATTACATAGACTTAAGGAAGGGTTGAGTGGTCTAAATTGTAGGTGGATTCACCAGCTTGGATAGGTCATCACAGGCCTCTTTTCTCGACTCGTTGAACCGGGCATGTGGACCAGTAGGTTGGCTTATCAATTCAATCCTTTTATTTTTTTTAAATATAAGGCTATTGCAACACATAATAGCAAATTCTAATATATATATATTAAATAAGCTGCTGTGGTCCAACAACAACAGGGGTTAGGGACTATTAAAAAAAATTAACTTGCTACAGCAATGCAGTAGAAAAAATAAATAAAAAAAGTGCACGTTGTAACAATAAAAGCAACTGGCGCTTGGTTGCTGCAATTACTATTGTCATAACAACACACACACACACCACATTTTAATATGACAAAACAATACATACATAATCTAATTAATGCTCGCATATTATGGGGGAAAAAAATTTAATGAACAGTCATCATGATCTGGGTGTGAATAGTTGACGCACTGACAAATTCAAATAATGAATTTTTGGCATATAGTCAGGCATAAGAGAAACCTCACATGCCAACTATCCAACAATTGCAATAATGCACACTTAAAGTCGAGAGAAAAAATCCAAACCATACACAGATTGAGTCATTGACATGGGTAAATGACTTTAGTCATTCTAAAAAATTGAACATTGTGTATTTTCACTCAATCTAAAATATGTCAGAACACAATAAACGCATATGGTTTCAAAATTCAAATGCTCCATGTGAATGTTATAAAACACGGGTGTAAATCTTTGCTCTCCATCAACTCATATGCTCTTCTATCTAAACTTTGTTCTCAAAATTGAAAAATAATATCGGACTTGTTTATAATTTTTTTCTCTAGTTGCTACAGTAGTGATAATTTATTTTCTCCCAATTACTAAGTAAGTTTTTAGTGCAATAATTTTTGTAAATTTCTATCAAGCATTTGTATTAGGTATAAATTTCTACACATATAATTGTGATAAAAAAAATGGATTGTTTTTTCCATAAATCTTTCTCCAACAAGAAGGGTGGCAAAGGAAAGGCAAAAGTTGCTTATCAAAGCACTCATTTTGTAGACATAGAGGATTATGATATCCAGCATGATTTCACAAGCAAGCAACTAAATGATGTACAAGGTACTGTTAAAGTTCCTCCCGAGTTCGATCCATTACCACAAGACGAACGGAATGAAGCCACGGAGGACAAAGAAGCGATAGATATTGCAGCGAATGGCGTTCAAGAAGTCTATCATGGCAATTCAGATAAGCTGCTTAAACATGCCAAATTTGAGATTTTTCTAAAACATGTCTTTAAAATCGTGGATGAAAGGGGAATTCTCATATCACGCCTCAAACTTGAGGAGTCGTAACAGTCTTACCATATAAACCAACCTAAACTCAAAGCTACCCCTTAGCCGCTAACATCTATATAGTCCACATAATGTGAACGACGACTTAACCAGCTTTGAAGCAGTCAGATGAGCACTTGTAGTAGATAAGACCTATAGAGCACGTACTGATATATAGTTTAGTTTTTTTTACATAGCTTATCATACATAAAAAGTGGCGAAGTTTTCAAAAGAAATAGTACATCTCTATAGGAAGATTATATTACATAAAGAATATATATAACAGTAAGCCAATAAAGACTATAAGACCTCTCAAGAAAACCTTATAGTCCTCTTACAAAAGAAAAATAAACGTGACATAAGTTTCAATCCATTCATTAGACTTCATCACTTCACTCCCCAACTTATTGGGACTTACTTGTAAACAGTTGTAATAAGGCATCTTTGAGTTCTATTCTATACCTGCAAAACAATCTATTAAGATGTGGGCTTAATTAACTCAGTAAAAAGGAACGAAGTCAAAAGAGTACATTACCAAACATGGTTGTTCAATTATTAATTAAATGCAAGTACAACAGACAAATGATTTAGCTAATCACAATGTTTAATTGGTTTATTGTGAAGTTAGAGTAATTCCATCTACTATAACTTAGATTTCAAGGAGTTTTAACACGATACTATCAAACTAAATTGGAACTTGTGCAATAGAGACACTTTTCTTCCCTAGATAACATTCGAACCATGGTTCTCAACCTTGCTATGACCCATTCTTCAATCACTTAGTTTAATTAAAGGTGGGAAAATGACCATTTCTGCTATCCTCATTAAAGTGTCAGTATTTAGTTTGACAACTTAATTGTTACTCTTATTGGGTTATCGTAAATGTTAAGTTAGGTTTTTAGTCAATTCAAGATTTATCCGGATTATTAGGTGAGCAACCAAATTCGTACACTTAGGACATGATATATTCAAGTAGAAAGGAGCACTTAGAGTTTGACTCCCAATCTTCAATTATTATCACAGATACACACATAAACAATCTAGCCACAACTACAAACAAAAACTCATACTTCTCCATGCATCTTAATATGATACTTCAATATGCCACAAAGTATCGATCCTAACTTACTTACGCTTTTCTAGTAGTTACTCTTGATCGTGGTCTCCTTGATCTTCAATTGCCCCTAAAAATATACAATAGATTAGTTTTCAAGCCTTAATTCCTTAGTCATTAGTTTGCTTTATATGTTTTTGGTTGTTTAGTCATAATTTCATAAGTTATTTCCACTTAAAAATCATGATTTCTTGGCTAATTAATGATTTTTACAAATTCCTCTAATTAGCCGAATATTGTAAGCTATCATTTGAGTGATTTATTATGGTTTTCTTTAGTAAAAATTCTCTAAGTTTGGTTTTGAAAAGTTTTATAGTAGTTTTCTTTAATCTAAAAATCTTTTGAGTTACTCTCTTAGCTATACAAGTGTTATTTGTTACATTAGTTTTATCCTTGAAGACAGCCTTTGAACTTCTCCAAGTTAAACTCCCTATTCAACAATCCTTTAAGCTATCCTCTAATTCTGTTGTTTATAGAATTTTTAATAAAACCATCACCTAACTGATCCTTTACTTCCTCTGTTTTCACATTTACTTCATAATTTTTGCTTATGATCTACTCTCTGAGTATCAATCTAGTGTAAAATTCATCCTTAAAATCCTTTGAGTTATCATACGCTCTAAACTAAAGTCCTAAATTTAGTTAATTTACCCACTTTCCTTTTGAGTTACAATTGTAGAATCAAGTAAAACATCAAATAACACTCTAAACCAACCTTCCTTAGTTTCATTACTTCTTAATTCTTGTTTCATTACATCATAATTCATCAATTGTTTCAAGTTCACTAAATTAGTCAAATGTTAACTTACTATTTAAGGCCAATTTCCAACTTTCCATAATTTCTCACTTTTCCAATCACTGAAACTACTCTAAAACAGTATACATACTCCAAAATATGATTCAAACTCAATATCTAAGTGGTATTATTAAAAAAAAACACATTATTTCCACTAACTTCATTATTTTAAGCATCATTTTAGACTCAAAAATCAAATAAAAATATGAAAATAGAATCACGAAAAACATTAACATAGCAATTTAGTGTTAACATGGAATAGTTTATAGAAAAAAGTTGAAGTAGAAACTACATTGTCTGTTTACTTTATTTTAACTTCGAAAATCGCTCGATTTCTTTAATTTCTTAAGGACGTATATATTAGCTACTAAATTTATATAAAATGATATTTTTTTCTTAGATTCTATATACAAAAATATGTAAGAATAATTTTTTTTTTTTCATAATTTTCTAGGAATTTTTTATATTTTTAATAATTTACATAAAATTGGGGTAAAGTCAACTCTAGCCACCAATGTCTCCTCTCACTTTGTTAGAAGCATTGGATGGTTGGTATGGCTTTTGGTGGTTGTGGTGGTCAAGCTCCAAAAACTCCCTATGTTACCGTACCCTTGGTTGCTCAAATTGCACTCATTTTGTGTAATTTTTCCTAATTTACTTCCTTAAATTCCCAAATCCAACACTTAATTTTTATAAACCCTAATTTGCTTGTACTTAATGTTGGAGAGGATCTTTGTATTTTTCTTAGCTTGTAAAGTTTAGAAATGAATTTTCTTCTCTCTTCATGCAATTTCCCTTAAATACTTTGCTCAATTAGCATGATCTTCATTATCTATCACACCAACAGCTATCTATGGCCTTTCTACACGCCTTAAAAACTTAATCTAAGTTACCATGAATTTTTTTTTAATTTTTAATGATTCTTTATTAATTTTCTTAGGTTATTTTAGCCTAAAATGCATATATTAAGGTATTTTTACTAATTATGGGGATACGTATATACTTAAAAATTACACACAATGCACACATATATATTTCATATGTTATTTTATGTCCCATATTAATTTTATTAGATAAATAATTTATCTCTAAAAGTATACGATCTAATAAAAACTATTTTACGTGATTACAACGAATAATATTTAATACAGTTAAATTGTACTATTTTAGCTATATTATTATTATTTTATCATATTTTTAATATTTGGGTCCATGGGGTCTCTTCAACTAATGTCTCAAGCCTATGCACAAATTTTTAGGTTAATCGAGTTAGTTCACCAATACCTTAAATTTACCTATTCGATTCCTATTTGCCAACCACGAGGCTTACATTTCCATCCTCCTTTAGAAAACTTTTGTCCTCAAAACTTTAATTATCACTTTACCTAACATAACATCTAAATACTCTAACATTCAATTAGTTATTGCTAATCAAAAAATAAAAAGGATTCACTAACCTGATTTCTAAAACAATTAGGGGTATCTATTCTGAATTGCCATCTTTGGTTCCCATATCAATTCTGTTTGATGGCCACTTCCCTAACTAACTTTTACATATTCCAAATCTTAGTTTCATAATCTCTGAACTTATGCATCAAGTATCTGAATATGTTGCTCTTCCATTGTATAATCCTTTTGTAGATCTACTAGCCTTATTTCTACTACTGTATTTGAATTCTTCATAAACTTCCTTAACATAGATACATAAAACACATCATGATATTTTGATAGAATTGGTGGTAAAGCAAGTTGGTACACTACTTTCCCAACTCTTTCCAGTATTTCAAAGGGTCTAATGTAACACAGACATAGCTTTCCAGTTGTTATAAATTACTTAAATCCTCAAAATGGACTTATCTTCACATACACATGGTCTCTAACTTGAAACTTTAACGGTCTCTACTTCAGATTTGCCCAACTCTTAAAATGATCTTGAGCTGTTTTCATCCTTTGTCAAATAAGCTTCACCTTGTCATGCATTTGTTGAATCAATTAAGGTCTTATTGCTACATGTTCCTCACTATGTCAATATAGTGGTGATCGGCACTTCCTTTCATATAATGCTTCAAATGGTGCCATTTGTATGGTTGCTTGATAACTATTGTTATAAGCAAACTTTACTGGTGGCAAATATTGATCCCAATCTCCTCTAAAGTCTAATATACAGCCTCCAAGCATATCTTCTAATATCTGAATCATTCTCTTTGATTGATCATCCGTTTATGGATGATAAGCTATACTAAGGTGCAATTTTGTTCCTAAAGATCGATTTAAGCTCTCCCACAACTTTGATAGAAACCAACTATCTCTATTGGAAACAATACTCTCTGGTATATCGTATAATCAAACAATTTCTCACACATATAACTTAGCCTACTTCTCCATTGAATCTCCAGTTCAATAAGCTAAGAAGAGTACACATGTCGTTAACTTATCAACAATTGCCCAAATAGAATCATGTCTAGCCCTAATTCTAGGAAGTTCCACCATTAAATCCATTTTAATATTATCCCTTTTCCATTGGGGTACTTCTAATGGTTGGAATAGTCCACTAAGTCTTTGATGTTTTGCTTTCACCTATTGATACATAGTATAACTTCTAACATATTGAATCACATCCTTTTTCATTCCTTTCCACTAGTACATGGTTTTCAAATCTTTATCCATCTTATTTCTTCTAGGATATAATGTATATCCAGTAACATGTGATTCATCCATGATCTCTCACTTCAACTTTGCATCATTAGATACATAAACTCAACTTTTAAATCTTAATAACCCATTTTCATCAATACAAAAATCCGATACTTCTTCTGAGTTCAGCTTTTCTTTTACAAATTTTAAACTTAGATCTTGTTCTTGTTGCATCTTAATTCTCTCTAATAGAGTCGATTAAACAACTAAGTTCATCAATTGCGCCTCATCATCATGCCACTTAAACTCATTCCTCTGTTTCTTAAATTCCTAGATAAAATCCTTTTAGGTGGTTAATAAGGAAGCTACTTGCTCATAATTTTTGCGACTTAAAGCATCAGCTACCATATTTTCTTTGCCAGCGTGATAGTTAATAGTCAAATCATAATCCTTAATTAACTCCAACCATTGCCTCTATCCTAAATTCAATTCATTCTAAGTAAAGAAATATTTCAAACTCTTGTGATTAGTGTAAATCTCATAATGTTGACCATACAGGTAATATCGCCATTTTTTCAAAGTAAACACAACAGTTGTTATTTCCAAATCATGTGTTGAGTAATTTCTCTCATAAGACCTTAACTGCCTATAAGCATAAATAATTATTTTGCTGTCTTGCATCAAAACACATCCTAATCCATTTTGAGAAGCATCGTTATAAACACAATAGGACTTACTTGGATCAGGCAGGGTAAGTATTAGAGCTAAGATTAAACGATCTTTTAACTCTTGGAAACTTAGCTCACATTCTTTAATCCATGCATGCTTAACATCTTTTTGAGTTAACCGAGTTAATGGTCATGCTATCTTCGAGAAATCCTTGATAAATCTTCTATAATATCTTATAATTCCCAATAAACTTCTTACTTTAGTAACTGTAGTAGGTTATTTCTAATTAGCTACAGCCTTAACCTTTTCTGGATCCACCGAAATCCCTTCTCTAGATATTATATGACTCAAGAACACTATCTTCTCTAACCATAAATCACATTTGCTCAATTTTTCATATAACTTATTGTCCCTCAACTTTTGTAATGCTAGCCTCAAATGATTAGCATGTTCCTTCTCTGTCTTTGAATAAATCAAGATATCATCGATAAGAACTACTACAAATTTATGCAAATAAGGTTGAAAAATTCGATTCATTAAGTTTATGAAAATTGCAAGTACATTAGTTAATACAAATGGCATTACCATAAATTCATAATGTCTATACTGTGTATGGAACACCGTCTTAGGTATATCTTCCAATTTAATCCTCAGTTGATGGTATCTTAATCATAAGTTAATCCTTGAGAATATTGTAGCTCCATTGATGCGTCTCTAGGGTCGAACACATGGAGAAGCACCATAACGAAACAAACCGAAAGAAATAGAAGAAAAAGCTAACAAAGTCCAGGCAGCTACTGAATGGATATGATGCACCACTCAATCTTACTTGGCCTACAATCCACTGGATGTGACTCACTGGTCCGAATTGAAGGGCCACTTGCTATTACTCCTTACTAAAAGGAATAGAAAAGAGTTGAAGGATAATGAGAACACTAAGGTTACAAAAAGGAAACGTGAATAATTTCTCTATTGATGATTCATTGTCTGCGTATAAGCAAGTAAGGGTTTATATACTCGTCCGCTAAGACTACTTTACATATATGAAAAGACAAAAGAGTATTCTTATAATTAAATTACATAGGATATTCCAAAAAGGGTAAAAGAGATAAATAATATTCAGTACGAAAAAAGAAAGAATCATTCTGGAATGTTGTGTTAGAAGACATGTGTTGCTTGGTGGTTAGACATTAGAAATATGATATAAAGTAAGCAGAAGCAAAAAAGCGTTGCAACCAGAGGCTGACCTGATTTAGATCAGGTTGGGAGCCAATCAGTCTTGTAAAGAAGTCAACTGAATTGGAGTCAGATGTCTATAGTCGGTTCAAAAGCTTAGCTCAACTTATCATAGGCTGCCTTTTAGAATAAAGCATCGCTGCTGAGTAGGAGTAGATCTGACACACGTAAGGATATGATAGCTAGATTGAAAGAACATCAATTTAAAATAGAAATCCCCATCTCGAATATGGCTTCGAGTTAGTGTTCCCTACGTGAGTCCTTGGAGTCCTCTAGCTCAGCTGAGAATAATTGGTTTAAGGGGCTTAATTCTTATCATTTGCCTAGGGGTCAAAAAGATTTATCCTCAAATCTGGAGTGGTTTTTGCTTCTTCTCCTGGGGCATTCGTAGGGTCTTCTTCTATTGGTTGGTGAAGGATTAGATTGGATACATTGAAGGTAGAAGAGACATTATAGTCATTAGGTAACTCGACTTGGTAGGTGTTACAGTTGATCTTCTTCAGGACCTTGAATGGCCCATCAACTCAAGGAGATAGTTTGCTCTATCTTAAGTACGAGAATCATTCTCGACTGAGGTGAATCCATACCAAGCCTCCTGGCTGGAAAATGACAGTTTAACGGCTTTAGTTACCAATTTCATGTTGTTTCTAATTGAACTTGGTGATCTTCCTAGTTATAGACTAGTGTAACACTTGCAATTCTTAGGCTCAATCAACTTCAAATTAACTCTCTTCAGCAGCTGTTGGAGTGCTAATCATGTCTAGGAGAATTATCGGATTAAGGCCATAGATGACCTCAAATGGAGTCTTCTAAGTAGTGCTATGGATAGTCCAGTTATATGTGAACTCCACAACTGGTAGGCACAGATCCTAGTCCCTCAAGTTCTTTCCCATAACAACTATGAGTAAGTTACCTAACGTCCTGTTCACCGCTTCAGTTTAGCCATTAATTTGAGGGTGGCTATTAGAGATGAATTAAAGTTTAGTTCCAAGTCTTCTACAAAGAATGTTCTAAAAATAGCTTACGAATTTTGTGTATCTATCTGAAACAATAGTCTTCAATACTCCATGTAGTCGGACAACTTCCTGCAAAAACAAATCAACAATATATAAAGCATTGTTAGTCTGATGGCATGGAATGAAGTACGACATCTTACTGAAGTGGTCTACTACAACAAATATAGAATCTTTCCCTCTGAATGTTTGGGGCAACCTTAGGATAAAGTCTATATTAAGGTCAACCCAAGGTAAGGTTAGTGTTGGCAAAGGTATGTATTTTCCATTAGGCTCCCTCTTCCCCTTAGGTTGCTTATAAATTTCACAACTACCAACTACCTTATGGATATCCTTAGCCAAACCAAACTAGTAAAATTTTTCCTTCAATAGGTTAGCTATCTTGGTTTCCCTAAAATGACTAGATAACCCTCTACTATGAGCTTTCTTTATCAACAGCTTACGTATGGAACAGTTTAGTATACATAACCCTCAGTCCTTGAACATACAACCTTCCTTAAGATAGTATCTCTTAACATCAATTCTATCCCTACATTGTTCTATGATAGAGCTAAAATGAGGGTCATGAGCATATTGCTTAGTGATGAGTGAGAATCCTAATAATTTTGTTTGCAAAGTGATCAGGAAAGTTTATCGTTGTAACAGAACATCGATAACCACTTTTGCGCTTCCCTTCTTGTGCCGAATGATGTAGGAGAACCCTTCCATAAACTCTAACCACTTGGCTTGTCTTTTTGAGAGTTTGTTTTGACTCTCAAGATGCTTCAGAGACTTATGATCTGTATAAATAACAAACTCTTGTGGCAACAAATAGTGTTGCCAAACAATAAAGGCTAGGTACAGAGAGTATAACTCCTTCTCATACACAAAATAGTTTAGGGTAGGACCATTAAGCTTCTTACTGTAGTAGATGATGGGTCATCACTACTACATGAGGACAGCACCAATTCGAACTCCTAATGCATCACATTCTAACTCGAAAGGTTTGTCAAAGTTTGGTAATAATAGAACAGGTACTGAGGTGAGCTTCAACTTGATCTCCTTAAAGCTCTATTCAGCTCATTCATTCTACTAGAATCCATCACCCTTCTTTGTTAACTCAATCAAGGGAGCGACTATTATATTGAAGTCCTTAATAAATTGCCCATAAAAAGAAGCTAGGCCAAGAAAACTTTAAACCTTAGTAACATTCTTCAGAGTTGGCCATTCTAGAGTAACTCAGATCTTCTCTTTATCTGCTTAGATTCCTTCCCCTAATACTACAAGACCAAGAAAAATCACTTTATCTTGGTAGAACGAATACTTTTTCAAATTCCCATATAACTTCTCGGTTTGCAAAGTGTTAAATACTTAGTAGAGATGTTAAACATGGTTATTCAGGTTAATACTATATACTAGTATGTCACCAAAGTACATGACCACACATCTTTTGATTAAGGGGCACATCACATGGTTTGTTAAACCTTATGAATGTGCTTGGTACATTAGTAAGTTCGAACGGCATAACCAACCATTCGTAGAGACCATGCTTAGTCTTGAAAGTAGTCTTCCACCCATTACTTGGTCTCATACGAATTTGGTGGTAGTCACTTCAAAGATCAATCTTTGAGAATATTTTTGCACCATGAATCTCATTTAACATGTCATCGAGCCTTGTTATCAAGTATTTATACTTGACAGTAATTTGCTTGATTGTTTAGTTATCGATGTACATATGTCATGAACCATCTTTCTTTGGAACGAGCAAAGCTAATACTGTGCAAGGGCTCATGCTCTCCCTCACACATCCTTACTCTATGATAAACAGCTCGGTAGCCTGCTTAAGGTTCATTTTGTATGTAGGTCGGTTTGGTAAAGCGGTGTTTAGCTATAGATCAATATAATGCTCAATGCCTTAGACTGGAGGAAATCTTTTAGGCAGTTTTTTAAGAAACAGGCTGGAAAACTCATTTAGCAGGCTTCAATTTTCATCAGGAATATTCTCTAAATCTCTCATCTTCAATGGTCTTCTGATAAACAGGAACATAGGCTCTTCAGCTTTTTCAATAACTTGGAGCTCTCTTTAGCTCATAACTAAGGTCTTCTTCTCTGTAGATCCCATTTACTTGGGATAAGGTTATAAGCTACAACATAACCCTCTTTCCATCCTTAATAAAGGTATAGGTGTTCCTGTATCCATCGTAAGTGATACGTCAGTCAAACAACTATGGTCGTCCAAGTAACAGGTGTGAAGCTCCTACGGGGACGATATTGCAAACTACTTCATCCTTGTATACGTTCCCAACACTGAATAGTACGGTCACTTATTCAATCATGTACAAAGCACTCTTATCGTGAAGCCAATGTAGTTTGTAAGGTCGGCAGTCCCAACCTTTGCATAAAGGATTATACAATGACATTAATACAACTTTCTCCATTCACTATAATGGTGCACAATTGTCCCTTTATGGTACATTTAGTATGGAACAAATTTTCCCTTTGGTCTTTCTTGAAGCTTAGTAGGGAACTTAATACTCGTTTCAAAACTAGGGTCATCACTTCTCCCTGGTTGGCATAAACACATGTTTCCTCTTCTTCCTCAGCTTCTGCTTCTCGAATATCCTTCTCCTCCTTAAGCTTGCTTTTGTCGATGCTATCCATTACATCTCCTTGGAGAACCATGATACGTCGGTTTGGTAGCGACCATGTGTCTGAAGCTAAGCATTTAAAGTGCTTCACCTCATTAGTCTTCTGTTCGGAGGTTTATCCCTTCTCATACATCTTCAAGGTTGACCTAGCCTCGATTCGGCTTGGCTGACTTACTCGTCCTTATTGGTTTGCACGACTTTCATCAGGTAGGTCATTCTTGTCTTCAGCTTGATATGGCCTCCTCGATTTGACTTGAATAGGTTGGCACAGAGCTGGAGTCTGAGAGAATGTTGGCCTAGGTTGGCTCGGAGTATTTCTCCTCTGCTTTTCAACTCTTTGTGCAATCTTGATTGCCTCTTCCAAGGAATATAACCTTTACACTTCCACAATGTTACGAATCTTGAATCTGAGTCTAGAAATAAACCACGATGCTGTACAATCTTCGAGTTCATTTACGTCAGCCCGGATCATAACCATTTGGAACTCCCTCACATAATCATCAACTGTTCGGCCTCCTTAACGAAGTTCTTGTAACCTTACAAATGTATCTTGTAAGTAGGTCTTGGGCACGAGTTTACCTTTTAACAACCTTTTTATCTCATCTCAAGTCCTTACTCCTTGTCTTCCATCCCTTGCTTTAGCTACATTCAGATTTTTCTACCATATAGTGGCGTACTTAGAAAACTTAAGTGCAATAAGTCAGACCTTCACAGCTTCTGTATATCCACAACAATTAAAAACCTTCTCCACCTTCTCTTCCCACTTTAAATATTCATCGACATCTCCACTTCCATTGAAAAGTAGGATTTAGACCTTGACATTGTCTAACCCTCGAGGAGCTCGGGATCCTCGCTTTTATGCTCAATAATAACCAACTTCTTCTTCTTCTTTCCTAAACTCTTCAACATCCAACTCTTCGTCATCTTTCGTAATCTCCTCTAACTCTATTCTTCGTTTAGTAGCTCGATCTGCTACTTCTCTAGCTCGCTGTGGTTGAACTAGGCAATTGGTTTGGTTACCTTGGCTATATTATCTCTCAGGGGCATTTTCTCGTAGGTTATGGTGTTGTACGCCTTGAGGTTGTTGTTTGTTAACTTGCATCGCTGTGACTAAACTCTGAACAAGGTTTATGAGTCTGTTAAGTTTATCATTAACCGAACCTGGGGTGTATGACCACAACCAAGTTGAGCACCACCTCTCTAATCTTCGATAACACCTTGAACATTCGAATCAAACGTGATACAATACTTCTCAAATAGATTAACAAAACAATAAACAAAAAATAATGCTTCCTCATTACCCAAAAACTTCAACTAATACACTAACAACTTTAATATCCAATAATCACTTAAATATGATAGAAAAATGACTTGCTCTGTTTTCGGGGTGAAAAACAAAGTGAAAACTGTACTGACCCTAAGGGAGGCTTAGTAGTATTGCCTAGAATTTCTATATCACGTATATACCTATGATAAGAAAATCGCCTTGCAAGTCAGAGATTGCAAGACTCTAAATAATCAATCGCTAAGCTTAACTCATTATATAATATAAATAATTATAGATATCCATTTTTCTACAGTTCTTCAGAACCGCAGAGAATCGGTATCTCCTACCAAAATAGTGAAATAAGATAAACAATTCTAGAAAATTCTAAACTTACTACAGATACTAAACTTAATTGAGATATTAGTCGTTTTCTGAAACATTTTGAATTAACTACACAAGCTTTTCATCATACTTATTCAATGGTAGCACTTTGCGCTCAGTTTCTATTCTTCCCAACTATCGATCAACCTGCAAAGAAAAAAACTATCGGGTTGTAAGTTTACGTTTAGTGAGATAAATACCCCCGTCCATACCATATGATAGAAATTTATTAGATGCATAATCATATGAATACTTGAACAATCAGTATGCCAAAAAATGCATACAGTGGCCTAGGAACTGCATACGACTTAGAATTACGCCTACTATAGTAGGAGTTTGGAGATAATTAACCAACCCAAACCAAAATCCGGGTTCTAGACCTTGGATTTTATTTCATTTGCACTATTGTGCTTAAGTCAAAACAAAACCAAAGCATATATATATATATATATATATGTTTTCTTTCCTGAACAACAAATTATATTTTCAAAATCCCAAGTTTAGTGATATGGTGGCCCTTGCAATCCACAAACACACGCCCTAAGTAGAGGCTACAAGATACGGCCCCTCATTGATGGTTGGCGTCTCCCGACGCCTAGTAAGTCCGTCAGCTTAAGATAGAGACTTAATAAAATGATGACATAACTAGTGCCCAATCCTGCAGGAAGCCCTCCTCCTGTGAGTCTCTTCCCATCTTCCGTGTGAAGCGATAGTTGGTGTTATCCGAATGCAATTATGGGGAATGCATGATTCATTGAATTTCTTAATCATATAAGTGATTAATCCAGTTTTTCATGATGATCAGATAATTTCATTCCATACAATTGCACGTATGAATTATCATAAACAATTTCCATTGATACATGATTAACAAGCCATAGCATACGATCACAAATTCATACACATGCACTTCTCATATCCCACAAGCATCCAATTTATATATATATATATAAGTTTAGGTACATTTATTTTACAAGTAAAATCAAGTAAAGAGTCATCAGGAATTCACTCGCTCAGCCATGTGGGTCAATTGAAAAATAGTTTTTGAAGTTGAAAAATAGAGGGCATAAAATAAAGCTTGGTGCCATAACTATGGAAGCAAAATAGTGGTGGCAATGTTGGGATTTTGTAGGGTTAGATTTCTTTTTTTGGTTTGTGTTTAAAGTGAGAGAAAAGGAAGTGAAAATGAGAGTAAAAGAGGGAGAGAGTGGCAGATTTTTGAATGGAAGGAGAAGTGTATTCAAGAAGCTTTAATTGATTGTCTTTTAGTATGCACAAATGCCAACTTTTTGACAAGACTAGAAGATGTAAACATTAAGGGGTGAATAGTAGATGTGTAAGACAATTGAGTGATAGACAAATGACAAGGCATAGCCTCTCTTTTCCGTCTTTTCAAACCGGCCATGTAGGGAGCAATTAGGGCATGGTGTTGTCTTGTCACTTAATTAAAAGTTGAACACATAAAATAATATGATAACTTGTCCATATACAATATAAGTTGTATTATGATAAGGGAAGTGTCTTATCACTAGTTTTTAATAAGTTATCAATTGATAAATAATTCCAACTCACAATTGATAAGTTATTTAAGGTGATCAGTTGGTTTACTTATTCATGTGTATAAGTCTTATGCATGAAGATAAGAAGATTGTTTTATATGAAATTTTTTTAGAGTTGATTTCTTAAGTTGATTTGTAAGTTATGATTTAATTCTTATTAAATTATGAAAATTTCTAGAGTTCAATAAAATTATTCAAATTAAATTATTAATTAGTCGCTTATGGTTATAAGTCCTTAATTGTTTTAAGGTTTAAGGTTTTGAGTGACTTAGAATCCATGGTTCTCGTATTAAAGTTTTATCGATAATAGACTTTCGAACTGAAAAATTAAATTTGTTTTTAAATGCAAACTTGAACTCTTAGCTTAGTTTATCATTGGGAATGTCCGGGAAGTACTCTTAGTTAAATCGCAAATCCACTAAAAAGTAGGGTTCATAACTTATCTATGTGTAACATGGCTTATAAGTGAAAATAAGAGAATTGTCTTATATGAAATTCTTTTAGGGCTTGGTTCTCAAATTAATTTGTAGGTTGTGATTTGCTTCTTTAGAAATTTTAGAATTTTCTAGAGTTGAATAAAATTTATTCAAATTATATTTTTAATTATTTATTTAGGATCATAAGTCCTTAATTATCACAAAGTTTAAGGTTCAAGTGAGTTTAAGTATATTTTAGGGTTTTTCACTAACTCGGGAGTAATTGACTTACACCTAGGAGCTTAAGGTTCTATTGGCTTAATTATTTAGGATCGTTGCTTTATTATGCAACATATATATATCATACGATAAATTAAGAAAAGAGATTAAGAAAAGAGAAGGAAATTACTTAGTAATATATTTATATATATATACATATTGAGGGGCTACTTATGTACACAAGTAAAATAAATTTTGTAAATTTATTAATTTATTCCTTTAACTAGTTTAGTTTTGTTGTTTATTATTACTTGAAATAATCCTTGATTCGTTTATTATCAGTTTTATATAATTTCACAAAATTATTAATAATTTTATTAATTTATAGCTTTTCAAGCATTAAGATAATTTTATAGAGTTTTAAAAATTTTTATGGTTTGATATTTACAATTTTTATTAAGTTTAGGTTTACATTTTTAAAAGTACACGTATGTAGGGATTGGGGTTTTCTTGCGTAATTAGGGTTTTCAAATCATATAATAAGGTCTTTCAAGTTCGTTTTAAGTTTCGAGTTTAAAATTTTAGTCGGTTTTCATTTTATGTGGTTTTGTCAACTTAGGGAAATATCTATGATACTCGAGTTCGACACTATGTTTAGAAGATTAAATTTACGAAGTTTACAAGAACAATGTAATAATGGAATTACGCACCGCACACAAATCTTCACTACATAGCTTACACACCAAACTTATTTCATATGAATACACTGCAGTAGCTACGGAAGGAATATAGCAGCCATTAACAACAAGGCAAACCAAACTTTACTGCAAATTTACATACTCTCTCTTGGAACCATGCTTTGATACCAGTGAAGTTAATGCGTCTTTAAGGTTGGACACACGGAGAAACACCACAACAAAGCAAACTGAAAGAAATAGAAGAAAAAGCTAGCAAAGTTCGAGTAGTTATCGAATGGATATAACACACTGTAAGCCTCAAAGCTAAGCCAATTGACCGTAGGGTTGAACTTAGAACATAAGTTTTGAACAATCGGTTAAGAAATCCGATTAAACCCCAAATCATAAACTATTGAGAGAAATATTAGTAAAAATGACCCTATAAATTTGAATTTAAGAAAATAAGTAATAAAATAGGAGACTATAAAATTTTCAAATTTTAAGCATAATAATTGCTAATTACCGAAAAGGCAAAAAGTGTAATCTAATAACTAATAAATTACTAGAGATAGATTATATGTATACTAAAAATTTTAGAATGACCAAAATAATAATTAGGAATGTTCATATGTACCCCACATGTATTTATGTGTAGATAAAAATACGCGAAATTACCTAAATTGGCCAAAAACTAAGCAAATAATTAAAGAAAATTATAAAATAATTATGGAAAAATAAAAAAAAATCAGAAGGGTGTGGAATGATGTAAACTTGGTCGTGGCATGTCAGGATGAGAAAAAGAAAAATTAACCAATAAGAATTAAGCAATACAAAAGCCAAAATTTAAGGGATAAAGTAATTGTCTTATCTAATTTAATACACAATAATTACAATAAAGCCCTATAAATAGCAGGAAAAATCCAGGAACTCATTTGGATAGTTAGAAATCAGAGAAAATTAGGGAGAGGCAAAAATTGAGAGAAAAATTTGAGTTAAAAAAAAAATAAGAAAAACTGTACAGTTAAGGCCTCTAAAGGAAACCCCTACTAGACAAGCAACTGGAAGTGGACGGCCATCACCACCACATGGTGGTGGCAGCACCCAGGCTGGCCGACAACCCAGGCCGGCCGACAAGGCCACGGCGGCCCGCGGTGGCCAGAGCCACCCAAATTGGTGAGTCCGATTTCCAGCCCGATTCTTGTGTAATTTTGTAAAAATAGTAAATATGATTAGAAAATTATGAATTTTGTTATTCTAGGATATTTTTGTATGTGGTTTGTAGGAAAAATATTATTTTGGTGAAAACATGTCCCGTAATATATGGTCCCTAAGAAATCATGCAAAACCGAGCACATTTCGGTTTAGAAATAAATGACCTTAAGAGTGTAGTTTCAAGCTCAAAATTTTTGTGTAGATTACTTAGATGATATGGAATAGTGCTATGAAGCCCGTTTTCAAAAATTAATTTTCGAAATTTTTAGATAATTTTTAGGCCTTAAAATGAGGCATAAAATGGGTAATTTAAGGTTAATTAAATTATTAATTAAGTAATTAAATTATTAATTACTGACTTAGTAAATAAGTAGATGTTTTAGGATGTGGAAATCTGATGGAGTATGATATTTGTAGCATTTAGGGTGTTAGATGTATTTATTAGGTTAATTATGTAGTAAATGATTAATAGGGAAAAATAGTTAACTTTAAGTTAATTTTGTAAATTAGGGAAAATAGGAGTAAAATCTGATCTAGGATGAATTTAGATATTTTAAAATGATAATTGATGTTTAGGGATGGTAATTAAAGTGATAGAAATATTAGAAGTGTATTATGTACATAATAGGCAATAATGCATAATATGTAATTTTTAGAAATATACTAAATAGAAAATATTAGAATAAAAATTGATATTATGATAATAATAAAAAATATACAATAAATCTGATGGGAAACTTGAATTTATGTAATTATATGAAAAATATAAAAATTTCTCACATTAGGAGTAAATTCAGTACACAGATAAGGATTTAAGTGTACCGGATGGAATAAAATACTAATTAGAGGTAATGATGGTATTTAGGAGATCGGGAAGTAATGTGATTAATTTCACATTATAGGTTGAAACGGATTTATAGGGTTGGAATCTAAAACATTACTTAGAAATCGAACTAAAAACTTAATTTAGAAATCGATGCGAAAACCGAACCTGAACCTAACCCTAAACCTAGAATAATTGTAAAAGACTTAATACCTAGATAATTAAGCATATTAAACCCTAAACAAAACCTAACAATAAGTATTATAGGATAAAACGAATCTATAATAGTTATATGAAAAGCCGAAACTACGTTCGTGTTATAGGGATGATCGGCGATAGCCTGAGCAAATCGGACCTCGAGTGAGTGAGCGAGGAGTCGAGGTAAGTTGGGATTAATACGATGCTGTATTTTGGAAGCTTAAGATTATACTTGGTTGTGCTTGTTAGATAATTGAATGTGTGCATGTGCTTGATTATGAGTGATGTTATGATACTGTTTGTTGCTCTGGCACATATTGTATGAATTGTATGAAAGGATTGATCACCCTAAACTGGACTTAATCAAATATCCGACCAGTAATCATAATCGGACATGCATAACAACCCGTTAGGGGAACTTAGAACTCTCCGGCCAAATACCGACCCCTTCGGAAGGGATAGCGCAGGATTGCAAAATGATCCCTTCTTCATCCTCAGTCGAACTAAGTGGCAGAAGAGGAGGTCGCGGCGAAGGTGAAGACAGTGGTTCGAGGGTAGTCGCGGGAGGAGCAAGGTCTCCATTACACAAGCCTGGGTTTGGTCATGAGCTGTTGCATTAACGGCAACTCCTCAACCCGGATTAGAGCGGGCGCAATTTCTCTAATCTCACGACAGGCCGGACAACGTCGTGCGATGGCATTTGCTTGCACATGCATTGCACCTAATAAGTGATTGAAAACCTTGTTGTGTATATGGTATAGTTTTAAGTCCTCCGTTCTAACTTACTGAGCTGTGGTTGCTCACATCCCTATAGACGTCATGCAGGTGCTGGCTAAGAAGCGGCAACAACTACTCTGTAGCTAGCAACTGCTGGATCCTGGAGAGTGAGGAAAAATATTGAAGAACGAACATATATTCTTAAGGTCTAAGTTTTGTTTCAATTAGAATTTTTCATTTGTAAATAATGTAATAACTGAATTTATAGTATATATATACATAACTTTTCTCACTTTCTTAGGTAAAGGCTTTATCTAAATTACAAACTGTTTACTTCAAAACGAGTTAGTCGTGGACGCCTTGTGTAGATCAGGTCTAAAATAGCGGTTGTAAGGCCAACTTCTATTTTAGGGTGGTTTACACGGAGGGGTTGTTACGACTCTGCCGCTTCGGGGCGTGACACATACCACTTGATCCTACTTGGCTTATAATCTGTCGAATGTAATTTACTGGTTTGAACTAAAGGGTCACTTGCCACCACTCCTTGCTAAAGGGAATAGATAAAAGTTGAAGGATAATGAGAATACTAGGGTTACTTAAAGGAAATGTGAATAATTTTTCTATTAATGATTCATTGTCTGCATACAAGCAAGTAGGGGTTTGTATACCCATCCACTAGGTCTACTTTACATGTATGAAAAGACAAAAGGGTAGTTTTATAATTAGGTTACATAAGATATTCCAAAAGGGGTAAAAAAGATAAAGAATATTTAGTATAGAAAAAGAAAGAATCATTTTAGAAAGTTATGTTAGAAGACACGTATCACTTGGTGGCTAGAAATTAGAAATATGATACAAAGTAGGAAGAAGCAGAAAAGCGTTGTAGTTAAGGGCCGACTTGATTTGGATCAAGTTGGGAGCCAATTAGTCCTGTAAAGAAGTCAACTGAATTAAAGTTAGATGTTTGTGGTTTGTTCGGGAGCTTAGCTTGGCTAGTCTTAAGTTATCTTTTGGAATAAAGCATCGTTGCTAAGTAAGAGCAGATCTGATATACGTAAGGATCTAATAGCCAGGTTAGCAGTAGATCAGTTTGGAAGAGCAATCCCTATCTCGGATATGGCTTCAAGCTAGTGTTCTCTACGTAAGTCCTTAAAGTCCTCTAGCTTGGCTACATGTGATTGGTCTAAGGGGCTGATTCCAATCATTCGTACAACTGATCGTACAAATCATCAATCTTGGTAATGGATACTTATTCTTAATCGTTACTTTGTTGAGCTCTTTATAATCTATACACAGTCTCATTGTTCCATTCCTTTTCTTTACAAATAGCATAGGGGCTCCCTAAGGTGATACACTTGGTCTAATAAATCCCTTATCTAAAAGTTCTTGTAACTATTTCTTTAATTTATGTAATTCTATTGATGACATTCTATATGGAGCTTTGGATATCGGCTCAATTCTGAGAATTAATTCAATAGTGAAATCCAATTCTTTATATGGTGCTAAGCCAAGCAAATCATTTGGAAATACATTAGAAAATTCACAAACTACTGGTGTTTTTGACACATTTGGCTTTTCCTTTGTTCCTTCCAAAGCAAATACTAAGCAATACTACTAGTCTCCATTATCTATTTTCCTTTCCTCAATTACTTCCATAACAGACAACTTTACACCACAACTCTCAGTCTTACCAATATGTACAATATTTCCATCATCTAGTATTACTGCCTTTCTTTTATAGTCTACTTTCGCTTTATGTCTTAACAACCAATCAATCCCCATGATAACATCATAACCACTTATAGGTAACACTATCAATTTAACTGGAAATTTCCTTTCCTAAATTGTCATTCGCCTTCATTTACTACTTTTCAAATGGATATATGCTCTCCTATAGGGATTCTTATTCTATACGTAGCTTTTGCTTCAATTACTTCAATTCCATGGTTTGACACAAACTTTGGTTAATAAACGAATGAGAAGCTCTCATATAAAACAATGCATACACAACTCATTCGTTTATGTTTACACAACCTAATATACTATTATTATAGTTACAAACAAGTTTTAAGACCTTATTACAATTCCACTAACTATTGTACTACTTAACATGTATGGTTATCTCATTAAGCATATTTTATGCTATAACTATTAATTAGTAGTCAATGTTAGTGTATGTACCTATTATTAGACATAGTTTACCTCCATCTGTACCATTATCTTCATTATCCAAACCTCCACAGAAATATTCCTCCATCATTTCGCCAAACTCTTCGGTATCCTCATCCATACTTTCTAACGTAAAAACACGTGCGGGGACCATCGCAATATCTATTCCTCTAGCATTCTTAGCTTTAGGTTGAAACTGCGTACAATATTTGGAAAAGTGTCCAGTTCTTCCACAAAGATAACATTTCGCATTTTTCATCCTTGTGTACACTCCAGATATATGGTTTTGATTTCCACTTAGATAACATTTTCCTTTTAGTTGCACACATTGGCGCGGTAGTGTTGGTCTCCATATTTGCAACATTTGATATTTCCATTCTTATCATAGGAACTTAACCCTTTGTCCAGTTGTGTGGCTCCACCAGTCATTGTAGCTAACTTCTTTCCTTTTTTATTCAAACTGCTACTTCCTACACTAGAGAAAAATCTTTTGAAAGTAGGCCTAAATCAATTCATCCTATTGAACTTCTTGCTTCACTTTGATTGCATTAGTATCCAATTATTTTCAAACTGACACACCTTATTTGCTACCTCATTGTAATTTTTAGAACCATAGTCCTTAAGTTGACACCTCATCATAGGCTCAAATCCCCTAAGAAACAGATTTTTCTTGAGCTTTGGGTTATCCCAATACGATTATGGCGCATACTAAATCAATTAATTAAATTCCATCTCATACTATGCTATGTTCACTGCATCCTTTTTCAAACTCATTGTTGAGTTTTTCCTTAATATATTTTGATGATAACAAAAAAATAAGAATGAACTTAACGAGTTCTTTGAGTATGCAAGACATCCTTAAGAAAAGAAATGTTAAGAAGGAAAATAAGTTTGAATTTGTGCTTGTTAGAATGTATGTTAGGAAGTATATTAGTAAGAGAACAGAATAATGTAGTTAGTTTGTAGAATTGAGATCAGCTGTTATTCCTAAGTTATTTTCTGAATAATTTGAACAAATTAAGGTAGACAAATTTGGAAGAAGGCTTAGCTCTACCTTATTAGGTATATTAGGAAAATATACTCACTTTTCGTTCCACTAAGATGGTTAAGTCCATGGAGATTTTAAGTTTTATTATTTTAAAGAACGCTCAGGGATCAAGTTTGTAAATTACTTGATTAAGGTTTGAGCAATATATTTTTTGAAAAAAGATATTCAAATATTCTTAGCAAGGTTTGTCAAGTTTTAAATACATTAAGGACATTAACAAAAAAAAGTATTTGGTGCATTAGAGTTATATATCGAGTTCTGATAAAATTTAGATTTTTTATAAGGATTTATTGGATAAAGTTATGCTTGAAAATTTAAAAATTTAGTATAGATTTTTGCAAGTTTTTTAAGATAAAGTTACAGCTTATTTTGTTGGCAATACTTCAGAAACTTTAAGATATTTTGCTGAAGATAAAATTGAATATTATGAATAAATTCAACCAGTTTTTTTATGAGAATTTTATGTCAAAATTCAAATAACGATATTGAAAAAGGGAATAAATTTGTTCATGGCAAGTAATAGATAAGTTATGATCGGATGTCGAACTATTCTTAAAGAGCAAGTTATACGAAGATTTGATCATATCTTTTCATGTTTATCCATAATATTTAAAGTGTGTTTTTCAAATTTTTGAAGTTCCACATAATCAAAAGAGAGTTTGATCAAATCATCACGTGCAACAACTTTTAAATAACTCAAGCTTGGCATAGAAACAAATCAAGAATGGCATGATTTAAGTTTTTAAAAATTTAAACATTTAGTTCTTATTTTCGTAGGATATTTCTCCAACAACAAAACCAATTGTGTTTAAATCAAGTTTTCTTAGAGAAAAATCAGGAACTAGCCATTTCTAGCTATTATACAGAAGATTGATTCAAGATAAGTTGAAACTACACAAGATTGATAGATGTGGATAAAGATAAGAATTGAAATTCAAAAATCTCTCTCGTTAATACTGTCAGAAACTGAGCAAAAACAGTTTTATTATTTCATTATTATTGCTTTTAAGAGCTATTTGATTGTATTGTTTCATTTTTTTTGTAAACATTATTGATGTTGTAAATTGAGTGTGTGAGGTTAGAGAGTTCTTCGAGTCTTGTATTTAGCTTAGGAAGAGTTAGTGAGCTAGGACAGAGAAGCAACTAAATAGAGAAGTGACTAGATATCCTTATAACCTCTTATTCATTTTTTGTTTAGTAAAAAAATTAGACTAGTGGAACGATACTAGTGAGGAGGACTCGGTCCCTAGTAGTGGAGCTGGAAGAAAGCAATAAGTAAAAGGCCGAAGCTCTATAAATCGATCGCCTGATCTTCTTTCTCTTTACTTTATTTAGTTTCTGATTTTTATTACTTGTGTTGTGCTTAAAGTTAAACAATCAATCTTCAATTACTTATCATGCCATTTAAGCTATTAAGAGGGATTTTGTTTTTAAATCTAAAAAGTTATAGTTTTTGCAAAAGATATTAATTTACTCCTCTCTTAATATCTTACATGGGACTTATACTCATTAACTCTTCAGTCATTTAGTTTTGAACACTTATAAGAAAACACTCATTCTTAAGCTCTTCTTTGAATGTTTCTTGTGTAAGTGGTCTTGGAAAAGTCTATGCTTTTGAGTCCCATCATATCTATGCTTCAGACTTTAGTAAGAAAGTTCAATATAAAAGCTTTTGCACTTCCGGTACTCAAAAAGCTTTAAAACTTCGCTCAATCTATGCCAACTAATCATCAGCTATGGTTGGTTTTCCTATCTCTCCTTTAAAATACCAATTAGCTTTGATAAACTCCATAAGCATCCCAACTTCTAGGAGTCGTTGTTCCCTTAGCTCTAATTCGAGTTGCCTTCGACCCATGGCATTTCCACAAGCTATAAGATGTTAAATTAGAGCTCCATGTTGTTGGATCACAATATACATATTCATCATCATTTGTCCAAATTGAGCAGGGTCTAACATATTAGGAGGAGGTGGAGGTAGTGGTGGTGGTAAATCATTCCTTAGTTGATCTTGTAGTGTAGGTGGAACTAGAGGTGGTTCTTTATTTCCAATTTGTCCATTCCCATTCTTGTTTCCTTCCTTAGCCATGTCACTCAATTATTATAATAATTCACTTAAACCTGCACTCAAAATCCATTTACTTATTGGTTAGTGTGAGTTTTTGAATCCTTTACACAATCCTTTGATTGCATATTTCCTACTTATTTTAATACCATAAACTTTCAACTACACATCTTTTGGTGATCATTCATTTGCTCCAAATTGCTTAAATTAAATATATCTTGTTTATACATAACAATATAAACACAATTTCCTATAGTGTCCAAATCTTGGTTCAATAAAGTGTAACATTGATTCAACACCTATAAATTCAATATCACTTGTATATATTTATACACTATCACATCACTTGTAGTCACCTATAATCTCTGAAACATATGATAATACTAAAGAATCACCTGTAACAAATTAACTTTACACTTACTTCATCACTAACTTTCATGATATAACTTTACAACCCAAAGATATACATTAGAACTTGAGCTTTACATCGGGATAATTATATTAAACTGAACTTTTGACATTGCAGATTACATATAAACATAACTATACAAATAAAAATTACATCAAGATTTCCTTATACATGAGTTTTATATACATCATTCTTGCCTTGAGTATAAAAGTATATTTATAATTCCAAAATATTATTTACATAAAAAAGAAGCCAGATCATTCAGATAATTTAGATAATTAAAATACATAACATAAGCCATATGACATGAAAGTTCCAAAAGTGGTCAACTCCTATTCACTCCATTCATATAATTCATCCGATGTTGCAACATTTTCCATAGGAGACCAATTTTCACAATCATTTAAGTCCACATTATCATTTCTTATTTCTGAATCAAAATTTACTACTATATACTCAAGTGTCTCAAGAATATATATAACTTCCTATATGTCATCGTTATCATCATTCGCTAACTCAAGTTCCCCAACTTGATTCACTTCTTATCTTTTATTAACTTCTACTTGAATTCCTACTTGATTCTCAGAATTAGCTACTATCTCAGTTTCAATTTTCTCCTCAATCTTATTTTTAGCTTTTGCTTAAGTTATTGCTGCCTCTAAGTTATACTTAGGATCTTCCTTAAGATCCTCTTCCTCAAAATTTCCACCTACATTTTCATGCTGAATTGGAATTGGATTTTATGGAGGTTTTATAAATGGTTCATGCTCATGTGATTGTAAAGGTGCTTTAATACTTACATTCCTAATTGATAGAAATCTTAGAAACCAATCTATAATTTCAAGTGGATAATCTCTAGGTACATGAGGAGTTCCTATAGGTGTTTGATCAAAATTGAGTAAATAATTCTTACTAGGTTCTACTATAGCAAGAAAGTACATTCCGGGACCATCATCGATACAATCCCCTTATCATATATATACTTTTTTTCAAAAGCCACAACTGTAGTGTATTCATTATATAAAGGAACTAGTTCATCCTTCATAATCTTCCAATCATCCTTCATACTTTAAGATAATCCCCTGTTATAAGTGATTATAATCTCATTCATCGTATAAAATATCATTAAGTTAGCTAATTCCAATAAAAAGTTTTGCGACCAAACTTAAAAGTCAATAAGACATTCATTTCCTTCCTAACTAAAGTATAACTATGCAAAAATAAGCCCATGTTTACAAATATGAAAGTAAAAACAACCACAAGTTAGATTAGTATAATCCTTTACTTATTTTCGTTTTATATTATTTAGGTTATTATACATATAGATAACTTAGATATATACCTGTAAACCTAAATCTTTTACGCCCACTTACTTTCCCACTCTTAATGTTCCTAATATTTGGTTTATTTAATTAGATGCTTCAAAGCTTGATTGTTTACGAACCATGCTCTGATACCACCTAGAAACTGTTATGCCCTAAACTCGAGGAGTCGTAATAGTTCTGCCATGTAAACCAACTTAGACTAAAAGCTACTAACTTAGCTACTAACATAGGTATAGTCTACATAAAGTGAACAACAACTTAACCAACTTTAAAGTAATCAGATAAGTACTTGTAATAGATAAGACATGTGGTGTAACACTTTACAAAATGCATATTCTCATACTTATATATAGTTTGGTTATTTTACATAGCTTATCATGCATCAAAAATACTGGAGTTTTCAAAAGAAATCGTATATCTCTACAAGAGGATTAAATTATATATAAAATACATATAACAATGAGCTAATGAAGACTATAAGGCCTCCTAAAAAGACTTTATAATTCTCCCACCAAAGAAAAACAAAGTGACATAAGCTTCAATCCATTCATTAGACTTCAGATAATTGTAATGAGGCATAAGATTTCAATCATCATTCTAGTCTTTTATTTCCATTGCATTCCATATTATTTAATTTGAACAATTTCTTTTATACCAAATATGAATTCAGAGTTATCACTAAAAAAAAAAGAAGCACCCAACTTTCACTCATCATGAAATTTCCTATCCATAAATATTAGAGGGAGATAGAGAAGTTATTTACTTACAAAAACTTTAAAAGATAGTTATTGTAGTAGATGCAACTGAATATAAATTTAAAGAAGAGTTTTTATTTTGAAAGTAAGCCATAATGATTAAGGGGATGAGTTTGCTTTTTTTAAGTGAAATCATTAGAAGATATAGTTTGAGATAGGTTACATTGTTTAGGTTGTTAAGGGATTCGAGTGATCTAATTGTGTTAATTGGATTACTCACACGGGCTAATTTAAGTGTGAGATATGATGTTTATTTTAGAAAGACGTATATAATCAAAACATAAGAGAAAATCAAAGGATTTGACAAAATTTCTACTTTGTTAAAATTGATAAACATTGAGATTTGAGGAGAAAGAAAAAAACAAAGGTTGAGACTGATATGGAATAATAGGCAAACATTGATGACTAATAAGTATTTTTCTCTAAAATAAAAATAGAAAAATTATAAGATGATTAAAGACACAAAAAGAGATTTCATGTGTAGATAAATTATTTACCTATCCATTATGTTAAAGTCGATGACCTACCTTGATGTCTTTAATATTTTAATTTTGTATTTTCATAATATGAGCAGCTTCCATAATGAAGGCGCGACAAGGGCATCATCGGATTGAGCGGGGGATAATGTTATGGACCTCCCAAAATGGGCCATTCCCAGGAGGTTCCTAAAGCTCGAGACTAAAGCCCAAGCCCTTAAAAGCTTTTAGAAGATGAAAAGTTCTAGAAGGTTCTAGAGAAATCCAAAATCTTGTATAATAGTAGGTGAGGTAGGTGAATATGGTAGTTAAGAGTCAATTGTAACTGTTAGATCGAATTGATCTTAACTATTAAATTGTAAAGGCTTTCTGTATATATAGAGGTGTTCATCCCAGATGTAATACACAATTCATTTGAGTGAATATAACATACCTTCAGAGTTTCTCCCTTTACTTTCTCTCTCTAAACATTGTGAATGTGTTAGAAGCTGACTTAGCCTTCCTTAGTATGGTTAGGAACGCTAAGTGCCGTACGGGATCGAGTGACAGAATCTGCCAATGACAATTTTTTCTCAACTTCCACTTTTTTGGAAACCAAAATACCAACCAATCATCATATCTAATATTTACTTTTCAAACAACCTAATAAATAATATATTTATTGAATTAATCACATTTTTTTAGGTATAGCTACTAACAATTGTATGTATATATATATGTGTGTATATATATATATATATGTGTGAATTATTTCACTCTGTAATTCTAATGTATTATATACTCTTTTATATTTTTGATACATCCATAGGATTAATCAAAATTTACAATTACCATATAACTTAATCTATTATATTAAAGAGTTATGCCTTTTTAAAAGATATTATGTAAATAAATTAAAATATTAATTTCTATATTTTAATTTATTTATTAATTATCTCAAGACCCTTGTAAATTAGTGATATAGACATTGGTTTCTTAATATGATAGACTAAGTTCAAGTCCCCTCCCTTGTTATAATCACTACAAAAAAAATGATCATTCCTCACATAATGAAGACTATTAACTAATATTAATGAAGGACCATTCACTATTGTGCATTTTCTTTATATATATATATATATATATATATATATATATATATATATTAGAGCAATTCACATTTAAGTTATATAAATATTTTATTGTTTAGCTAAAAAAGTTATATATATATATATATATATATATATTTGGCCAATAACTTAAAAAATTTTATAAAATAGTTTATTTGCACGTAGATTGCCAGTACATTTTTAGCTAATATTCATATATATATATATATAAATTTGCATATTTAACATCAAAATTAATAAATATTACATAATTACAAATTATACAAAAAATATTATCAAAATACTAAGATTATATTGCATTTTGAAATGTAATATAGATGCAAATGTACTTGTACTTAAATGTAACATTCCTATTGCTATATCATCGATATGTTGCATATATGTACAGATACTAATGTCGTATGCAGCGTACTTAGGGTTTGTTAAGGAGGAGATTGGGAAATACGATAAGGAAATGGAAAAATCTAGAGGAAGTTAAGATTTAGTTCATATCTTGTCTTCTGTAGTTCATAAAGTTCCTTAGAAGTATTGTAACGACCTAGTCGGAACTCCTCCCAACGATGTATTGTTTACTTTGGCGTGGAATACTGTACGATTTTGTCCCTTAGTGAAGCAGCTTCCTAAGAGGTCACTCGTCTTGGGATTGCTTTAGCCTAAGTATGCTTAACTTTAAAGTTTCGACGTACTTTAAGTCACTATACCAAAAGGCATCTTGATGATTAAAGTTTCTTCTCTCAGCATGTAAGGGGTATTATAATCCACCTTCCTTACAAAAATGATGCCTTCATCAATTTTGTTACATAAGTCCAAGACTACTACTAGGCAAGGCTTCGCCTTTTCGGTTGGTGAATTGCTTTAATATCACCTGTAATTATAATACCCCTCACATGTTAAGAGAAGGAACTCTAATCATCGAGGTGTTTTTTGGTGTAGCAGCTCAAAGTAAGTAGAAACTCCAAAGTTAAGTGTGCTCTAGCTAAAGTAATTGCATGATGGGTGACTTATTGGGAAGCTACTGCACCAAGGATAAAACCACGTAATAATACCTCAATACGAGGAGTTCCGGCTAGGTTGTTACGAGTATGGGCTTGGCTTGGGCTTAATTAGCTTAGGGCTTAATAAATATGCCACGGTAGCCCAACTATTACTAAATTACTATAGAAATAGTGGATAAATATTATATTAGTTAGTGTAACTATTTTGGGTGAGTTGGCACATGGACTACTTACTAGAATATTCTTATCACATGGGAGAAAAATTACACTATTTATGTAATACATTCCATGAACAAAAAAAAATCAATGAGAAATAAAAAAAAATCATTATTCTCCCAATTTCTTGTATTTGAGAAATTAAGCTTGCATTTAAGCGTTGAGAGTCCTTGATTTTTGTTGAATTTTGTCTACCTTGGTACAATTGGTATTAGAGCAAGTAAGGTAGAGGCTCCATGTCATCCGAAGCTAATGAAATAGATGTTAGAAGTTAATGAAACATTGAACTTATCTAATAATGCTTGAAAAAAAATGACCAAGGCATTATATAATTAAAAGCGAAGCAAGTAGAACTAACTCCTTTCGCTAGCATTAGTATGGATGGGGGTAATTTACCAATGACTACAATTCTTATTAACTTAGAAAACCTTATACAAACCATACCTAAAGCCACTGCACCAGTGGTTGTATCGAAGGTTGGATTTTGTGCTTTAAATGGTGAGGGGTTAAAGGATTGGTTATATAAAGTAGAGCAATATTTTGCACTTGAGAAAATACTAGAAAATTTGAAGGTTAGATTGGCTTCAATGTACTTTGAGGGCAAGGCATTGCAGTAGTATTACTACTTTACCCTAACACATAGTGATGCCCGGAATCTTAGGTGGATTGAGCTTGTGACAACTATGCAAGCTAAGTTTAGGGATAAGTTTAGGGATAAGGCTTTTGAAAACCTTATAGTAAAGCTTAAGGAGTTGTATCACTGGGGGAATTTACAAGAATACCTAGAGGAGTTTGATCATTTATCAACCTTAGTTGATATGCTTGAACACCACCTAATTAACATGTTCTTAACTAGAATAGATACTACCATACAATTTCTAGTTAAGATGTTTTGACCCAAAACACTACTAGAAGTCGTCATGCTAGCTAAATTACAAGAAGCTAACCTTTTTTCTTCCGACCAAAACCTAAAATCTAATAGAATACAACCAAGTTCCTTTAACTACTAAAAGAACCAAAACCTATAAAAATACAGTCTATACCCACAAACACTACATACAACTGAACTACGTTTATACCTAATTTTTCACTTACCTATCAAACTAAACCCTACACCTTACCCATTACCAAGGAACTCCAAGAAAATGACCTACAAGGAATTGGAAGAAAAGAGAAGAAAGAAGATTTGTTTTTGGTATGATGAGCCATTTGGGTTAGGGCATAAGTGTAAAAACAATCACCTCAACATGTTGATTACTATAAAGGATGAAGGATGCAGACTTATTGAAGAAGAAGAAATAAGAGCAACTGATGGGTTGGAAGAGGACTTGTCTAAGCTTATGTTGTGTTCCCTCAAGGATAATGATACGGGTGAAGTAGGATGCATGAGAATTGTTGGCTACTATAAGAAAAGATGATTGAACATTTTGGTCGATAGTGGTAGCTCCTTGAACTTTGTTGATACTTGTTTAGTGCAAAGAGTAGGTTGTCCTATTACTGTTATCAAACCAATACACGTTATGTTAGCTAATGGTAAAGAACATAGTTGTCAAAATCGCGATTTTACGTATATGATTTTACAAGTTTATGATTTTAGGTGACTCTTTCGAGTTAACTTGGGTGTAAAATCTTTTTTTTGTATAGAAACTTACATTTTTAATCGAGTTTACATATAAACTCGGTAGAAACTTACGTTTTTTACTGAGTTTACTGATTTTATATATCTGAGTTAAATGGACTAAAAAATTAAAAGAAAAAATAATATAATTAGCCTTTTATAATCTATTAACTATTAAGGCATTACAATGTCTATCCTATCCTATTCTAATTTTTTACCTCTTTCTTTCTCTCTTAATCTCTTATTTTACGTTTATAGCTTTTATCTAAATTTCAACTCTAATAACAAAGTTTATAAAGAAAATTATATAATTTATTTTATACCTTTAATAACTTAAAATAAGTTAAAATGTTTGGTTCTCTTTAATTTACAACTTTTTAAAAAAAAAATTGGGAAAAAGTTTAGTTTTAGCTTTATTTATCCTTCTTTCGAACATGTTAGATTATATATTAAGAATTTTTATGAAAAAAAAAACTTAATTTTTTTATTTTTTTTAAATTTTCATCATATATTTCAAGTTTTAAATAACTACTATAAGTATATCCATAATTTTTTAAAAACTATTTTACATAAGTTATAGAAACTTACGTTTTTTTATTTTGATTTTACGTTTTGATTTTACAGATCTTCTAATGATTTTAGATAGAATCACGACTTTGATAACCTTGGTATAGAATTAATAAGTCGAGCTAAGATAGAGCGGTTTGTTTGGTGTATGCAAGGACAACAATTTGAAGTTGAGATGCATGTACTTAGTTTAATAGGGTATGATCTCATACTTGGAATCCCTTGGCTTACTATGTTAGGAACTATTAGATGGCATTTTCGAGAGCTCAATATGTAATTTAGCTAAAGGCATCAATCTTGTTCATTAAGAGCTAAGAAGGAAAAACTATGCATCATTGAGAGCACTTCTTCATCCAAATTGTTGCTCTTGCCCAAACCCATACAAGTACAATGTTAGGTCATTTGTGGGAAAAAATAGAAGAAGCTAGTAGAGCATCTGAATGTTTATGGAAAGAAAGACTCTACTTAAAATGAAGCAAATGCGTTTTTGGCGCAAGAAAGATTGAGTACCTAAGCCATGTTATTTCCTAAGAAGGAGTTTCTACTGACCCTAAGAAGGTAGAAGCTATAGAAAAATGGCTTAGGCCTACTAGGCTTCTTAAGCTTTGATCAGGTATTACCAAAGATTCACTTAAGGGTATGGTGTTATTTCTAAGCTCCTCACATCTTTACTTAAGAAGAGGCAATTTGGTTGGAGCCAAGAGGCTGCACTTGCATTTGACAAGTTGAAGAATGCACTTACAAGCAGTTTGATTTTGAGACTTCCAGATTATAACAAGGTTTTTATAATTGAGACTGACACTAGTGATGAAGGGATAAGGGCAGTATTGACGTAGGAAGGTCATCTGATTGCTTATTTGAGTAAAGTTTTACCTCCTAGATAGGTTAGATTGTCAACATATGAGAAAGAGTTGCTTGCCTTAGTTCTTGTAGTAGAAAAATGGAGGCATTACCTTAAGGGTAGAAAGTTCATTATTAGAATAGATCATCATAGTTTGAAGTACTTACTAAAGTAGTCGCTAGTTGCTTCTAGCCAACATAAATGGCTCATAAGACTACTTGGACTTGACCTTGAGATCTAATTTAAAAGTAGAAGTAGTGATTCAGCGATGCATTAGTCAGTCATAGATATTAGTCAGTCATAGATAAGCTTAAAAGTAGGTAGGAAAGTGGACATTTTGTATTGGATAGGGGAATTTTGAAGAGGAAGGGGAAGATAGTGATAGGACCTTTAAGGGAACTAAAAGAGTAGCTCCTGAAAATATACCATTATAGCTCAATTAGTAGGCATGCTGGTGTATAAGCAACTTATAAGAAACTTAGGTCGATTTATTATTGCCTTAAGTTAGAAAGGGAAGTTAGATAGTACATGAGGGAGTGTGAAGTTTGTCAATGACAAAAAAGTGAAAACGTTGCTTCACTTGGCTTATTATAGCCTTTACCTATACTAGAAGGGTATTGGATGGAAGTAAGCCTCGATTTTATATGTCTTCCTAAGTCTAATGGGAAGAATGCGATTATGGTCATAGGGGATCGACTTAGCAAGTATAGTCATTTTATTGTACTCATACACCCATTTATTGCTCAACAAGTAGCAACAACATACATGGGCATTGTTTTCAAGTTGTATAGGTTGCCAAAAAACATGGTCAATGGTAGAGATCCTATCTTTTTTAGCAATTTCTAATAGGGAATTTTTAGATTGCAAGGTATTGAATTACATTACTTTACAACCTATCATCCCTAAAGTAATGGCTAAGCTAAGGTTGTAAATAAATGCCTTGGTACCTACTTGCGGTGCATAATTGGAGAAGACCTTAAACGTTAGAGGTACATCTTGTGGTAGTTGAGTGGTGGTATAACACCAATTACCACTCTTGTACAGGAATCACACCTTTCGAAGCCTTATATGGGTATACCCCTCCTATGCATTTACCTTACATTTTTGGGGATTCCAAAAGTCAACTAGTGGACACTACATTGACAGATAGAGAAGGAATGATAAGGATGTTGAAGTTTCATCTGATACGTACTCAAAATCAGATGAAACAACAAGAAGATATAAGAAGATAGATACAGTTTGCAAAACCAAGGATTTGGTGTGGCTTAAACTATAACCTTATAGACAATACAATTTGAAGAACTAACATGGACAGAAGCTATTGGCCAAATATTTTAGCCCTTACAAGATTAAAGATCGTATAGGTAAAGTTGCTTATCGACTAGACTTATCACTATAGTTTGACTCTAGAAGGTATTTTCTACCCATCTATAGAAATCACAGTTGAATTAGTACCTAAAGAAATCTTAGATTAGAAGTTTATGAAGAGAAGAAACTCATTTGATGTGATGATACTCATAAAGTAGAGTGATTGATTAATGATGGGCGTAACTTAGGAATTCTTATCCAACCTATGCTTAAGGTTTCTTAACCTACCCTTGTAGGCAAGGATTTTTGAAGAAGGGGGGAGATTAGCTTGCCTAGGGTTTGCTAAGGATGAGAAACATGATAAGGAAATGGAAAAGTCCAGAGGAAGTCAAGGCTCGAATCTTATCTTGTCTTTTATAGTACATAACATTCCTTAGAAGTATGGACTGGGTTTAGGCTTAATTAGCCTAAGACTTAATAAATAGGCCATGCTTGCTTAATTATTACTAAATTACTATAGAAATAGTGGATAAGTATTATAGTAGTCAATGTAATTGTTTTGGGTGAGTTGGCACGTTAACTACTCATTAGAATATTTTTATCACATGGAAGAAAAATGTATTATATATGTAATATATTCCATGAACAAAAAATCAATGAGAAATTAAAAAAAAAAAAATTACTCTCTTAATTTCTTGTTTTCAAAAAATTAGGTTTGCATTCGAGCATCAATAGTCGTTGATTTTCGTTAAATTCTATCTATCTTATTGCACGTATCTTATATGTACAATATAGTAATAATATTTTGATAATTTTTTTATATAATTTATAATTATGTGAATTCTTTTTTAAGAATTGGTAGACATATATTATATATTTATATTAAAGAGTACAAAACCAATATAATTTTTTACATCAAGTTCGGCCATTAGTAATGAAGTTCAAAATTATAAATGTAAAAGATTAGTAAGTCCAAAGCCATTAATCAAAAAATGTTAATCCCGCGCCCCGCACCCCACCCGCCCCTCCCCACCCCCCACCCCCCCAAAAAAAAAAAAAAAAAGAGACACCATCCCCAAAAAATTAAAAAAAAAAGAACAAGAAAAAAAGCCGGAGAGGTTTCGTGTAAAAGGGTTCTATTCTTGTTTTGCTTACTGTCTCCTCTCCTTCTCTCTCCTAGGTTTCACTTGCTTGTTCTACTTCTCAATTCCAGATCTCTCTGAATTTCCACACCTCAAAATCCCAAATTTAGGCCAATCGGTTAAACTACATAATGGTAAAACTGGTGAAACCATGCTTATATGTTACATCTCCAATTTTCAGATCTAAAACCGTAATTCATTTTCCCAAACATGTTTTGATTTTGTAGTGTTTTGTTTCTTGCAGGAGAATGGAGGCAATTTGGAGTCATCGATAGAGCAACTTTTGAATGTAGAGAAACAAATGAGACTCGCCGGCGATGTTGCCGGAACTAAAAAGGCGGTGACAGAGATTTTGCAACTTTGTTTCGAAGCTAAGGTTTGGAAGACTTTGAATGACCAGATTGTTCTCTTATCCAAGCGTCGTGGGCAGCTGAAGCAAGTAATTAAACGAATGCTTGACTAGTTTTATCCGGTTATTAAATTCCGGAGTCGTTATTGTCTTGAATTGTATGTGTTGTTACTGGTTGTGGACAAATATATGGAAAAGATTCTGACTTAGAGAGATAGGAAATGTAACTATAGGGTTCGATACAGACTGAAACTCGGTTAGGGTTCTCGTGTAGCTGTCGTTGCTGTACCTGAGTAATTATTAGGATCCCCTTTGGAAAGCATGATTGTTTAATTGCTATCCTGAGGTTGCTGTATAAGTAGATTGCATGTGTGTTTTTGGAAATACTAAATATAGTAGATGATGTGAGCGAAAGCTTGGAGGATGCTGCATTAGGTTTGGTTGTTATTTTGGTACGAGAGAAGAATTGTGCTTTGCCCTGGGCAAAGTTGAGGGATTGCGGGTATGAAATGTAGTAATTCGATGAAGGGTATCAATGGGGTAACATTTCTTTTTAGGTTGAATATCTTTAGGCTAACATTGTAGGAGGAAAAAGCTAATAGCTTTTGATATCTGATATTAAGAATTTAGTAAAGCTGAATATATGTTGGGGTTATACCAACATCAAAAGTTGACTTGTCTGTATAGAATTTTCAGTAGAATTGTTGTAGCACGATTTATGTGAATGTCATATTAAATGGTTATCATGTGTTGGATATGCCATGAGCTATTTGAGTGTCTTCCTTACACGAAGTGACTAAGCATGACTAATTGCCCCAATAAGTTCTATAGGAAATCATTTGTGTCCAAACACATTGCAATGCTACATGCTCATTGCTAGTAGGATCTTTAAGTCTCCAGTTCCCTCTTGTTCTAATTTTAAGTGAAAAATATGTTATTATGCATTTGTTAGGTTAAATTAATTTAACCTGAAAAAATTAATTTTTGTTTTATTGATCTAACCTGGACATTTCATTTGTTTGCCTCTTCTTCTTTCTAACAGGCAGTGACTGCAATGGTGCAACAAGCCATGCAATATATTGATCAGACTCCTGATCTTGATGCACGCATTGAGCTTATTAAGACACTCAACTCTGTTGCTGCTGGCAAGGTAAGCTCTTAGGGTTTAACATGTGTGGAGCTTATAGTATTGTGAATGATGGCTCTCACTATTCTTTAGTGAATGCAGTCAAGAATTTTATTTATAGATGCATCTCTATGCAGATTTATGTTGAAATAGAGAGAGCACGGCTGATCAAGAAACTAGCAAAAATCAAGGAAGAGCAGGGTCAGATAGCAGAAGCTGCTGATTTGATGCAAGAAGTTGCGGTTAGTTCGAATGAACTTAATCCCTTGAAGTCTGAAAGGGAATGGTTTAACAATGATTTTAGCCATGCCCTTTGATTTAAATGCTCACATGCTATTGAATTGAATTGCCAGGTTGAAACTTTTGGTGCAATGGCTAAAACGGAGAAAATTGCATTCATTCTTGAACAAGTATGACAATCTTCTCTCTATTTATTTTGCATCTTATTAGTTTTACTCAGAGGATTCTAGCAGTACAATCTTTGGTTTTGTCTTATGAGATATTTTCATCTGTTTGCAGGTTCGTTTGTGCTTAGATCGCCAAGACTATGTTCGTGCACAAATCCTTTCAAGAAAGATAAATCCACGTGGATTTGAGGTTGATCCTTCAAAGGAGAAGAAAAAGCCCAAGGAAGGGGAGAATGTCGTGGAAGAGGCTCCAGCTGATATACCTTCCCTTATGGAGTTGAAACGGATATACTATGAATTGATGATTCGGTGAGCATGCCTTGTTCCATTTTGTATGTATTTTCTAGTGAGTTTCATATAGAGAAGGAAGGTAATAATTGCTTCATTCAGGCATAATTTGTTATGATGAATGGATTCTAGGGTTTTAGTTGTGGTTCTACTAGCGGTGCTTGATGTGCCTATATATATATTACATGCTGGCATTTTTTTTTCTTTGCTGTTTTCGATTTGTCCAAAAGCGTTATGCTGTACAATTGGCTATATCAAGTTGCTTTTGGCACAGTTATCAAGTCATATTACACGATACTGGCAATTTATTCAAGTTCTCTTGAAGGTTTGCATTTTTTACGAGTGGTGATGTCTATATGTTATTGTAATAAAGATACTACATGGGCAATTTCATAGGCATCTGAACCGAGAGATGATTTATATATCTGATTTTGGAAGCCAAATACTGAGGGTTTTTAGTTTTGAATCAGATCAGGTATAAATAGTTGTTAAGTGAAAGGCTAGTTTTTATAAATGGAAGATGGTGCTAATTCCATACCTGCACTTAAGTGGAAAATGGTTAGTCCTTTTGGCTGATGTATGTTTCAACATTTAATCTTGCTCATGTTTATACTTCATTCACACATTTGGTGGAAGTGTTTTCCTTTTTGGGTCTTAACTTCTCAAAGCTGCGTATATGTTGATGAAATCTGTTTGATTGACAGAGTCAATTAGCCCCTTGTCATTACTGGTGGTTGATGTATTATGATCATTGCTTTATCTATGTATAGGTATTACTCGCATAACAATGACTACCTTGAAATCTGCCGCTGTTATAAGGCTATATATGAGATCCCATCTGTGAGGGAAAACCCTGAGCAATGGATACCGGTGAGGCTTTTTCCTTATATCATTCACTTTCCCGTTCAGTAATATCTTCTAAGATTTATGGATTAATACATCTCTCTCTCTCACATCATGAAGGTCCTAAGGAAAATCTGCTGGTATTTGGTCCTATCACCACATGATCCGATGCAGTCAAGCCTTCTCAATGCCACTTTGGAGGACAAGAATCTTTCAGAACTGCCTCATTTTAGGTAATATAAATACTTGGTGTCTGTGCATATGCATGCATAATAAATTGCTGGGCTGCATGATTATTTTGTATATCCTCAAAAGTGGGTTTACCATTGTCCTTGATGTGCTACCAGGTTGCTATTAAAACAATTGGTTACAATGGAGGTTATACAATGGACTGGTCTTTGGAATTCCTACAAAGATGAATTTGATAATGAGAAAAACATGCTTGGAGGCTCATTAAGTGATAAAGCAGCAGAAGACCTGAGACAGCGGATTATTGAACATGTATGTTTGTTTTCTTGTTTTAATTTTGAGGTGTCCAATAAAACTTTATGCTGTATCCTTCTCTTTCAAATGTACTTTTTCACTCCACAAGTATGGTTATGATTTTATTTTTATATCCATAATTCGTGTCAATTTGGCATATTTTTGGAGCAAAATTTATCACTTTGTTGGGGTTTTTTATGAAATGGAGCTTAGGCATACAATTAGTTGGGGAGGGCTGGGTAGCGGTTCTAAGGAAGATGTCTACACCTACAAGGTTCCAGTAACTGACTTTATGGTAGTTGGTTTGTACTCTCATTTCGATTGGGAACTTCTGATTTGTTTAGTTGATTAAACTGAGATGCTGCTATGTTGGAAATCTTGACCTTTTATATGGTGAATGCTTCCTCGTGTTAGCCTTGATGTGATTTGTAGTTTCATATAGTCAGACGTGAATGTGTTTTTTGAGCTGAAATTTCCAGGAATGGGTAAGTCTGTGAAACTATGATATACTTTGAGATACCAAATTCAAGATTGATTGCTCCCGATTCCTATTAATCATTGACACAAATCTAATAGTTTTCAACATCTTGGTTCATCTTGATTGATGAAGCAAAATCAAGCAGTGAGTCAGAACAAACAGAACTAATTATTTCTTTATAGTATTTGGTGCTGGTTGACTTGCTTTTATTAGCTGTTGAGAAAGTTGTCAATTAAGCATCAATGTCGATCATCCGGATGTGAAACTCCTTTCTTCAAAGGATTATTTGTTCCATTTTTCTTCATTAGATTTATATAATTCTTATTTCATTCATGAAAAGGAATGATTCAATTTCTACATCTGTGCGTTGCAGAATATCATTGTTGTCTCCAAGTATTATGCGAGGATTACAATTAAAAGGCTGGCAGAGCTGTTGTGCCTCAGCATACAGGTCAGTTTTGATTCCATCTTTTTCCCATTTTGCAATGCTCCTTGGTTTCTAAGGTAAAGTTCTGTAAGTATGGGAATCTTGAAAGGAATCTTCAGAGTTTAAACTGAATAAGTGATATTAGATTCGCTTCAAATGAACCCCTTCCTAATTTATGGTCGGTAGCCAAGGTTTAGGAACTTTGATAAATTCTAGAAAGTCGTCTCGGACATCTCACAAATGCCAACTTATTTGGGATGCCTATGCAATTCAATTGGGCTTTAGTGGGTGCATGAGTTCTGTAAGGTAATTAATGGCCATATGTAGCAATTCCAATTACGGCTGTGCCCTTCATTAAGAAAGGGTAAAAATGAGAATTTGCATCAGATTTGCTGGTAACCTCCTTGCAGCTTATTTGGGAAGAAGCATTTTCTCTTTTGAATTTTTATTTATTTATTTTAGTTTTCTCTTTCAAAATACTAAACCATGGTTCAGATCCTCCTGCACGTGCTCATGTCTTATGCTTAAAGATTTGATGAGCAATTCTGTTCTCATGACATCTTTAGATGCATTATATGCTTGGTTGAAATTTATTACAAGATGGTGGATGGTTAGTTTATAGTCGTCTTCATCTATTTTCATTCAGGAAGCCGAAAAGCATCTTTCAGATATGGTTGTCTCCAAATCTTTGGTGGCAAAGATTGATAGGCCGATGGGAATAGTATGCTTCCAGACAGCGAAGGATAGCAATGACATTCTAAATTCATGGGCAACAAACTTGGAGAAGCTGCTTGATCTTGTTGAGAAGAGTTGCCACCAGATTCACAAGGAAACCATGGTACACAAGGCTGCTTTGAGAGTATGAAGAAGTTTCCATCTGATGATCATAGATGTACGACCCTCTTCTATCTGCTCATGCACTTCAAATCAAGTAAAATGGTTTGAAGAAAAGAAAAATTCGATCTAGTTTTGTGGGAAATTCTAGTTTGATGATGTGTATGCGTTGTGTATATTGACTTTTGTTTGATGGTTTGCAGGTTGGCAAAAGTTTCTGCCTTTCATGGACTGAAATGATTTCTTATTTCTATGAGGTGGTGCTGACTGGGTTGTTTGGGAATGAATTTAGTGTTTTCCCCTAAGTTGTTTTCCCGCTAGGTGGGCACAGAGCTTTGACACTGCAGTCGAAGTATAGCCAGGTTTATTGTATGCCCCTGGAACAAGATGTTTCGGTTACAAGGATTATTTCAGGCTCGTTTTATTGGTAGTTCATATTTTGTACAACTTCACAATCATTGACCCTGTTCAAATGGCTGTGTTCTGTTTCGCGTGCTCCTGCCCGTCTAGGCTTTGTTTATTGTTCTTCCACGTAAGATACGGTGGTTGGGATACGAGCCTTTGGACTGGCCACTGTAGAAAATACCCATCTCTACAATTTTGCACTGGTTTTAGGTAAGAGACGTGGCTCTGGAATCTGATAAATGGGTGATATCCTAAAACTCAAAAGTCGGTGAGGGTTTGGAAAATCATTTGGCCGGTTGTCCCTGGAAAAGGATAGCTTTGTGGAAATGGATGCTAACTTGCAGAGATTTTTTGACCCACATGGGATTAAACTTTCCACGCTAGTCGTAGTATCTTTTTATGTTGAAAGATTGGTAGAAGTTATATCGAAAGATAGGTGTCAAGATGTATGTGCCATACTCTCTTTGCGTTGGTTTAAGGTGAATGCATGAACATCCATTACCCATGACCTTATAATAAGGAATCTACGAAATCAATTGGGGGTGAAAAATTATAGGAAAAAGGCCTTTACGTAGGTCCTGAGGTCTCCACAGAATGTTTCCCCCAACTATTTACGATATCTATTTATGGCGAGCCAAAGTTATTATGCTCTGGAAACCTGGGAGTGGTGGTAGCTTTTAGGGTAAATGGCAATAAAATTTGACAATCGCTGTAGTTGGGTATTTTGTTATTTAAGAATGGAAGTTCGATTTTTAGGGGAGATTATATGTATACTATAAGCGATTAATGAAAAGGTGCAACATTTTTTTCTCAAGGAAATTGCAATTTTGTGAACTTATTAATTCTTTGCTGTTTTGATTTATATAAATGTGGCTTCGATACCTGATCAAATTAATCAAAGAGGTTAAAAATGCGAGGTGCATTCTTGTGGATCCTAGCTCGATACGAAAATTTTGGACATATATTTGCGAATTTTGGGTCTTTTAACTTGGATAAATTTGGGAATCTATCAACTGGTCAATGCTAATTTATATCAAAATAATGAAAAATTGTTAAGTGACGGAAAAAAGGTTTTAAGTACCATTTAAGAAGTTTGGATGATAAGTTTTATGCATACGTTCCCATTTGATCTTTTGTCCCAATAGAACTGGGCACAAGGCTTTAGCTGGGTTGGAACCGCCGGTTTTTAGTTTCCCAAAAGGGTGAATTGGGACTGACCCAGGCCCGACAATGGTTTTCTTGTCAAGGTTTGTGAACTGTGAACTGGTTTGGCAACTCTTTTTTTTTTTTTTCCCCTTACTTTGTTTTTTTTTTAAATAGATAGATTTTTTTTTTTTTTGCATCTTCATCGTTTGAAAAAACATATTATTGTGTCACAAAACCGATTAGTTCGGATTATCTCATTGAAGTGTGAAAAAAATTTGATTACATCATTGAATTTCATAAATAGATGACAGTGCTGCTTCTTTTATAACAAAATAAAATTTTGTCCAAATTAAGCCAAAAAAAAAAAATATATATTTACAGTTAGAAAAATAATGTAGGAAAAGAACCAACGTTGCTAACATGTGCTCCATAACATCATTTAGAAGTGTCAATATTTTTCTAACGTATTAGAAAGTTTCTAAGTATTTCTATAACTTATACTGCGACCACCATTAGTTTGGATATATCTAACTTGTTAGATCAAAATCACTATCCTCTTGTCTTCATTAAATTTGACATATTGAAGAAGGGGAGTTGAATAAAGATTCATATCAAACTCAAGAATGAGAGAGAGGTGAAGACGATGATTCCTTCAATATTTTCATTGATCTAATACCATGCTGTAAAGTGCTTTTAGTTTAGGTAATAAAAATGATTTTTTTTTTCAAGAAATATAATTAATTCAACTCTCTCTCTCTCTCTCTCTCTCTCTTTTTAAAATCATTTTGATACCATCCGTTTGTGCTAGAGATATGGTTCAAGTTCTTAGAAACAGTTCTTCATTGGATATAGTGGTGTTACATCATATACAGTTTAGTATAGTGATTGTAAACGTAAATATATAGACTTCTCGATTGAAATATATATTATAAAGGAGTTGTGTAATAATTCTCTAAGCTTAGCCCGCCTTCGTAACGATTTTCACTATGGCTTATTATGTTGAATAAGAAGAAATTTAGAAATAAATGTTTTATAAAGTTGAATAACAGATTAAATATAGTTTTTGCCTTATTTCTAACTTAAGGATAACATAAGAACCGTCTTTGGCTACCAAAAAAAACGAGAAAAAGTTTCAAAATAGACATTTGGAAAAAGAGACATTACAATTAGTTATCTAAGTTTTTTCGATGACCTTGCAACAAGCTATGCACAATCAAACTAGCTCCAACACAGCCACTTGCTCAAACTTTGGCAGCATTCAAGTTTTTTATTTTTTTACTGTTCAGTACAAGTTAACGTCATCGAGAAGTCATATTCACACTTTACTGATGCTAATGATTCATCTAAAGTGATAATAAAAATGATTACAATATATATTTTTCTCAACAAATTTTCCATTTTTTTTTTCAAAATTTAGCAATATCATATTCTACCGGAAGTATAATGAACAAAATATTGTATAATTCTTAGAGTTTATCTCTCTTTTAACTCCTTAACTCTTAAACTCTATATTCCCTTTATTCCAATCACTTAGCTTCATTTGTCAAGATTTCAAATTGAAGAGATAATACATATAACAACAAATAAACACAGACTAACGTTTATTGCAGTAGATAGTCATAGAGGAGTTGAAAAATTAAATAATATATGGAAGGCATTTTAAAAGGAGACGAAAAAATATTGACAAACGATTCTAAGAGAGGCTGTGTGATACGGACTCTATGTATGTATACGTGTGTGTGACATTTCTAGGAGAAGGAGATAGAGTGGGTTCGACATGTGTATGTATGCATTTGTGATTGTGAGTGCGTGTGTTGGGGTGATTGTGTTGTTTTTATCTTTACGCACGTGTGTGAGTGATTGTGTTGTGTTGTGTTTTGCTTATGACCGGTGAAAGTGTCAGGGACAGTGTGTGTAATGTGTTTGTGCGTGTGCACGCAGTATATTATGTCGTCCTTTCTCTTTCTATTTTTTTTTTCCTTTTTTTTTTTTTATTTTTTTCGATGGAGCTACATGAGGAATCGCTAGTTCCATGAGTTCGGGCGGCTAACTCACTCAGCAACCATGCTGATGGTTCCTATCCTGATTAAAAAAATAAAAAAAAAGCGATCTACCACTGGTTCAGTTTCAGTTTTGGTCCCCAATTTAAAAGGCTGATTCATAGTTATGAATGGTTCTGTGTAGCTTTGGTCTTCAAAATTTCAATATAACCAGTATTACTCCTTATTAATTCTTGGTGTGTCCTTATGATTTTCATTCATTCATTTTTTTTTTTTTGCCCCTTTTATTGTGATTAGTTAACCCTGCGATGAATGACCATTGTCGTCTTCTAAAAAAATTCAATATTTTAAATATTTTGAAAGGCTTAAGAATCAAATAAATATGATTACTAAAAACAAGTCATACCTAGAGTTTGTCATCTAGTAATAGCACAAGGTGAAACCATAAGTGCTATATTTGAACTTGAGATAATTCAGTCAAACATAATAATTCAATCAAACATCTAATGTTATAGAAACCACGCTTGCATATACCATTTTTTTTTTTTTTTTTTTTTAGTACAGAAATACACTGAACATAATAGAACCTAAAGAGGAAATAGAAAAAAGTTAAAAAGAATATACCTTTCAGGCCATACATTGTTTATTTTATTTATTTATTTATTATTTTGGCAGTCATCCATATCCTGTTGAACTTGATTAGCTTTTGTCTAGACGAGTTTTATTTCGCGACGCAAAGAACAACTTATGAAGTAAGCTTTTGACTTCCAACATATCAAGTTCACATTGTTGCACGAGGGTTCCATTTTAATTTGAACATCGTTTGCATATTTTATTAATAAAAAAAAAAAAAACAAATGGGAATACGTAGAAGTGTTTTCATTTAACTTTTTAACCAGTATTCCTAAAGTATATATTGACGTTTATATTATTTTAGATTTAACGAGATTGATCTACAATGCACTGTAAGAGAATATAATGAAACTCAAGAAAACAAATTTTTTTTTTTTTTTTCAAATTCCAAAAGACAAAATGGTTGTAGATTATCTAAATATTTTTATATGATTAATTTATTCAATAGATAGGCGTAGTGAGTTTAGTTTACAAGATTTAGACTCTACATTAAATAATTGGGTTACGTTTGATGGTCAAGATAGATGTCTGGATAGGATCAAAATGACCTCATCTTGTCATCGGTGTGGATCAGATATTTTGAAACTTAAAAGATATATCGTAGATTATAAGCTAATGCTAACGGTTTAATTTTAGCCTAAGAGGCGGGATACAATTAGGTTCGTGTGAAACCCCCTTGAATTTTTTCATTTTCATAAAAGTAATGCTCTATAAATATGTAAATTTGTATATTTATATAATATATATAATTTATGCATTAGATAACGTATAAAATAAATAATGTAAATAAAAAATATATTTAACATTTATATATTCTACATATATGTAAATAGTTTATACGTCCAGTGTTCTATTGTTTATATATTATGGCAATATATATATATATATATATATATATAATATGGATAACAGATAAAGAGAAACTATGATTACGATATATTTGTATAATAAAGTACGTACCAATCATTTAATATAACATGAAGTTTACAAGTAAGAGAAAATATGTCGTTTTACATAAAAGTCAAGATATATCCACAAAGGCAGCTTTATAAAATAGTAGATAATTCGAGTTCCCGACATTTTATTCGGATAATACCAAACAAATAATGACATATGAAAAAATTCACTCGGTATAAAATTCTACTTTATCCTATCCCGACGGACATCCAAACGTGACATAGGTTCTTTTTTCCTCTTCTTATTTTTTTTTTTTAAAATTTTTTTCCCCACAAACATAAATAAGATATTGCTTTTTATTTCTTTTTAGTTTTCTAGGCTTCCTCGGTCCCAAAATTTAATTTATGCCGTGTTTCAATTCCGTTATTATTATTATTATTATTATTTCCTTTATATATAGTTTATAAGGGGAGGGGAATCAAACATATTCATTCTCTATAAGAGAATACTATTATGCAAGATCAATTACACCATCGTCGGTTCTAAAGCTTTCTATTGGAACAGAAATTCCAGCAAAATGTGATGTGTAGAGGTTTTGATTTTGGACAAAATGAGTTCGAAACTAAAGAAATCAAAGGGAAGGCACCAAATATGTGGAATCATAAAACTTGAATATTTATACTAATCCAATGAAGTTTTATGTATATATATAGTTTTTTTTCAACGAAATCTTCCAACGTTATGAGTTGTCATTATCTCCAAAGATATAGAGTTACAAATATTGATGACTTTGCTATGATGCTACAAATATACAAAATTTAAATTATTCACCTACGTCATGTTAGTTATGGAGAAACGATTTAAAATGAAATAGTAAGGAATTGAGAATGAAATGATGATTCTAATCTTATGTTCGGTAACAACCATGAAATCACAATCATTTTTAGTAATTTGTTTGATTTGAATATGTTGGGAACAAAATGATATCAGTATAAACTCGTACTTATCAAATATAATTTCGGTCTATCGAAGATGTATAAATATAATATAATGAATATGTATATTTGTTACAAAATATGCTCCAGTATTGACGTATTATATCTTATATAACAATACAAATATGTTACATAATCTTACGTAATACTACATTTGACATATAAATATAACACGATATACGTTATTCATTATGGGATATGCTGCCTTAATATATGATATAGAGATGCAATATATATATATTCAAATAATATAGAGCGTGTAGTATATTATATTGGTTTTAATATGAGCATACAAATGTAGGTGACGACATGCTGATGCATATATTGTAATAATATAATATAGTAAAATGTAATATAACACAAGATAATATATCACATATTGTAATTGTACCATAATATTTAACATGTACATACATATTAATGGCCATACATGCTTACTATCTATATTATATAAAATAATACTTAAAAGATATATGCTCTAGATTTTCTTTCCTGCTTTTTTTTTTTTTTTTTTCGTATAGTTGCTTAAACCATCGAAGGATTACATATTTTAACTTTTACCTTAATATATATATATATATATATGAGTGTGTGTGTGTGCGTGTATGTGCACAGAAATAATATATAACATGTAATATATAATAATTAATTTTGATATAACCATACTGTATACATAAGGACATGCATAATTGCACACATATATATTTTGCATGAATACAACACATAAAATAATATAATATATAACATCTCATAATTATACCATAGTATTTAATATGTACATATATATAATATATGCATTATAATTTATAATCTATTTAATGTTAATACATACATATTTTATAGCTAAGCAGTTTTAGAGTAAGTAATGCATGAAGCCCTATAAAGTAACTTGTGAAATCTATAATTTTTCTTCACTTCGCATAAATGTCAACTTTACATTCTTTTTAATAATAAATTATTGTTATATATATTTATATATATATATATTATATTTCTCTATATTTAAATCTTTGTTTCCATAATTGATTAATAGTTTTAAATGCATATTTGCATACATCCTCATTTATTTTTAGGGCATTACTAAAATAGGATTAGCATTTTATGGATGGAAAAGAAGAATTGAAAAGAAAATAAAACATACATAAGAAAAAAGAGAGATGATATTGAGAGGCAACTCTAGGTTTAGACTTATTTCTTATGAGTTTAGACAATTTCTTTTTTTTTTTAAATAAAATATTATTTAGTTAAAATGTAGCATCATTATTTACTTTATTTATTGATGTTATTTAATAATTTTTACAAGATGGATACATAGGACTTGAAACTTATATCTTGTATATTATAGAGTATAAGTTCTGGGGTGTGTATGGTATAGAAGGCAACAACCTCGAAGCCTAACCTTTAAGAGCATGTTCTAGGAAATTGTTACTTGGAACCTGTCATGCAATCCATAATATTCACCTAAACCTATCTACTCGAGTAGAATATAGGTAGCTTTGAGGTTATCCACTTACCTCGTTATCTATTTACAAAAAATAAGACTCATAGATATATACTCCATAATTTTTTTTTTGTATGAATGCTTTAAATTATAAACGTATAATATATTTTAGCTTAGTTTATAGTATGTTTATATATAGAGAAATAATATGTAGTGTATATATATTCTAATTAATTATAGTGTACATATATTGCAAATATAGTAGATTCTACAAAATGTGTATGATATACACATGTACACATTCGACAATATATCATGCAAAATATATGATATAGATATATAATTGATAATGATTAAAAATAGCATATATTTGTTAATAAGACGTAAATACCACGTAAGTGTGTATATATATCATATATGTATATGTATGTATGTATATATATACACATGAAATCTAAGTCTTATCTTAAAAATTTGTTACAAATGTAAATTTTCTTTTAAAAAAATTAGAATACAATCACAAGCTTAGAAATTAAAATCTTACTCAAAAGTGGAATCTTGATTCTAAAGAAGTGTGATTTGATGTTTAGGTACATCCAAATGCAAGAATAGAATACAACTTGGAATATCCATTATAAGTCCATTCTTGTATACTAAACATACAAGTAAAGTATAGAGTAATTGATTGAACTTTTCCTAAACATAGAGGATTGAAATGACATAGAAATTTATTGAATTTTGAAACAATATGTATAATTTATACATTTTATTTCAAGATAGAGATATATGTGAGTATTTTTTAAGCTTTGCACTATCACAAAATAAAATATATTAATAGTTGATATTATTTCAAAGTTAAATTAATTTTCTATATCTGAAGCTAGTCACATCAATCCCTAATGTCTCATGTGAAAACTTTAAGATCATAATTGTTGATCATATATTCACTATTCTATTAAGTATAATTGTAGGTTTTTCTTCCCGAGCTGATGGGGATCAAGCATCCTTTAGTCTAATTACCATAACTAAAGTTAGATGAATCACAAATTTAGGTTAGAAATTTCTTATTAATTTTGATTACAAGATTATTAATTTTTATCATGACATTTATGGGGTTCGCATTTGGATTTTAGATAGCATAAATTTGGATTGTTTGGCATTGGAGTAACTAGGGGACACAAAGAGTGTAGCATTATTTTAGATGTTTGAAATGGGGGAGAATCTGCTAAAAATTGCCTTGCGTCCACTTGGCATTTGAGTGGAAAGCAAAATAGAAGGCATAAGGTCAAGAAACATGCAAATCAGGGTAAGGGGGATACCTTCAGAAGGTCTAACACCTTATGCAAATGACGGATTGGAGTCATTCGATTGGTAGCTTGAGGGCATTCTTATGGAAGCAAGAAGCTATTAGCCTTTGAATGGTGTACTCACTTTTTTGACTGATATCTTAAAGGTGTTTAAATGGCATAACTTCTTATTGCAATTTAACTTTCATGTTTTTATTTATCATTTGAATGATTCTTTCTCTATTTAGCCTCAAAACGATGGTGAAAAGGGTTTGTTTTACCGTAAGACATTACATTACAACCCTTCGTACTATTATGGAGATTATGATCTAATCTTGCTCTTATCAATCCATATGATCATTGCAAATAACAATTTACTTGATTTATAAGTCATATTAAATTCAATGAGCCTATGTTGGTTAATTTGTAGTAAGTTATGAGATATTAGTTGTATCCTTTTGAATCACTGAGAAGCCCCAAAAGAATGTTTTCCTATTAGTCTATGATTATGAGTTGGTTTTAAACTTGCTCACTCATCAAAATTTAATATCAAAGAAAATGTTCATTGGAGGCTATACATATATGTGATTGGTGTGTGTAGTGGAGACTGGAATGTGTCAGTATTATGATTGTATTATGTACATAGTTTTGAATACTAAAGCTTGATTCCATTATATTGTTATTTGGAAAGAAACTTATAATCAATTAGCATTGTGATTTTTGATTAGGATAGCGAAAGTACATTTAGTGTTTGGCATATTGCCTGAGCCAATATTTATTGTTGTTGGGCTATTGTAATGGTTGATATGTTGGAAGAGTATGTCTATGATGGTAGAGTTGGTGCTAGGTGGTGAAAATGGTGATTAAGAATCTGTAACTAAAAATTTGCATACTTTTCAGAAAAAATGTTTAAAAGATGTATTTTATTCATTGGTAAAGGATATTTCAATTGGTATTTTATAAAAATGAATAAAGTAAAGGTTTGATAAGTTTAACCCTATAGTTTGTTAGGTATTTAATTTTATAAGAAGGGGCATATATGTACACACATTTCCGTTGTTTCAATATCTTTTTCTTAACAATTATAAGGGTTGAATAGATGCCAAAAAGATGAAAAAGGATGGAATGAATGGATTAGATTCCACTATTTAGTGGAGGGAGTTCAATGATGATTATCAAGATTAGGAAGACAAGAGCATCATGAGTACAATAAGTGAAGCATATTGTAGATGGTGGCTTTTAAATTCACATAGTATGTGGTTTTGTGGTGAAGAAGTGTAACTTCCATATGAAAGATGAGACAGTAAAGAAGTTGTTACATGGGGTGAGGAGATTGTCACATAAGAGATTTGTTCCCCATTACTAGTATCAAGAGATGATCCTAGGATCACAATTTTTGAGGTAAAGAGGTATGTGTATGCATAATTATTTGAACAAATTTGAAAATTTAATGGTTTGGTGTAAAGTGGATAACCATAAGGACCAAACTATAACACATTTCGTTATCATGTTGATGTTTTAAATTACTAGTGTAGTTGAGTTGCAATTGTATGATTTCCTTAACAATGCTATTAAATTAGCATTGAAAGGGAGGTAGAATCCATATTGGACATCATTTACTTCTTCTAAATTAGATAGCCTAAATGATTTGTAAGAGGAAGTAAGAGGCGGATCGATGGGAATGATGGTGATAAGGATAGGGAATGAGAATATACGAGGAGGTTTAAGTGAAGAGAAGAGAATTCGAGTAATTATCTTACTACGTCCTATGTGCAAGGAGTTGGACAATGCATGTCAAATAGGTATGGTTAGCTAAATCAAGTGCTCCAAATACCTAAGTCTTAGACATGTTCACTTCTCAATATCTTAATCATTATATTATGGTGATGAAAGGAGACATGCTGAGATTAGAGGTAGTGAGTGAGGAAGAGGATGAAGGGTTAAATAGCTATTAAGGAGGTTATAAACATGTTTAAGATTGGTTGAGGCGATGGAGGGAGGCTAAGAGAGAGTGATGGCCATGATTTTGAGGTATACACTAAGCACTAAACCTATATTGGAGTAAGAGAGAAAATTTGTGTCATATATGGTATTCGATGAATGATAATGTGTGCGGTATTATAGTAGATGGGGGTAGTTATACTTATGTAGCCCCGACCATTGTAAGAGGCTTGACCTGCTAGTAGGAATCAAGTTCTTGGTTTGATTAACTATTCTTGAGCCAAAGGATCGATAAGCCTAACCCAATGAATTTTGATCCAATAACCCACCATATAAGAGGCTACCCTTTTATAGGCATCTGAGTTGCATTGCTCTTCAAGCATCTACATGCCCTTCACCATCTCGTGGATTGAAGCATCTAATTGGTTGGCCGACCTAAACAGCTTGGTTTTGCATTGGACACTTTGCTAACTTATTTCTAATTTGTCCATACTCTTTCCCAACTTGTTTGAAAAGCCCTAGTCTGCCATAAGTTCGGTACAGTTTTGTATTCTAGAGCTAAGAAAAATTCTTAGTCACTATTTGACACGTGTTCTGGCATTACTTTGTACACAACTTTTCCATATAGATATTCCTTTTGTCTTCTCCCCATTTCACCCCTTTTTAGCATGTCTTAGGAATTCTCATCTTGTATTTCTTCTAGAATATCCCTTTGATTATTTCCATCTCAAATGTAAACTTAATGAGGCTATTATAAATACCTAATTTTTCGTAATTTCAAAAGTAGTTAATAAATATTCCTCATATACATTTGTTCTTGCATAAAGCTTTGCTACCAAGTTCATATTACTCTTATCAATCCCTTGAACAAGGATTGTGGTGAGTTCCCTTAGATTTTACTTATGTGTAACATTAAGTAGGATTTAGGTTTGTGTGTGCTTATAGTACATCATATCTAAGTTTATTGAACTTACGATTCTACTTAGTATCACTAGAGGGCTTATAGAGTCAAAATATAAAATTGAAACGTAAAAATATAAGTTTCTATAACTTATGTAATTTAACCTTCAAAAAACTATAAATATACTTATAATATTTATAAAAAACTTGAAATATATAATGGAAATAAAGAAATGAAGAAATTAAGTTTAGTTTTCATAAAAATATTCTTAATGAAGAAGGATAAGCAGAATCAAAACTAAATTTTTTCTTTTATTTTATTTGAAGAAAGTAATTAATGGAAGAGAACAAATGTTTCGATATATTTTGAGTTATTAATTATATAAATTCAAATATATAAATTTTTTATAAACTTTTCTATTGAAGTTGGAACTTGAATGAATGCTTTAAATAATGAATAAAGGACTAAGAGAGAGACAAATAGTAAAAAAAAATTAGAATAGGATAGGGAAAATGATTTATTACCCTAATAGTCACTAGTTAGTAGAAGCTTAGTTATATTTTATAAATTTTTGGCTCATTTAACTTAAGTACGTGGAATTGGTAAATTTGGTTAAAAACAAAATTTTTTATTGAGTTTGATATGTAAAATTAGTTAAAAATATAAGTTTCTATACCTTGGGTTAATTTGGAAGTCTCATAAAATTGTAAGTAGAATCGTGATTTTGACAACTATAGTCATATCCATGAATAGCTCATGAGTTTGCTTGAAAACTCATCACTAAAGTCATCCTCATTTTTCAAGTATAGCTTAGTCAAATCCACCCATAGTTTATGTTCATGTGATACCCTTACGTGTATAGTTCTCGAGGTATATCACCTACCTACTAATGTACATCCATACCCCACTAATTGTTTTGGTTAAAAGACAAGGGAGTTATCCATGCATTTGAACACATACAAGTTATATTTTCCATTATGAGTATATAAGAGGTAAAGGTCCTAAGTGATGTGACAGATATGAATGCTTCTCATAGCTTATTAAGTAGATTATGGTTGTTCGATCAGAGAGAATCACATGATGGAAATCATAAACTTAAATGTGCTAAAAGGATGGTAGGAAAGTGATATTGCAACTGTTGACTCCTATAAAAGTGATTGCGAATTAGATTATCATGGTGAAATAGTTAGAAAAATGATGTTGATGAAATGAATTGAGTTGGAGGAAGCAGTTTATGGTGGAGAGCCAATGTTAATGTTATAGGTGAAACAATCTTTAAGTGTTAAATAATAGTGATCTTAAGCCCAAGAAGTTGAGATTGTTGATAAAGGAGTTTGGAATGAGTTTTGATAATTTGCCTAAGGGTTGACCTCCTTTGAGGGGTATTGATCACTAAATTGATTTGATACCCAACGCTTCACTTCTTAACCATTCCACTTAAAAGATGATAATGAGGTAAAGGAGGTTAAAAGATAGGTTAATGGGTTGATGGAGCATAGGAATGTATATAAGAGTGTGGGTATATGTTCGGTTCTATCCTTTGGGTACCTAAAAGGGATGGAGTTAGCATATGTGCATTAACAATAGAGCAATTAGCCAAATCACTTTTAAATAGTGGTAACCAATCTTGTTCCTTGATAATATATTAAATAAATTACGTGAAGCCCCGGTGTCCTCTAAAGTATATTTGAAGAGTGGGTATCATCTTATTAGGATGAAGGCAAGAGATGAATGGAAAGCCACTCTCAAAACCAAACATGCCCTTCATATATGGTTAATCATGTCTTTTGACCTATCCAACATACCTATCACATTCATACAATTCATGAACCATGTTTTTTTATAGCTCTTGTGTAAGTTTGTTATTGTTTATTTTCATGAGATTGTGATTTTAACTAGAGCTTTAAATAATTATATGCATTGCTTGAAGATTGGGTTTGAGGTGTTAAGGAAAGAAAAGTTATATGACAATGAAGAGGCATATGTTTTGTCAAAAGGAGGTGATATTTCTATGGTTAATGTTTTGTAGTAATGGAGTAAGGATGGATGATGAGAACATTAGAGCTATTACTGAGTGGTTAATGCCTAAATTAGTAGTAAATATTAGGATTTCCATGGGTTAGCTTCTTTTATAAGAAATCTATGAAAGATTTTAGCATTATTATAGCCCCATTGACCTTGTTAACTAAGGAGGATATTGAATGTAATTAAGTAGAGTAGCATAAAATAATTTTGATATAGTAAAGGAGAAATTGACCATGGTACGCGTGTTGCCACTTCATAATGGTAAGAAAGTTATTAAGTTAGAGTTTAAGGCATTTGAAGTAGGGAGTAGGGGCAAAATTTTAAGTAAGAGAGGAGAGTTAGAGCATATTTCAATAAGGAGTTTGATGGATTGGCTTTGACCTATTTGGTTTATGATGGGGAGCTATATGCTTTAGTGAGGGCCATAACCGTATAAAAGCATTTCTTAGTACTTGAGTAGTTCTTTATATACATTGACCATGCATCTTTGAAATATTTGAAGGGATATAATAAATTCTCTTGCTGATATGACAAATAGGTAGAGTTTTTAGAGTCCCTTATTTATGTTATCAAATATAAGCAAGAAATGCGAATGTTGAGCCAAAGGTGTTATCACATAGAGATGTCCTTATAAAAGCCATACAAGTTATGATGATAGGATTTAGTGCCTTAATGGAGCATTATGTTATTGATGGTCATTTTACTCCGATTAGACACACTTGTAAGTAAGGGATAGCAATAGATGGTTGTTATGCACTTGAGGGTTATTTGATAGAAATTAGCAATCTGGACCTCTCATTAGGCTCAAGCAAGAGGACTATAAAGTATGGTTCGACGAGTTCTTACCTTCCATCCAAGTGTTGAAGAGCATGTGTTGTTACATGGGTCCGACCTTCCATGCATCCTCGACTACTTTGAACCCTATACTCAGTTAAAGGTCAAGGACCCAGTAAAGTGCCGACTTAAGGATGGTTGGGGTAACCCTTTAAATAGTTGGGCAAGTATAACCATAAGCTTGGCTATCTTAATTTTGATTCAACATCCATCAAGTGCTAACTTCTTTGTCCACCTGCTGACTAACACTTGATTGTTAAGCTACCTTAGATAACCGCTCAAGGAAAATGACAATTGACCTAAATCTAGTGTCGAATTGCTTGGTAGCCCTCTTCTAACTGCATCTAGATTCTACCCTATCAGATGGACCCTCGTCATACAGATAAGGATACCTATCCTCTAATAGCCGCACTAGTATGAACATGGCTAGAATATTCCTTTTTGTATGTTAGAATTTGCCCCCTTTATGTATTTGCTTCTTTGTACTTTTCCATTTTGGGTAAATGCCCCTTTTGCAAATTATTAAGGCTTGTAGTTACCTTAAATACTCAAGTATAAATACCTTATGTAATATTAGCCACAACATGAATCTTCCTTAATGGAATATACTCCTTTCTTTTTGTTATTGTGCTTGTTTTACATAGGTTCATTTTACTTTTATCCATACCTTAAGCACTTTGTCTAGCTTAAGTTGTATGTCATATAAACTTGACTAGATGGTAGTTGTTGCGGACCGTAACTAAGAATAGATAAGGCTGGTCATTAGATGGGTTCAAGCTTATAGAAAGCTTGAAAGGAATAATGGGGAATGGCGCAAAAAGGGATGGATGCAAATGAAAAGTAAACAAAACCTACAAGCAGCTTTAGAGGATATGATGCACTAATAGAATTTCCGAGGACTCACAGCATTATTCGATATGATGTATGAATCGGTTTGGTGAGATTATTCGTTACCTAACCTTGCTCAAAGGTTAGGATAAGAGTGATGTCGAAAGTAAACAAGCAGTATTTATACAAGGAAGAAAATACTCAAGTGTATTAAGGATGATGATCTCTTATAGCTATAATCACAAGGGTATTTATACTTATAAGTTAGGGCAACTTACCCAAAAAGGAAAAGACAAAAAGGACCTTTCCTAAGGAAGTAATGTACAAGATACAAAAGGGTAAAAATAAATATATAAGGAAGCAATCATTGGTGCAATGGATTCTACACATGATATTGTACACGTGGTAATGTTATTGGAGGATGTGGACAAAAAAGTATGGATAACTTACTTATCTGAACAGAGGCAGCTTGATTAGTTCGGACTCTCTCTCTCGACATCTCAATAGGGGTGAGGCCAAGTAAGTAATTAGCTAGGCATGTGCAAGAATGAAGATGGGCTGTTATCTCGACCTTCAGTTTTTCAGCACTCAACATACGGGAAATAGGTAGTCACTTGGCTTGATAGGTAGAATGGGTCGGCAAGGAGATATTCGGCCTTCACATGAGCTGACTAGAATAGGAGGATTTGTCTTACTAGTCCCTTTAATCCTTGGGCTTGGTCGCAGGTTAGAGGTCCGGTAACCTGTTTTCCATAATTCCCTTTGGGTTGTTTTAGATTTGGGATCAAATCCGAATGGTCTTCAATAAGCTCTTTGTCAGGATGATATAGACTAAGGTCAGCAACGTTGAAGGTGTTAGAAACCCCATAGTCTTCGGGAAACTCCAATCTATAGGCGTTGTCATTGATCTTCTAAAGGATTCTAAAAGGTCCTTCAGCTCATGTAGATAATTTGTTCCTCCTCTTGTTCGGGAATCGTTCCTTGTTGAGGTGTAGCCATACTGAATCTCCCAACTAGACTTGTTTAGCTGTCTTACCTTTGGTCTTCTCTCGCATTCTTCTAGCAGCTTGGTTGATGTGCCGAGTGACCTTATCATAGATGTGTTGGAGGGATTGTGCTTTTGCTGAGGCGTTAGGGTCTTCTTATACAGGTGCAGGTACAGGGGTGTGGTCGAGGGGAAACTCAGGATTGAAACCATAGACCACCTTGAAGGGAGTTTGCTCAGTGGTGTTATGCACTATTTAGTTGTAAGTGAACTCGATCACTGGTAAGTAGATGTCTTAATCAGCCAAGTTCTTACCCATTATAGCTCAGAGTAGTGATCCCAAAGTACGATTGACTACCTCTGTTTGGACATTAGTTTGGGGGTGACAGGAAGTACTGAATAGTAGTTCGGTTCCCATTCGACGCTACAAGGTTCTCCAGAAATGGCTCAAGAACTTTAGGTCTCTGTTGGAAACTACACCTCTTGGTATGCCATGTATCCGCATAATTTCCTGAAAGAAAAGAGAAGCAATAGCCGAAGCATTGTTAGTTTTAGAGCAAGGCACGAAGTATACCATTTTGCTGAACCGATCCATGACGACTATTATAGAATCTTTACCTCGGGTAATATGTGGTAGTCTGAGAACAAATTCCATACTTAATTCAGTCTACGACTTTGTTGGGATAGGCAAAGACATTGCTTTCCCTTATTCGGCTCGGCACTTAGCCCTCTTACATAAGGTACAGCTCTCAACAACTCAGTGCACATCTCTCTTCATTTTTGGCCAAAAGAATTGACCATTCAATAGTTGACATGTTCTTCTTTCTCTAAAATGTCTTGAGAGTCCTCTACTACGGGCTTCCTTGATCAACAATTCTGGTAGTGAACAAGTTGGCACACATAATTTTCCATCTCGGAACAAGTAACCATCCTCTACGTGATACTCATCTACCGTTATTCCATCAACGCATCGCATGATTATGGGTCTAAAGTGTGGATCCCTAGAATATTGTTTTTTGATATTTGCAAACCTGAATAGCTTGGTTTGCAATTTGATTAAAAGCGCATGTAACTTCGAAAGAGCATCTGCAACTCTATTGCTCTTTCCCTGCTTATATTTAATCACGAAATTGAATCCTTTAAGGAATTCAATCTATCTCGCCTGCTGCTTCGATAGCTTCGTGTGACTTCGAAGGTACCTTAAAGATTTGTGGTTAGTATAGATAATAAACTCTCTTAGCAGTAGATAATGCTGCCATACTGGTAGTAGATAATGCTGCTATACCTGCAGTGCTCGGATTAGTGCCAAGAGTTTTTTGTCATATACAGAGTAATTTAACTGTAGCCCTCTGAGCTTCTTACTGTGGAAGGCAATTGGTTGGTCTTCCTGCATTAGGATAGCGCTTATTCCAATGCTACACACGTTACATTCCAGTTCAAATATTTTCTTGAAGTTAGGTAGAATCAACACCGAGACGAAGGTCAACCTTTCTTTTATTTCGACAAAGATCTTCACCTCTCTTTTTCCCCATCGGAAGTCAGTGTTTTTCTTTGTTAACTTAGTAAGTGGTGCAGCGAGGGTACTGGAATTTGTGATGAATCATCTATAGAATGAAGCCTGTATATGGAAACTTCTTATGTTGGCATAAGTAGTGAGAGTCGGCCACTCTATAATTGCTCGGATCTTCTCATTATCTACTCGTATGTCTCCTCCACCGACTACATAATCCAAGAATACTACTTCCTCTTGGCAAAAGCGACACTTTTTTAGATTGCCGAATAATCTCTTGGTATGGAGGATATCTAATACTTCTCGGAGATGTTTACAGTTACTCGGCATGTCGACATTATAGACCAATATGTCGTCAAAGTACACTATGACACACTTTCTGATTAGATGTCTCAGTACATGATTCATTAGTCTTATGAAAGTGCTCGGGGGATTCGATGAGCCAAAGGGCATGACCATCCATTCATATAATCCATGTCGAGTTTTGAACACTATTTTCCATTCGTACCTTACCTTCATGCGAATCTAATGGTAGCCAGACTTAAGATCAATCTGTTACGCCCTGAAGTTGCAGAGTCACAACAGTCTCGCCGTGTAAACCATTCTATGATAGTAACTGGCCTCACAGTGCCTACCATAGACATGATCTACACAAGGCGTCGACGACTCCTCGCTTTGAAGTAAACAGTCCGAATAACAGTTATACTACAATTATAATAAATATTACAAATTTCTAATAAACATAAATAATTATAAGTAAGTCCACAGAGCTTCCTAAGAAATTTGACATAAACATAACAGTTTACTAACGTACATAATAACTATTAGTTTTTCATCCCTAATTACATGGTCACTCTAGTTACACATTATAATAAGTAACTTGATCCTCACACCCCTGGCTTCAAACTGACTAACCTCTAGGTAATTGTAGGGCGGCATAGTACTTGAGGTGTTCAGGAATTAGAACCTGCAAAAGGATCTATAAGGGTATGAGCAACTACAGCTCAGTAAGTTGAATTGGAGACTCATGAATGCATACAAGCAGAAACAGGGTTATCAAATAATTATTTCCATGCAATGCAACAATCAATTGTCATCGCACAACGTAGTCCGGTCCGTTGTGAAATTAGAGAAATTTCACCCGCTCCAATTCGGGTTGAGGAGTTCCATGTTATGCAGCAGCTCATAACCAAACCCAGGCTTGTGCAATAAAGACCTCGCTCCTCCCGCGACTACCTTCGAACCATTGACTTCACCCCCGCTACGACCTCCTCTCCTGTTACTTAGTTCAACTGAGGATGAAGAATGGACCATTTTGTAATCCTGCGCTATCCCTTTCAAAGGGGTCGGTATTTGGTTGGAGAATCCTATGATCCCCTAACGGGTTGCAATACATGACATTTTTGGTTATTAGGGTCGACTAAGATTAAATTCCGTTTAGGGTGTTTAAACAATTTTATACCAATTCAATTAATCACAAATCACTCACAATACAAGTTTCAGCACAAATTCAAATAGATCAAACACATGCGTAAACTACTTACAATCACAAGCATATATAAGCCTAAGTCTCCGAGCACTACAAAACTAGTACTCTATTATAATAAGCAATAACCCAACTTACTTGAAATTGTTCGATCGCTCGATCCCTTAGTCGCGAGCTGATTTTTCTTTAGGTGTCCTATAATACAAATAAGTCTTTTTAGTACTTATATTTTAGGGATTCTTATTCTAATTCGTAATGTAACTCATTTTCCCCATGTATACTTATAAGTACTAATGATTCATTGTACTCTATTTCGGAGTTTGAATCCTAAACTAGATTCTAATTTTAAATTCCTAAGTCTTAAATAGGCTCGAATCCCAGTGTGACATTAATCACATTACGCTCGTGTATTCAAATATCTTATTGGGTCGTAATTTGGTATTCTAAACTATTCGGTACACGTTAACCCTAATTGAGGTATCGGATTTATTCCCGATGTGTAAAAATCTTACATTTTGAGATATTTACTTAAAATTAAATGTTATTTCAAATTTATTATTTTTCTGATTTCTATTATAATATTATCTAAATAACCCTTTCTTTTAGATTTATTAATTTACAATTTCACATATTACTAATTTCTTATATTAATTACTAATTTCCTAATTAACCATACTTAATACTCCAAAGGCTAGGATTAGGGTTCTACTTCAGATATTAACATCCTTAAACATCTAATTAAGATCTAAATCAGTAATTAACATCTTAACCACTTAATTAACCTTAAATCACCCAATTTTTCCATCATTTTAGGGCTAAAAATTAACTTAAAAATTTAAAAAATTAATTTTAAAAAAATGGCTTCATAGCACTATTCTACATCATATGAGTATCCTACAAAAAAAATTTGAGCTCTAAACTACACTCCTAAGCCTGTTTATTTTCCGTTCTAATCATGCTCGGTTTTGAACAATTTGTTAAGGACCCTATATTTTCAGACATAATTAAACTAAATAAATATTTTTTCCTAAATCTACATACAATAAAACCTCAGAATAACAAGTTTCATAATTTTCTAGGCAAAATAACTAATTTTACAAAATTATTCAAAAATCGGGGTAAATAAGAGACTAACTGGTTCGAAGCTTTCTGGCCATCCAAACCCGGTCCAAGGTTGTCGGCCGGCCCAAGCGGTGGTTCTAGTATAGGGTGGTGGTGGTTCGGTCCCAGGTGGTGGTGAGTGGTGGGTTTGGTTCACTTGCCCAATCTGCACAGTTTTCTTTTTTATTTTTATTTTTTTTATTTTCTGGATTTTCTCTCAATTTTTTCAATGTTCCTATTTTCCCCAAATGCTAAACTGTCCAAATGACTTCTGTAAATTTTTCCTCTATTTATAGACATTTGTTGTAATTAATATGCATTAATTTGATAAGATTTTGCCCATTTTCCTTGATTTTTGACTTTTAGGTTATCTAATTTTTATTAGCTGATTTTTCTTTTGCAGATTTGGACCTGCCATGACCTGATCTTGATTCATCTTATCCTCTTCTGATTTTTTCTGATTTTTCCATAATTAATTTATAATTTTCCTTAATTATTTACTTAGTTTTTGGTCAATTTAGGTAATTTCGCGTATTTTTATCTACACGTAAATATATGTGGGGTACATGTGAACATTCCTAATTGTTATTTTGGTCATTTTAAAATTTTTAGTATACATATAATCTATCTCTAGTAATTTTTTTAGTTATTATATTATACTTTTCGCCTTTTCGGTAATTAGTAATTATTATGCTTAAAATTTGAAAATTTTATAGTCTCCTATTTTATTACTTATTTTCTTAAATTTAAGTTTACGAGATCATTTTTACTAATATTCCTCTCAATAGTTTATAATTTGGGTTTGATCGGATCCTTTAACCGATCGTCTTAAACCTTGGGTTCTAAGTTCAATCTTACGGTTACTTGGCTTAACTTTAGGGCTTACACAATCTTGCTGAAAATCTTAGCTTTATTCAATTCATACAGCATATCTTCCAACCTCGGGATAGGATAACTATACTTGATAGTAATCTTGTTTACAATACGGTTATCAATACACATCCACTAAGTTCCATCCTTCTTCGGTACTAAAAGGGCTGGTATAGCACAAGGGTTGAGGCTTTTCTTCACATATCCTCTCTCTAGCAACTCATTGACTTATCATTGGAGCTCAACAGCCTATTCATGATTCATTTAATAGGTTGGCTTATTTGGCAATGCAGTATCGAGTACTAAGTCAATGTAGTGCTCTATGCCTCGAGTTAGGGGCAATCTTTTAGGTAATTGTTCTAGGAACAAGTCGGCATATTCATCTAGCAACTCCTTCACCTTTTGGAGTAGTTCACCTTATTCCTTTAATTCTAATAGTTGCTTGACCAGCATGAGGGTTGACGCATCAACTTTAAGGGTCTCTTGGAGCTCGACTTTACTCATCACCAGAGCCTTTCTCGATTCGTAAGCAAGTTTTGTCTACAATTTATTAACTTTTCTTGGCGACGTTGGGTTTAGTGTGATCTTTTGGTCATCCTTCTCGAAAATGTATGTATTCTTGTAGTCGTCATAGATAACTCTTCTATCAAATAGCCACAGTTTACCTAGTAATACGTGGGAAGCACACATGGGTAATATGTCACAAAGAATCTGGTTAGAGTAATTCCCTATAGTGATTGCCAGTAGTATTTGCTAAGTAACATGTAATGCTCCTTTCTCACTCAACCAATGCAATTTGTACGGCCTTGGACGTGCAATAGTTAGCAACTTCAATTTTGAAATAAGATTAGCTGATGCTACATTGGTGCAACTTTTACTATCCATGATGAGGGCACACACTTGATTATTTATCTTAAAGGTGGTATGAAACAAGTTCTCTCTCTATTCCTCTTCTTGTGAGGGTTTTATGTTCATAGTACGTCAGACAATTATGAGTAACTAGTCTAGTCCTCAACAAACACGTCCTTCTCGATCAATTCTTTCTTAGCATTTTCTTTCTCGGTAAAGACCTCCTCTTGTTTAGGTTCCTCATCAGTGTTGTCTATCTCTAACTTCGGGATGTCTCTCTTGATGACCATCGTTCGTCGGTTCGGGTATTGAGCAATCATGTGTCCGAACCCTTAGCACTTGAAGCACTTGATCTAGCTAGTCTTCCTACTAGACCCTTGCCCCTTCTCATATGTTTTGGTCAACACTTTAGTGTCAGTTCGGCTCGGACATCCATCTTTTGGCTCAACTCGGTACTCGACTGAGCTCTATGACTTGCCTATCCGAGTTGGCTAGTTGGCATCCTTGTCGACACTCGACTTCTTCTTTGCCTTTCTATTTATTAAGCTATTCTGATGGCCTCATCCATTGTTGTAAATCTTTGGAGTTCCACAATGTCTTGGATGTCACCTCTCAACCCAATAATGAATCTTGAAACTGTTTAGGTTAGTGGTTCCTTCACTTCGCAACGGATCATAAGTATTTGAAATTCTTGAACATATTCATCAACAATTCGGCCTCCTTATCTCAACTCTTGAAGCTAAGTGAAAGTATCTTGAAGATAGGTTTCTAGCACAAACTTGTTTTTGAGTATCTTCTTCATCTTAGGCTAAGTGTTAATCTCTCGGTAGCTCTCTTGTCTCCTTATGGCTTGAAAATTCTTCCATCACATGGCGGCATATTTAGTGAACTCAACAGTAGCAGTTCTTACTTTCTCGTAATTCTCGTATTGATAATAATAAAAAACATGCTCCACCTTCTCTTCCTTCTCTAAATACTTGTTAGCATTGCTAGATCCATTGAAGTTCAAGATCTAAAGCTTGACATGGTCAGATGCTTTAGGGGCTTGTATGCGCTTTTCTTCAAAATACTCTTCTTCTTCATCCTTTACGTCTGCTAAATCAATCCTTCTTCTCACTTGTTCGCCTACTCCACCTTAAATTGGTTGAGTTGGGTTTTGACCTCTAATAGGTTGAGTAGCTCGTGGAGTATTTTACGCGGCCTTAGTCAGTCTGCAAGACAATGCATAAATAGCTCGAGTCAAATCTACCAAGAGGTTAGCTACTTCATTAAGTCTCTTGTCAGTGCTTCTGGGTGTTTCTTGAGATTGTTGTCCATGGTTGACAACTCTACTATTGCCATCTCCCATACAAACATTCACACTTGGGTTTGTCATTTTCTCCACAGATTCAAAGTTCAAATAAACACTTCAAGAAATTAACAACTAGCAAACACAGCAGCTAGAATGAACACAGTGACTTGCTCTATTTCATACACGCAGAATAGAGTATAACGGAACTTCTAAAAGAACCAACTACAGCTTACACAAAACCTCATCTCTGATACTAAGATGTTGCAAATTGTGACCAATAACAGATAAGGCCGGTCGTTGGATGAGTCCAAGTTTATAGAAAGTTCGAAAAAAATAATGGGAAATGGCACAAAAAGGGACGGATGTGAATGAAAAGTAAGCAAAACCCACGAATAGCTCTAGAGGACATGACGCACTAATGGAACTCTTGAGGACTCATGACAGAATCCAATATGACGCATGAATTGGTCCAATGAGATTATTCATCACCTAACCTTGCTCAAGGGTTAGGATAAGAGTGATGCTGAGAGTAAACAAGCAATGTTTACGTAAGGAAGAAAATACTCAAGTGTATTAAGGATGATGATCTCTTACAGCTACAATTATAAGGGTATTTATACCCATAAGTTGGGGCAACTTGCCCAAAAAGGAAAAGACAAAAATGATATTTCCTAAGGAAATAATGTACAAGATACAAAAGAGTAAAAATGAATATACAAGGAAAGTAATCATTTGTGCAACGGATTCTATACATGATATTGTACATGTGGTGATGCCGTATTGGTGATGCCGTTAGAGGATGTGGACAAAAAAGTACAGACAACTTGCTTGTTCGAACAAGGGTGGCTTAATCAGTTTGGACTCTCTCTCTCGACATCTCGGTAGGGGTAAGGCCAAGTAAGTAATTAGCCAGGCATGTATGAGAATGAAGATGGGCTATTATCTCGGCCTTCAGTTTCTCGATACTTAACATACGAGAAATAGGTTGTCACTCGGCTCGACAGATAAAATGGGTCAATAAGGAGATACTCGGCCTCCATATGAATTGGTTGGAACAGGAGGATTTGTTTTGCTAGTCCCTTTAGTCCTCAGGCTCGATTGCAAGTTAGAGGTTCTATAGCCTGTTTCCCATCAGTAGTGGGTCATATTTATTGGATAGCTTGTTGTTGCTTAACTTCAACCTTATTTACACTTAGTTTTGAGCCATACCAATTTTCAATCCATCCCCCAATATCGTTGCCTTTCTTGATCCTTAGTGCGACATATCATCTTTGTATCAAAGTAGAGGCTTGTGATGGGAAGTAGTTGTGTTTTTGTTATGCAAAGTACATTCTGTGGAAGTTTTGTATGTAATGATTATATTGTAAAGTATTGGTGTTTGGGTATTAGTCAAGTATGTTTGGAGTGTTTGTATTATAGTACACATGCTCTATGAAGTTATGTGAGGTCGTATTATGAGTTTAGAGTATCTCAAGTTGTCAAGAGATTTTCTGTATAGTACTTTATATTACTTTGTTTTCGAATTTGAAAATAGAGCAAGTAGTGGTGGTTGTGGTTTTCAACTTAAGTTGCATCTTATAAGGTTATAGAGGGTTCTAGGTTGTGTTGGGTTAGGTATCTCGATTTTGATCTTATACTACTTTTGGATTGGTTTTGTAGGTGTTCAAAGTAGTAGCATTATGTATTGAAATTGTCATTAGGTATTTTGGATTCATTTGGTTGAAGTTGGAGTTACTATTAGAGAAATAACTTGTCTAAGGAAAAATACGACTGTTGATGATAATTAAAGCAATGTTTAGTATCGTAGTAGGCAAAACTCAACCATCCTTAAGAGGATAGACAAGTGTTTTGATGAAATGGCCATGATGATTACAGGATGACTCATGCAATTTGAGAGTTGGCCATTGCCTAGCTTATTGAGGTCGCTCCTAATGCTCCCTTAGTTTGCTTAGAGTTAGAGAAGTAGCATATGAAGCTCAACAAGGGTGTAGAAAACTCTTAGTGTAGCAAGTTTAAGGTAGAGGAGTGGACAGAAGAACTCATAGAAGGATAAAATTGAAGGATGTTGAAGAAGATAATGATGAGGAGTACTATGAAGCATAAGAATAAGCTCGTGCACCACAAGCTACCAACAATGTGAAGCTTTAAATACCAACCTTTAATGGTATTGAAGATGCTAATGAGTATCTTGACTAGGAGAAGAAGGTTGAGAGAATATTTGACTACTACCAATATGAGGACAATGAAAAAGTGATGTTAGTTGCCTTAGGGATTCCTAGGTATGTTGTGATATGGTGGAGAAATTTCTAAGCCATGAAGAAGAGGGATGGATATGAAGAAGTTTGAACATGGCTGAAGACGAAGAAGATCATGAGAGCATGGTTCATTCCGAATTCTTACTTACAAGATACTTTTATTAGGCTATGGGAGTTGAAGTAAGGAAACCACATTGTTAATGAGCATGTATGAGGATTCGAAATGCTCATGAACTAATGTAAAGTTAATGAGCTTGAAGCCAGAATAGTGTTTGGACTTCTTGCCAGCCTAAGATATGAGCTTAGAGATGTTGTTGAGTTGTAACAGTTCACCACTCTTAATGAGGTTGTCAACATTGCCCCATATCTATAAAGGTAAAGGAGGAATAGGTTGTTTTAGGCTCTATTGAGTCAAACCGTTTGGTTTACTCGACCTATACAAGGCAAAACTTGAGTTTAGTTTAGTGTAGAGCCAAAGAGGAGAGATAATGCTTGACTTGAGCATAAAGGTTGACTAGTCGAAAAGGAGGCACTAATGAGGTTTGAGAAAGGGTGAACCTTGGGTTAGAAGATAAGTGAGACAAAGTGCTTTAGGTCCCTTGACTTTGAGCACATGGTCGCCTAGTATCCAAACTAGTGTACTATGGTCATTAAGGGAGAAGTCTCAACCTTTAAGGTTGATAGCATAGATGAAGAGTTCGAGGGAAAAGTAAGAGTATAAGAGAATGTTGAGGAGTTAAAGGGTGAGATTGCCGAGGAAGAAATCTATGCTAAGGATTTGGACTTGTTGAGTTTAGTTGTCTGATAAGTCATGAACATTGAGCCATCTTTTAAGATAATGAGAAAACCTATTCTACATTACTTGTAAGATCAACGAAAAAGTGTATGCCTTGATTGTGGATAGTGGAAGCTGCACCAATGTAGTATTTGCTGGCGTAGTATACAAATTGAAGTTGTCAACCTTATCCCACCTAAGGCTGTATAAGTTGCATTGGTTTAATGAGAAGGGTGCACTTCATGCATCATGAGAGGCACTCTTACCGATGACCATCAAAACCTACTTTGATGAAATTCTCTATGACATACTACCTACATATGCATTATACGTGTTACTTGGTTGACCTTGGCTGTTTGATGAGCAGGTCATGCATGATGGGTTTTGTAACACTTATACATTCGATAAAGATAGAAGGAAGATCACCTTGAACCCTATAACCTTGAGTTAAGTTAACAGCATGTAGGCTAAGTTAGCTTAAGGTTCAAAGAAGGCTTTGGTTCTAAGCAGCTACGAGTTGAGAGAGGCCACGAGGTTGAACATGCTAACCTTCTTATTGATCCAGAGATTGCTAAAGATGAGAGACCAAGTTTGCTTACAAGAACAAGTTCAGAGGTTAATTGACAAGTTTAAGGACCTATTGCTTGAGGAATTGCCTAAGGGTTTGTCCTTGTTCTAAGATAGAGCAATGCATTGACCGAATGCCTAGTGATGCCCTCCCTAACAAGTTGGCTTGCAGGATGAACCTTAAGTAGGCCATTGAGCTATAAAGGTGAGTCAATGAGCTAAAAGAGGTTACATGAGACAAAGTCTTAAACCATGTACAGTCCTAGCATTACTTATGCTAAAGAAAGACGGGACATGGAGGATGCATATGGATAAAAAGTAGCCATCAACAAGATCACTATCATATATAGATGTCCTATTCCTTAACTTGATGACATGTTAGATGAACTACATGAAGCACAGGTGTTCGCTAAGATTGACTTCAAGTTTGGCTATCATTAGATAAGAATAAGACTTGGTGATGAATGGAAGATTGCCTTTAAGCCTGACATGGCCTTTATGAATCATGTGCTCAAGCACTTTTATGAGGTTGATGAATCATGTGCTCAAGAATTAGATCGAGAAGTTCGTGGTAGTATATTTAGATGATATCCTTAATTTACAACCTCGACCAACCGAGCCATTTAGATTACCTTTAAGCTATATTTGAGGTGCTTTGAGTTGAAGGACTGTTCGGAAACTTGAAGTACTATTTTTGCCAAGAGGAAGTGGTCTTTATAAGCTATGTTGTGAGTAGAGGAGGGCTGCAAGCAGACAATGAGAAAGTCAGAGCTATAGTAGAGTAGTTGACTACAACTTCCTATACGAATGTATAGAGCTTTTGTGGTTTAGCATCCTTCTATAGAAGGTTTATACAAAACTTCAATACAATTGTGGCCCCTCTAGCTAAGTTGACTAAGAAGAATATGGAGTTCAAATGAGGAGAGAAGGAAGAAAGGGACTTTGCCAAGTTAAAGAAGAAATTGACCTCTATGCTAGTCCTAGCCCTACTTAACCTTGAGAAAGTCTTCTTAGTTGGAGTGCGGCACTTTAAGAGTTAGCATTGGTGTTATACTCATGTAAGAAGGCCAACTTATCTCATTCCATAGTGAGAAGGTCAAAGTAGCCTAATTGAACTACTCGGTGTATGATAGGAGCTCTATGCACTAATCCGTGCTCTCTATGTGAGGTAGCATTACTTGGTGCCTAAGGAATTTGTCATTTATATCGATCATGAATCTCTAAGTTATTTGAGGAATTAACCAAAGCTATCTAAGCATCAAGTCAAGTGGACAGGATTCTTGGAGGGTTTTTCTTTTATGATAAATTACAAATGCGACAGGACAAATGTAGTAATCGATGCTCTATCGAGTAGGCATATACTCCTCCCCAACATGCAAACAAAGTTTCTAGGTTTTCAAGTACTAAGGAGCAATACTCTTAAGATCCCTATTTTGGTTGATCTATGCCTAATGTGTAGAAGGATGGGTTACAGATGATTATTTTGTTCAAGAGCGATATCTATTCAAAGGTAGCAAATTGTGTGTGCTGACCTACTTTATGAGGGACATATTAGTAAAAGAAGTACATAACGAAGCACTCTCTAGTTACTTTGGATAGAAAAGGACTTTTGAGTTTTTGAGGGCTAGGTTCTTTTGGCTTAAGATGCAATGGGATGTACACCGAGCTATTGAGAAGTGTGCGATTTGTAAGTTAGCTGAGCAAGGAAGGGTTTTGCCTCTATCTATCCCAGCCCTACTTTGGGTTGAATTGAGCATGGATTTTATCTTTAGCTTGTATAGGATAGCCTGAGGCTAGGATTTTGTAATGGTTATCATGGATAAATTTAAAAAGATGGCACATCTTGTGTTTTACACAAAAATCAGCAATCAAAATTTTCCTTTTTGTATGTTATGAATTTGCCTCTTTTATGTATTCGCTTCCTAGTACTTTTCCATTTTGGATAAATGCCCCTTTTGTAAATTATCTAGGCTTGTAATTGCCTTAAATTCTATGGTATAAATACTATGTATAATAGTAATCACAACATGAATCTTCCTTAAGAGAATATACTCTTCTCTTTCTCTAATTTATGCTTATTTTGCATAGGTTCATTTTACTTACTCTTATGCATATCTTTAAGCAATGTTAGGTGATGAGTGCCCAATTTAGCCCAAGTTTTGCATCATATCAATTTGATTGAATGGTCTACGGCTTAACTTCAACATTATTTCCACTTAGTTTTGATCCATGCCTGTTTTTCAATCCATCCTTGATATCATCACCCTTGTCAGTCTCTGGCGTAGCATATTAGGTATCTGTTTCAATTGAGGAGGTTATGTATTCTTGTTGGATTAATAAGGGAGAGCTTATGAGGGACACTTATGCTAAGCACTTAGTTGGTCAATTTGGGCTACAGTACATTGGTGTAATGTTAAAGGAGCATTTCTATTAGTCTAATATGAGATGAGATATAAATAAGGTGTTGAAGAGGTGTGGTGTTCATAGGAGAGCCAAGAATAGAAGGGAAGATCTTAGGTTGTATCTATGCTTGACTGTATTATCACATCCATGGATTAAATTGAGTATGAAGTTTGTTTTGAACTTGCATAGAACTTACAGAAGAAATGAATTCATAATGGCTATAGTTGACAGGATCTTCAAAGTTTCCCACTTCATACTTTATCATAAAATTGATGATATTGTTTTTATCACTAAACCTTTTTTGTAAGAAATTGTTTGGCTTTACGAAGTGTGCTATAATGTTGTTTTAGACTGAGATGTGATGTTTCTTAGTTTCTTTAAGAAGACTTTGTAGATGTGGCTAGGAAGTAAGCTACTTTTCAACATTGCTTACCACCTTTAAACATTTTGATAAACCCAAGTAGTTAACTTCACATGAAAGTTACCAAGACTACAATTGGTAATAATTTTAAGGATTGAGATTTCTTTCTAATAAAGGTAGAATTTGCTTATAATAGGTTAATTCATAGTTTTAATGGTAGATGTCATTTAAGGTGGTGTATGGCAACAACACAGTTACACTTAAGGGGTTGTTTCCATATCCTACTCCAAAAGGGGTTAGTTTAAGTGGAAGTGATGGCAAGACTAGGAAGGTTTCAAAAGGTCCATTGGAAAGTCCCATGAGCAAATCACTAAATTGATAAAAAAAAAAAAAAAGAGCAAGGTAGCTAATGAAAGATTCATGTGATTTTCCAACCAAGAGACTTAGTATACCTATAATTGAGGAAAGAGTAGTTTTTGGTGAAAGGGTATAATGTTAGTTGCAAGTGTAGATGGAGCATTCAAGATTTTGAAGTGGATAAATGATAATGCCTATAAGTTAGAGTCATGGGAGATTATGGAGTATTGACCATCTATAATGTGTTGGATACATCATCATATGTTCCTAAAGAAGAAGAAGATTTGCTAGATTTTATGACAAGTTTTCAAGAACTCTATCTTGATGACCGGAATTAAGTATCCTTTAGTTTAATTATTGAGTTAGAGCTAAGAGAATTACAAATTTAGTGTATAAATTTATTTATGATTCTAATTCTGAGATATTATTGTTCTGTATTGTGGCACATATATGGTTCATACTAATTTGAACTTGTTTTTTTTTTTTTTTTTTGGACTTGAGTCATTGGTCAATGTAAGAGATGTAGCCTTGTTGCAATAGTTGGAAACAAGGGAAAATTTGTAGAATTCTACCTTACCATCTGAATGATAATATTGTGCCACTTGAATGGTAGATATAACTAAAGGCATTGTGTCTACAACAAGTAAGAAGCATGTGAACAAGCGTCAGGAACCATTGACCTTAGATTGGTCTAGTGCCTTGTGCAATGATAGGTTGGGGCATTTAGCTAGACAACTCCCATCTAATTGATAAGTTGAAGATCTCAGTGGAAGCATGAAGCTCAATTCTTAAAATGCTGTAGCTTCTCATTCCACTAGTAGCTAAAAGGCATTTGAATACCATAACATTTTATTGTAATCTAACTTCTGTGTTTTTATTTTCAATTTGATACTTCTACCTCTATTCAACCCCAAAACAACATTAGAAAGGGTTTATTATATTGTAAGACATCGGAAAATTCTTAAGATCATTCGCTAACTGCCAACTAATTTTTTTCTTTTATTGTCTTTCTATGCACATTTTCATAATAGTGCATTTCTTTTATGTTGATTATGCTTTTTTTTTATTATTATAATTGTGAACTAGTATGTCTACCAACTTTTTGCAACTTTTTGGTAACAGTGTAATTAGCATATTTTCTAGTGGTGTTACTAAAAATTGAATGTACTTTTTCACTGAAAGTTGGCGACTAACGGGAAAGTATCGCCCTAAGATATTGCATTACAACCTTAATATGATTATAGAGATTAATTTCTTAATCTTGTTCTTATTCATGCGACTGAGGTGAATACTGGTTTGTTTGGTCTATAAGTCTCATCAAATTGAGTGTTAAATTCTGGCACTTCATGTTTTTCATTGAATTAGTCATGTCCTTTAAAATCACTTTAAAACCCTCCGAGAAAAGTGTTTTTAACAATGCCTTCGAGTGATTGTATATAGACCAGATCAAAGTGATTCACCGATTCTTCCAGAAGCCTTGTAAGCATATGACATGTGGGACCTCGGTAAAAGTAAATGGAAGACTTCAGAAGGAGCATGTCACGTTCGATGGGCTAGAAGGAATTTCTCTGTCTGAACCAGGTTTTGTTAGTCCAATTTGTCCTGTTGTAAAAATAGGCAGCCCACTGCAGGAAATTTCCACAGATTCGGGTCTACAAGCCTTATGGACGTGTTTCACGTCTATCACAATTTTCTTTCTTTATTTATTTCTTTTCAGTTTAGTAATATAAAATCCCTGTACCGATTTCCATTAATGCAGATAATATCGAGTTCCACACTTTTCTAATTTTTGGGTGTACTTGCTCAAGCAAAATTTTTATATGACCTTAACGATAGAGAATACATTAGCTAGGTGAAAATGCTTTTCTTTTTCAAATAAAATGTATTGTTAAGAATGAAAAAAAAAAAAAATGACGTGCTAAAAAAAAACAGAAATTGTATTTCTCAATCCTTAGATAAATATTGATATAGATATAAATCACCATAATCTACCTTTAGCATGTGCTTTTACCATGCATTACTCTACATATTATTAATTAGCATCATTACTTCACTTATTATTCTTACTATTATGTATACTCGATTTTCTAAATATTAAAATGTTCCAAAACAATTGCTGTAAAACAAAAGTAGCTTAATGTAGAACGTAGTACGATAAGAATAGAATTGAAAATTTTTAGAAATGGAATAAGAGTAACAGTTATGTATTGTAATCATTTTGAAGTTTCATGAGTAGATATAAAAATATACTCTAAAAATTAAAAAATAGCTATTCCTTTAATTTTGTAAAAAAATTATAATTTCTCTTTTTTCAACAATAACAATTCCATAGAATAACTATTTAGCTAACCAAATATACGAATAGCTCTATACATGATTAATAGCTGTCATTCTATACCATCCTATGAAGTCAATCAAACATGCTATAAATGTTTACACACTAAAGATGGAATAAGACTTAGGTGCCCAATTCGCTGGTTTTTGAAGCCATAGTGTTAGATAAGCAGAATACAGTCTTCAATTTCTAGCTTTCCTTATTTCTCTAAAGGCTTGATATTGAAACCTCCTGTGTTTATTTTTGTTTGTGTAAGGTTCGGTTAATGGGGAGATTATAAGGACAATAAAGAGATAAAAAGATAAAAGTCTATTGGAGTTGATAAAACACCAAGATCTGTGATAGAGTAAATTTAGCGACTGATTTCTAGGATAAAGGGTTCATATCGTCTTTAAATTGTATTATATATATATATATATATATAGTCTTGCTTGCACATATGGATCTCTTAAAATATTAGTAAGCCAATGCTTGTTATTTTGACACAACAATGACTAAGATGAAGCTTTTAACTAGGAGTTGTCGATTTCAACCTTTTGTCTATTCTTGCAAAGGCTTTAGGTTGAAATCCACCATATTTATATGCTTTCATGTGAAATTTGATTGAGGGAAAGATAATAAGAAGAATAACCTATTGGACTTGGCTATACTTCAAAGAAATGTGAGGAAGAAGTTTAAAGACCAATTTCTGAGTAAAAGGTTCATTACTTTGATTGTATTTTCTACTAGTTATATTATTTTGATGAGCTTAGGCACATGGATTCTATTAAAAGATTAGTTTGCATACACACACTTATATATATATTTATATTGCCTACTACGAAAACATAGTATGTTATAATCTTGTATTTTTCACACGGACGGATGATATGGTATTATCATTCAGATATTCTCCCTCCATTTTGCCTATAGAACTTATTGTAGTATATCTAGTGAACTATAACCATAGCAAAATCACCGACGAGAAACTGAACAGGATTATCATTGAATTATAAATTTGGTGCCCAAAGTGCAATCACTCCCACAAAACCCTTTTTTCGGCCGTGGTACACCATCTGTGCTCCTGAAACGGGACGAAATCTTCCAAAGACATACCTTTACCTTTGTAACCGCAACTAAACTCCCTGACTAATACTTATTCTAGGGTTTTATTAGTGAGGCTTAGGATCATTACTGATTTTTCCGAAGCTAAAACTGCGTTTTCAAAGCTTAGAAGCTATATTTGCGTCGAGCCTTGATAAATAGTCTCGGGGTTGTAGCCGCAATTATCTATAAAAGAGTAATGACTCCTCAAAGGTTACATCGAACTTTTTATCACCAAATATTTTACGATTCAAGGTGATTTAAGCATTGAAGGGTACTTTTATTTAATTAAGATCACGTAACAAACTTGTCATTCCATAAGATTAGAGGATATCACATGACTATATCATCCTAAAATAAGTGAAATTACATGGACTTCAAGCGTATCAACAATAGTTCCTCATCATAAGCAATTACAGAAATCGTCCAAAAAAAAAAAATCCCAATAATAATCTGTGGCGAAATCAAATATATGTAAAAGAAACAACAAGACAAAAAGAGTAAAAATATTTACTCCAATTGAAAACAACTAGACCTCTCCTGAAGATGAACTTTGATTGCTAGAATCTGACCATGGAGGCACGAAAAAATCAGCTGCACCACCAACATCACCTCCACTCTGGCTTCTGGCTGGACTCGGGTTGACAACTGGTGGTGCCGGGATAAAAATATGTGGATAAGGAGATGATGAAATTGAAGGAGAAACCATAGAAGATACAGGTGGAGGAGATGGTGAAAATGACGATTGAGGGTGTTGATGAGATGATGCCCTAATCGAATTAGCCAAAACCATCTGCTCATATAAACTCAATGGCTGTCTACTAAAATCAACATAGCCCAAATTCGAAGAAGTACCATAATTCATATTCGCACTACTAGAACTACCAAGCCTAGACCCCTCAATATTGTGTGTACTATGAACGATCGCTTGTGAATGGACAATAGGCTCATCGGATGAGGAGACAGATACAAGAGACGTGTTGCTAGGACCCGATACCGTAAACCGGTTCCTAGAAGGATCCGTTGGGGAGGTGACTAGCCGGACGTTTTCAGGAAAATTTAGCTTGGCCTTGTTGCCACGGAATCGGAGGGCGGCTTCATCATAGGCTCGGGCGGCAGCTTCCGCCGTGTCGAATGTTCCTAACCATACCCTAGCAGCCTTGAAAGGGTCTCTTATTTCTGCTGCCCATTTACCCCAAGGTCTTTGCCTAACTCCTCTGTATTTTCTCCTAGGTTCCACTTCTCTAGTTGTCTCATAAGTATACTCGTAGGTTGGATGGTTGGTGGATAATCCTTGTGGTATTGTTGTGGTTGTAGGAGTATTAGTGCTATTTATGTTGCTTGAGCCTTCCATACCTGAAATCATGAATTTCCCAGATGAATTATATCTAAATAGATATTACTATAGATAATAACAATTGGTCAAATGTGTTGCAATAACAATCAATGCGTCATGGGTAGAAGATAGGCAGGTTTGAAGATGCAAGTATGACTTGGCATGCGGAATGGAAATGATTCGACCTGGTTCACATTGACTGGCTAAGCAATGACTTGTGGAACCAGATAATAATAGATAAAAAATAGTGCTAGTCTTTGTTTTGATCACTTCTACTGAAGCTTTTTCATTTTATGATAAATACAAAAGTCTATTAAAGAAGTTCACTCTTTTTTGTTTGTCCTTTTCTTTTTTCTTGTTTTAATTTAGAAAAAGACGTAAGGATGTGAGGTGATTTTTTTTTTTTTATTTTCAGCGATGTGCATGCTAAGTGGGTTTCTAAAGTCAAAATGATAACAAGAGAGCGTCATTATTATTAACTATGCTTACATTGACCATAGAACTTTCAAACATGCCGTTATTAGTTTGGAAGTATTATATCCGTAAGCTCTTAAAAAAAAAAAAAAAAAAAACAAAGAATCCCTTTCACGATTCGTTGCTTATATAATTTAGTTTGGATCCCAAATAATCAGTAGAACATAAGAAGAAGGAAAATTTTGCTTATTTGAATATATTCTCTGAACCCGGCCATCGCTGTTATCTTTAACTCATTCAAGGGAGATGGACTCTCGAGGATCCAAGTTTTGGATATAAACTCAAAAAAAAAAAAAGAAAAAAGAAAAGGAAAATTGTAAAGATGATGCACATTTATTCGATTTTGGAAAATGTTGGTTTGAAGAAGCTAGATGTTTTGTTGGCCGAATCTATATCTTATGGGGGTTGAAAAGAAGAAAATGAACTCTGCTTCATCATAATTGGGGATGAGTGTTCATGCACAAAGAAGGCCTTGGACATAAAAGTTGGATAATAAAACTGTATTATTTAAGAGTGTTCATGTCATATAAGCTAAGAAGGCCTTGGAAATAAAAGTTGGATAGTAAAACTGTATTAATTAAAATATTTGTGCTAATTAACTACTTGGAATAATAGTGGTATATTTGGCTTGTGGGATGAAATAAGACGGGGATAAAATTATAATTCAAATGAAATAGAATAGAAAAGTGATAATTATTATCAATAATACTAGAAAGAACGTATTATTCCAAGAAGGTGGGAAAAGCTTTCTCTTCAGATTCATTTTTATAGGTTCAATTCTTTTCCATCAACTCAAAAGAAATCGGGTATAGTTTTTATTTGGTTACACTTGAAATGATATTTATAATATAATGGTAATATATTTAAAAATACCATATATTCTTACACTAGGCCATGGCTTGATTGTTAATCTATACCTACGAAAATTTGTATTAAGAAAAAATAAAAACAAAGAATAGTAATTTTATAATATAGTTATTTTACCAACCGAGTATAAAAATCTGTCCCAAGAGGAAGAATGTGCCTACTTTATTGCTCTCTTATGAAAATAATGAAGCATGTTATAAGCAATGGAAAATATATATGTTTATATATATATATATATATATATGTTAATAGATTAATTAGTTAATTTTTGAACATATTTAAAATTGCGAATTAAGGACGCCTTTTTCTTTAGATACTAGTCTGTAATAAACGAAAAGAATTTCAGTAGACCATTTTTGGTAAAACAACGAAGAATGCAATGTATCAATAAAACAGTGTCTCATATATACCACACCAAACAGACACATATAAATAAGAAGATACTAACGGCACCACCGCCGAATATGACATAACGTACCTCTAGATGATGAACCTCCAGCTGCACCTTCGAAGTTCCTCGTCACCACCACCGTATCTGCACCGCCACCACTCCATGATCTCTTCCGGCCACTGATACCGCTAGACGAAGAGCCGTAAGCTTCACTCGACACCCCAGAGCCGCGCAAATCCGTTGGCTGGCTATAATTAATCACACGACTTGGCACCGCTTCTCCGGACACCACTTGCCTCAAAGCCGACACAATAGCCGACATTTCCCTTTCCCGGTTGAACCCGGAAAAAACTGATGACGATAATGACGAGGATGAGGATGAGGATGAAAACGATGGATTCACGGATGACGAGAAATTAAGCCATGCGTCAAAATCTTTGATTTCATCAATATTATTGGAGGTGATGTTGTTGTCCCCAGGATTCGCCACCTTTATCATATGATATGAACATGTGAGAAAACAAGGAAATTAATATAAGACTACTTCGGCCCAAAAAAGGTTACAAGAAAAAAAAAAGGACAATGAGATCGCCAAATCGATGGCTTCACGTGCACTTGTTGTATGGTATGAATATGAATATATAAACGTTTGGTATTAGAAGTTTCTTCTGTAAGGTATTCTCAGAATAATCTTTTTATATTTGGCTTTGCAAGTTGAACAATGAATACAAATCATTAAATGGAAAACTGAATAGTATTCAGAAAGTAATTGGTCAAAACGAAAGATTTGGCATTTTAGATAGATTAAATGTCCGCCGCCCTAAAACTGGCACAAGTGGGTCGGAGGGGCGTCTTATGAGGGAAAAGTAGGTGCTTTACATGAACTTGAATTTTTACTTGGTAGCGTTGAATTTGTTTATTAAATTTACTCAAAGTTTACGTTAAGAGTACGAATGGACGAAGATATGGGCAAAAGGATAAGGATATGGGCAGTCGATTGTCTATGCGAATAGTCCAACTATTGGGATCCAGGTCTTACATAAGCCTTTTGATATATATATATATATATTTTTATTTTCTTTTTCCTTTTAGTTTTCCTATTGTCTAATTGTTTCTTTTGTTATGTTAATGTTTAGGGGCATCCTATAACTCTATATAAATACTGTTATTTGTATGAAGTAGAAATAAAAACTAAAAGAATATGTGTAATAATGAACTTTAGGAAAAAAGATTTAATAAGTATTTATATGCCATGTATAATAAAATGTTAGTATAAATATTAATGGCATGAATAGTTTTCAAATAAATTATTATGCGTAATTTACATAGTGCAATTAAATTGTTGGATTGTTTTGCAATTTAGTCATGTTTTTTTATTTTTTTTTTCCTTTAGTTCTTTTGAGATTTCTAAATTAAATTTTGTATGTCTTGTTCTCGCTTTTCTACTTATTTATCTTTTATATATGTGTTTTATGATTCATACTAATAAATCCGAGTTGGATCCTTTAAAAAAAGCAATGTTAGGAATGGATATGTCTCGACAAGCAGTCTTGAAATTCCATGTCATGATGGTTATATGGTATATTGAATGACTCGTTATAATAGTACAACACATCAGTTTATAATTGCCATAGACATCTTTAATTTGTTAATAGAACCATAGTGTTGGCATAAAAACTCTAATAGAAAAAGCTAACAGTTATCAAACTAATTTTAATAATCTGATATGGTTGAATCGTCAGGATACCATATTATCAAACTAATTTTAACTGTCTAATAGTTATTCCTGTGGTCCGGGCACTTATTCAAAAGCCAATAAAAAAAGCTTTAAGTTTTCATGTGAAAATTTTCTTTTAACCATTGTTTTATGTAACTTGTTGACAACATCCATTTTATAATTTAAAATAATATTCCGCAGTGTAAGACTAGATAATATGCCTTTACGGTATCATTTTTATTAAAATAAAGAATCGTGAATTAAACACGTCTTATAATTATATATATATATATATATTTTTTTTTTGCCCCTTATTTTATTTATTATAGATTAAGCATATAGGAACGTTGAGAACTTTATATATCTTCTTTGATTCAATCTGAACACAAAATCCTGAACTTTTCTTTAAATTCCGATTTTAGACCTTATTTTGACTGACATGTCCATCTCAACATAAAAAGTGATATAATATAGAACACGAGTAGATTAAAGTTTAAAATAGGGAAATCAATTCTTCTAATTTACTTTCTCTTAGTTTTCTGCGGTTTATTCTCTTAAAATATTACTATATATAACAACGGTTGAGATAAAAAAATAAAAAACATTACGATAACATCTTAAAATATTTCAAAAATCTAAATGATTTCAACTTTTAATTTATACATAAGGGAAATTTTTTTTTTTTTTTAAAAAGAGAGTACATATTTAGTAACAATTTAGGACTAAATAGTTATTTTAAGGGTTTAGAAATTAATTGTGCATAGAGTATTCTCTATTAAAGATCAAAGTAGAAAGTTTCATCTTTCGATATGCACGTTTTTGTTTAGAATGTACCATCAAACTTATATAAGAGGATTATTCATTGACGAGATTCATGTGATCATGTATTGACACATTCATTTTAGTGCAATGTTGCAAATAAAGCTCCAGGGTAGTGTTCACACGAAAGCGTTTCGTGCAAGTGTTTCAAATTCGTTCATACCAGTACACTATTGATTTCAAGTTAAATGGAAAAGAGATTCTTATCGTTTCAATGAAGAAAAATCTGGGGAAGAAAAAGTTTTTGTGGCGTTCGATGTACTTATCATGCTCATTGGATGTAACTCGTAAGGTTTTCGAACGATGAACCTGATCGAACAAGAACTTTTCACCTGTCATTCTACAAAATAGTTATACTTACAATGTCTCGTACGATCCAATTCTACAAGAGCGAAAATGGTCATTATCGTATTGTGACTCACCTAGAAATTTAATATAAATAGTCTTTCTTGTACTCATATATCTCAGCATATACGTATAAGTAGGGCTATACAATCTAACGATTCGAAATCGTTCGCTAATAAATTTGGTTACAAATGAACCGTAATCGGCCCATAGAAGATTCTAAGTTAATTCAATCGATCAAACTATTTAAAGATTAATTTGACTTTTAAAATGTATTTTTTATTATTTAATTTTCTATTAATTTTATTAATTTCTTTTTTAAATACATTAATAAATTCTAATAAGTTAACCTCCTTTCTCTTTTTTTTTAAGTATATTAATTTATTAACAATTTCTAATTTTTGACTTAATTTGATTCTAATTTTTTTATTTTTTCCCCATCAAATTTTATCTTTTCATTATATTTAAGTCCTTAACATTTGACAAGTTTTATAAAAAAGACTTACATTAACTTAAATTGAATTTTCGATCTATTCTAAATACATAATTAATTTATGATTAGTAAAATATTATTAATTTGATAATATTATTTTTTTAAAATTATTTTTTACGATTATAAAGAAAGTAGTTTTGACACGCCATGACCTAATGAATATTATTTAATTATTTTTTTCAAACTTAATAGCCTCTCTTCTCTCTCTCTTTCTTTTTTTGTTTTTTTAGGGGGTAAACCAGTTGCCTTAACTTACCTATTTGGACAGTTCTGCCCTCTTGAGTTGCTTGGGTCCTTAGGGCTTAATAGTTCGAAGGGTAATTCGAGTCTAGCTATTTCTAAGCTGGATTGATTAGCCAACCTGTCGAGCTGCTTCATGGTTCGGAATCGACCCTTGCATGGGTTTGTGTATAAGGTTTAGAATAAAAAATAAAAAACTCATCGACTCGGCATGAACGCTTTAACAATTTGGATGGCACATTTGTTAATTCGGGTAATGATGAGGAAGAGAATCCTTCGTTATTTGTTTCGGCCAGTAACAAACCATTAGCTTTATGTGGAATATAGAGGTGCCACGGCACTGCAAGTCGGTGATGGCAAAGGGGACAAACTCCTATGTCGGCCAATTATACTTAGGATAAATTAGAAATACATTTTTTTTTTCCTATGTCTTTAAACGTTTGGGATGGGGCAAAAAGCATTGGAACTTTCCTTACGCGTGGGAAGGTTTAAAAAAACCAAAAAAAAAAAAAAAAAAAAAACCAAGAGACTTCTTCTTTGGTTTGATTGTATGCGAGTAGAAGGTGAATAGGGTTTCAATAATACTTTATTTTAAAATGTGCCATATATATGATTTCTTAGAATTACGGTAGAATCTATATTTTATAAATTCTATAAGTTTTAGAAAAGATTATAAACTTATAAGTTCTTTTTTTTTCTTTTTGTCTTTAAAATAACATTACTTATTTATGCTCAAAATCATGAAATTTAAATTATAAGTTGATATTGTTTTTTAATTGTTGAATATAAGTATGTCGAATTCAAGTACAAGGACAAAATAATAACAAAACATGACCAACGTAAACCATAATATCAATTGACTTAAATTAAATATTTACGATATATTTAGCTATATGATTGAGTATTAACTTAAAATAATATGTTATAAATTAGGCCAACATGGTTGAATTTTTATTGTATTCATTAATACAAATTATATGTATTAGCCATATTATACAACACATATATTTAGATATTACATTGTACCTTAGAACTCAAAACTTGTATTACAAAATATCGATTCTAAGTATGTTCCTAGATAGGCAAAAAATAAAAAAAATAAAAAATAAAAAAAATAAAAAAAAGAGGCCTACAGCCTTAATGGTGAGTAAATATTGAAAAATTTAGAATCCAAAACTACTAAGTACATCTAATATCTGTAAGTCTCATAAGTAATCACTCAAGGTTTCGATTGGTTAAAAAATCCAATCAAGCGTAAATTATAAGTAAAGCTAAAAATATTAGTAAAAATGATTTCGTAAGTTTGAATTTAAGAAAATAAGTAATAAAATAAAAGACTATAAAAATTTCAAATTTTAAATATATAACTCGTTATTTATTGAAAATGTGTAAAATGTATTCCGATAATTAACGAATTACTAGAGATAAATTATATATATACTAAAAATCATAAAGTGATCTAAATAATATTTAGGAATATTTATTTGCACTATATATGGATTTACATATATATAGAAATACGCATAATTACTTAAAATACGAGAAATGTACTAAAATAATAAGAAATAATTAAAGAAAATTCATAATTAATTAAGGAAAAATCAGGAAAAATATAGAAAAAATGAGGAAAAGTCCAAAAGTGGGCCATAACAATTTGATATTGAAGAAAAAAAATTAACCAATTAAAACGCAACAAATAGAAAGTGGAAAAAAGAAGAGATAAGGCAATTGTCTTGTCTCATTAATGTACAATAATTTCCCTAAAACTCTATAAATAGCAAGAAAAATCACAGAGCTCATTTGGACAGTTTGAAGAGTGAGAAAAATAGAGAGAAAAATTAGGATTAAGAAAAAAATAAGAAAAAACTGTATAATTAGGGCTATAAAGGGGAACCCACATTAGACGAGCAGCTGGGAGTGGACGGCCACCACCACCACACGGTGGTGGTAGCACCTGGACCGGCCGACAAGGCTACGACTGCCGGCGGTGGCTGGAGCTACCCAGACCGATGAGTTTGATTTCCAGCCCGATTTTGTGTAATTTTGTAAAAAATAGTAAATATTCTTAGAAAATTATGAATTTTGTTATTCTGGAATATTTTTGTATATAGTTTTTAGGAAAAATATTATTTTGATGAAAATATGTCTCGTAATATATGGTCCTTAAGAAATTATGCAAAATAGAGCATGTTTCGGTTTAGAAATAAATGACCTTAGAAGTATAGTTTTGAACCTAAAATTTTTGTATAGATACTCATAGCATTTAGGGTATTAGATGTAATTATTAGGTTAATTATGTAGTAAATGAGTAATAGGGAAAAATAGTAAATTTTAAGTTAATTTTGTAAATTAAGGTAATTAGTAGTAAAATCTGATTTAAGATGAATTTAGATATTTTGAAATGATAATTGATGTTGGGAGATAGCAATTAGAGTGATAAAAATATTAGATGTATATTATGTACATAATATGTACATAATACACAATTATTAGAAATATAATAAATAGAAAATACTATAATAAAAATTGATATTATGATAATAATAAAAATGTACAATAAATCTGATAGAAAACTTGAATTTATGTAATTAGATGAAAAATGTAAAAATTTCTCACAATAGGAATAAATTCGGTACACTAATAAGGATTTAAGTGTACCGGGTAGAATAAAATACTAATTAGAGGTAATGATGGTATTTAGGAGATCGAGAAGTAATGTGATTAATTTCACATTATGAGTTGAAACGAATTTCTAGGGTTCGAGTATAAAACAATACTTGGAAATCGAACTAGAATCTAATTTAGAAATCGATGAGGAAACTGAACTCGAACCTAACCCCAAACCTAGAATAATTGTAAAAGACTTAAGACCTAAATAATTAGGCGTATTAAACCCTAAACAAAACATAACAATAAGCGTTCTAGAATAAAATGAACCTATAATAGTTATATGAAAAACTGAAACCATGTTTGTATTATAGGGATGATCGACGATGGCCTGAGCAAGTCAGACCTCGAGTAAGTGAGTGAGGAGTCGAGGTAAGTTGGGATTAATACGTTGCTGTATTTTGGAGGCTTGAGATTATACTTAGTTGTGCTTGATAGATAGTTAATTGTGTGCATATGCTTGATTATGAGTAATGCTATGATTCTATTTGTTGTTTTGGCATGTATTGTATGATTTGTATGAAATGAATGATTATCCTAAACTGGACTTAATCAAATAAACAACTTGTAATCATAAACGGACTTGCATGGCAACCCATTAGGGGAAACTTAGGATTTTCCGGCCAAATATCGACCCTTTCGAAAGAGATAGCATAGAATTGCAAAGGGTCCCTTCTTTATCCTCAATTGAACTAAATGATAGGTGAGGAGGTCACGGTAAGGGTGAAGTCAATGGTTCGAAGGTAGTTGCAGGAGGAGTAAGGTCTCCATTACACAAGCCTGGGTTTGGTCATGAGCTGTTGCATTAACGGTAACTCTTCAACCTGGATTAGAGCGGGCGTAATTTCTCTAATCTCACGACGGGCTGGATAACGTCGTGTGATGACATTTGCTTGTATATGCATTGCACCTAATAAATTGATTAAAAACCTTATTGTGTTTATGGTATAGTCTTAAGTCTTCCATCTTAATTTATTGAGTTATGGTTGCTCATATCCTTATAGACGTCGTGCAGGTACTAACTAAGAAGTGGTAAACAATTACTCTGAAACTAGCAACTGCTGGATCCTAAGGAGTGAAGAAAAATATTTGAAGAATAAATACATACTTTTAAGGTTTAAGCTTTTACTTTAGAATTTCTCATTTTTGAATAATGTAATAACTAAGAAATATATTACGGAGAAATATTGTAAACTTTAATTGTAATAATTGAATTATAGTGTATATATATATTTTCTCACTTTCTTAAGTAAATAATTTATTTAAATTACAAACTGTTTACTTTAAAGCGGGTTAATCATGGATGCCTTGTGTAAATCAGGTCTAAGATAGCGGTTATAAGGCCAATTTCTATCTTAGAATGGTTTACCGGCGAGGCTGTTGCGATTCTGCCACTTCGAGACGTGACAATATCCATCATGGAAACTAACCAACCATACACGGTCTAAATGGTTTCTAACTTCCTATAGATTTTGATACTCATTATTAGGGTTGGGTAAAAAAACCATGAACTGTGGATTAAATCGTAAATCGAACAAAAAGAAAAACGATTTTTTTACGAACGATTTTTTTATGAACTATTTAATCATGGTTAAGTTCGGTTATATATAAACGGTTTGCGGTTTTGCTTGAGAAAGCGAATTGAAGACAACTAAACTATTTAGTTAAACAAAAATAATTTCATACAATTATTTTGTTATTTTTTTCATTAATCTTTATGGATTTAATCAAATTTTACATATCTTTTTCTTCTTTATCTTATTTTTAGGTAAATTATTAAGATTAATTTAAGTAAATTCCATCCGAAATTTCATATTCAGAAATTTTCATTTTTTAAATTGTTATTTTCTTATATGTTTTCAAATCAAAGGTTTTACTTTAGTGCTTTTTACATATTTTCTATTTCTTTTCCGGTCTTTAGTATATCTCTTTTATTTTCTTCGTATTATTTTTTGGTGAGTAGCTTTACTTCTCTCTTTTTGTTATTTATTCGTTAGAATAAAGTCTCTTATTATCATTCAATCAAGTTGAGTTTATTAAGATATTATATAACATTTTACTAAGCATTATTATACATAATAAATATATGAGAAATTGATTAGAAATATATAAAAGTTTAATAGAAAGGAAAATATGTTATTCGAGATAAAAATATTTAATAAAAATTTGATATAAATAGTTAGAATGGTAGTTTGAAGTGAATCGAACTAGTTTTATTATATTCAAAAAATTTATGAATTGAATCATATAATTAAGTTCAATTAAGAAAAAAAAATTGAACCATCATATTAAATTCGGTTTGATAAGAAAGGCCAAATTGTACTAAATCAAAATTGTGCCCACCCCTACTTACCGCTAGTTTGAACACATCCGCGTTTAGAGTGAACAAAAATGTTTCTCCCTAAAACACTTTACCTCGCGACATTTACGATTGATTTGCTGCTCATTTTCACTTCATAAGAAAACACACAATAAATGAGAAATGAGAAACAATAAGGAGACTTTAAAAGCAGGAGGCTACATAGAATTATTTCATCTCAAATCACTTAATCAGACAGCATTAAATATTTAATATTGAGATAATTGTAAATATACCCTTAAATTAATTGTTTGGATATACATAGGCTATAACAAATTCTTAAAGTGTACTTTTACATTTCGCACTTTTAAAATTATTACAAAGTATTCAAACAATTGCAAGGGCTCCAAGAGCTTTGGTAAAAATGATCATAGCTAGCACTGCTTTAGGACTTTCGAAGCCCCAATTTAAATAGTATACGGATAATTTCTAAAGTTATAAGATGGTTAAAAGCATGCTTTGACAGTATAAAAAGTCCATCAGCATCTAATTAATAGTTTCACGGAGTATGTACTTTAGATTTGCCAGTTATTGGTTGAATTGCTATTATCTTTTTCTTTATGTGAAAACAAAAATCAAACGGAAACAAAAAAAAAAAAAAGAAAAAGGAAAACTAGGAAATTGGAAGATTTTTAAGGGTTGAAATTTGTGATTTCATAGTATAGTAAGATTTAATTTCCGGTCACATTTGTTGCATTATTATAAGTATGTAAAATTAGTTACCCTTAACCATTGAAATTATTAGTTGAGCTCTTCCATAGTCATGCCAGTTCATAAATTGGATAATTGATGTTGATTATCTGTGTCGTGTTGTCTAGACATTGACTTTATCTCCTAGTCGTATTTTATCGTAATGTAGATTTGAGTGGTGTTATCATCCTGGAATTACTTGAATTTCTGGGATCTCCGGCGTCGAATTATAAGGAATATATCATAGCATTGATGGATCAACAGATGAATCTTTCACAAGCGCACAATATATATATATATATTACTTATATATGTATATATGTATGTATATAAGGATCCAGACAATTTATTAGACTGAGCCCATTACTATAACTAGGTGATCTATAGACCGGTTGACTTTGAATATATTGTCTCTATTCAAACAATCAAACGATTTTGCTGGCAAGATTGTTGGCCTTGCCCATATTATTAATTTCTTTATGATATATCCAATTGAGAAAGTAGCTTCCATTACCATTGAGGTATAATTATTATAGAGTAGCTTATTCTAGAAAGAAATAATTATCATATTTAACGTACCATATTAATTATGACGTTGCCATATTATGTCATAAATATTTGTCGACCTAATCCAAAGGTTCAATGAAAAGTTGTCTAATTTCAAATTTAGCTCTAATTAATTAAAAAATTATTCTTAAGAATTTTTATCAAAATGAGTGTAATATATATGAAATTCATAATGGAAAAAGCAACTTTCCAGCCAACAGGTTTTTACATGCTCCCGTTGATTCGATTGGAGAGATGAGGATTTTTCTGTTTCAGTTCCACTTTTCTTTGTTACTTTAAGTATATAATTAATGGAAAAAAAATTCATTAATACTATCACACGATGAATGAGTATTAATCATATTTAAACATATATAAATGATAGTTAGTTGGATTTAATAGTATTTATCTACCATTCATCAAAACATATAATTTTTAAGTATTAATGAAACATTTCTCGAAGTAGTGGATGCTACACTCAACGGTATGAATGTTATAGAAAGGAAATATAGTTAGATAAATATATTACATATTAGGTTATTTTTAAAGACGATGCAGTTTATTTATATGACCGTTGTCATTAATGAAGAAAGTTTAAATATGTCTCACTAAATAACTTTTCTGGATGCTACTTCTCCGAAGCCAACCATCCCTTCTAGTTTCCACAAATAACTTTTCTAATTGTAACATTTTCAAATAGCTTTTCAACTAATTGTAATTTTCATTTTCAATTAATTCATATCATTATTAATTTTTTTTTCTTTTTTTTTTCCAATTATGTTACTATATTACGTAGGGAGGGGAAATTGAACCTAGTTCATTATGTTGAAAAATCAATATTTATGCTAAGAGCTTTCAAATAACATTACTATAATATCTTTTTGAAGGCACCAAAAACCAACCAATTTCCTTTAATATTATAGATTTTTCATCCATTTATATACGATATTAGAGATTAGTGTATTGAAAATCTCGGAAGTAAAAACCAAATTTTACTCAATTCCCAACAGAAATAAATCAAAATTCATTATTTTATACGTACATAATAATATGCTCTTTTCAGAAGACTTATGCTTTTACTTTCTAGCAGAAACCATATTTAGATGGGGGTTCCCTCTTTAGCTTGGTACGCACAAGAGTGGAGTAGCTCAAGTATTATTAACATTAAAGAAAGCATAAAAAGCTTGGAAGGAAAAATAATAATAGGAGAAACTCTGTTTTGGTTTCACTATAGATCGATTTGGTAACTTGTGTGTAAAAGTTTCTCGTATGTTCGGTTCTTGTTTGATTGTATTGTAACTGTTGTTAGACAAACCATAAATATATATAGCTCGTAATGAAACCTTGATAAAAGTTTAAATCGATTTTGCCTTCTAAGCTTTTACGTATAAGCTCCTGTTATATTGCACCTTAACAAATATTATAATCCCAATTTCCTTCTGATACTTTGTTTGCCGTGGTCGGAAAGGAATCTGCTTCTTTTAAGACTTTGAATTCAAAGTAAATTTAACAGATTAATTGTCAACCATTCAAAAGCGACAAATGAATAATCAAATTCTAGGCTAAGCCCAACCCTAAAAAGGATGGAGGAAAGAGCTTGACAACATGAAGTTAATAGACCTAAAAGTAGTATGGAGTTTACTAATTATTTGCATACATGGATTATTAACTGTAGTTTACAATATACTTCTCTAGACGTGAACTTATTATCGTTGATGGAATGAGGTCTTCTAGAAGTGAAAGAAAAATCTCTATTATACAAATCGACTGCAGGGTTCCCACGAATTTGATTGGTTTTATATTTTGGGGGGCAAAAGGATTGAGGATTTGGGTTGTGTCGAGTAAGGGTATGGTTTGTGCTCTTTGACAAAACATTTTCTATTTATATATATATATATATAAACCATATCAGCTAGCAAAATGGGACATCGCGTATGACAACATTATAAAAAATAACTTCAAAAAACTTTAAAGAGTATAATTATCGAGAAACCAAATCCAAAAAAACGAGGATGTCGATTTAAAAAAGGCCATATTAGACACTGTGCACATGAAGTGGGAGCTTCATGTATCAAAGGAGGGATCTATACAAGTTGTAAAAGTGAAAGTGCAGATGTAATTTCAAAAGTTGGTTAACATGATTTATCCTATTATTTACATTGCATAAATGGAAATAAAAAGGATTTTATATTACGGTGATGGGAAGTAAATTTTGATTCTGTAATCTTCATTAAGTGCTCGTGTGAGTGGTATTTATGTGATTCAATTAAATTTTATGATTCGATAATCTAGAGTTTGTGAAAATATCTATAATTTTAGTAAAACTATATCCATTATTGTCTAAGAGTTACAAGTTTGCTTTTATTCATGGCCCATAAATTGAAGAGATGTTATATATCTCAACTTTGCCGATTTTTTGCAATTATATATTTGAAGTTTTAATTTATTTAATTATATATCTGATTGAAGTTTTAGTTATTATTATTTATACCTTAATTAACTTTAATTTACACTGTTAATTCAGTTAACATAATTGATCAATAAGGTGGTTGCCCACGACTTTAGGGAGGTTGAATGATCCCTGATAGGCGACTGCTGGCTATTATCCTGCAAAACAATGGATAGTAACTCATTTAAAAAATGTGAGTTATGAGACTTATTAGCTACCATGTATTATCGTTTATAATCCTAGTGAGATTATTACGACCCTTAAAAGGTTATAGATAGTTACTCTATTGATTAATTGTGTTTATTAGATTAATGATGTGAATTGAAATCAATAAAAGTATAGACGGTGATAACTAAATTTTAAATTAAGTGTATATTTAGATAAGTTGAAACTTTAGATATATAATTATAAAAAATGATAAAGTTGAAATGTAAACCGTAATATTACTCTTATATCAAATACTTCTATGTAACACATAATTTGATATTTTACCGAAGAATAATTGAAAAGCCAAATCCATTTTGATAATCTTAACTAGTGGGATAGTATGCCTCCTCTAACCTTTAGAAAAGGAATTTCTTATTTTCCATAATGCTCTCACGGTCACATTGCGAAAGTTTTCACCCACATAGTCAAATCAAAGAGACAAGGATAATGGTTCCAGTTTTTGATGGACACATGGAACTCCAGTAGCATGTTTGATTGACAAACCGAAGGACTTTCACCTATGCACTTTCCTTAACTACAAGTTTCATTGTAAAAAAATCAACAATGGCCTATTTCGAGATAGCACATTCCATGAATTTATCGAAAAATCAAACCTTAACAGCATGTTTGATTGATTTTATATTGGTCAAATGAAATAGTTATTTCATCCTTAGAAAACTGATAGTTTATTTAATTTGTGAAATAATTATAATGCATATTTTCTATTACTAGCACATTAAGATTTTTTATTCCTTTTAAGATAAAAGGGATAACCATTCCACTTTATTTATTTTTTTCCATACTCTATTCACGATAATTTGATCCAACAGTCAAGTCAAGAACTAGGTAAGGGTATGTTAGTATTTTAGATATTTTTTAAATCTATTCTTGAAGTCATTTTTAAATACAATCAAACAAAATACTAGCTATTATAGCTCTACTCTATCTTTTGCAAATTGTAATTTTGTTCCTATTTCATTCTGTCCTATTAACCAAATATACTATAATATATATTAATTAGAAGGGTGGTACTTCCAACTAACATAACAGAAAAATTGCAAATATTTTGAATAGGGTTCATAATACACTAGGAAGACCATAAAAGAAAAGTTTTTTACTAATGTTGGGTAGGGAAGAAAAAAGAAATGAAAATCGAGAGAGGACAATAAAAAAAAATGAGACAAAATTAGATGACAACAAAGCCGAGATGCGGAATCCTTGTATGTCCTAACACTAGATTTGTTTTTATTTTCCTGAGTCGGAAAATTAATTAAGAAAGTCATCCTTGGATCTTTTAGGTCGAGCGGTCCAGACTCTAGAATGTGCTTAGGGATATTAGGACCCACTCGTTCGAGGTTTGTCGTATTATATGCACCGTTGTGGGGCAGTCAACGTTGGCTTTTTAGTCAAAAGAAATCTCAGATCACGCGGTTTTATTCTTCCATATCATGTCAAGACGAACGTGGTATTTAAAAGAAATAAATAAAAAAAAAAAAATCCAAGGGAGAGCATGAAATGTCCAGGACGACTAAAGTAAACGGAAACTCATGTGGTCTCATCTATTATTTTAATAAAATTAATTCAGCTTTCCATTTAATTATTTATTTAATATCTACTAAATTCAAATAATTGGTAACATAATCAGTTTATTGGTTCAGATATAATGAATATTAAATTAATGGTGTAATAGAAAACGATACTAATCTTCTAAAAATAATGAATGAGACTGTAGAAAAATCTTAAGACTAAAACACATTCAAAGGCTCTAAGTTTTTCTGATGGTTTTAATAAGACTTATGACTTTGTAATTTTTATTTCATGACCTAAGTTGAAACAGACTAAAATAAAGTGTTTGTTACAAACCTAATATTTTTAGCGAATTAGATTCAAGCAACTAGTTTAGATTTAGATTTTTGTGAAAGTGGTCCCATTGAGTTAGGATTTTATGATTTGGCTATAGGAGTTAATCAAAGAGCCTTATAAATGTAGATTTTAGTCAAAGAACCCTATAGATGTAGATTCCAAAAATATAATAATAAAATAATAATATAACTAAGAAACTAATCCATATTATATTATTCGTTATTTACAAAAAATAAATACTTTAAATTTCAATAGTTATGAGATTCCTAAAAATAAATTATATGGATAATAAAATTAATAAAATAACATAAAACAATATTTACAAGTACATATACACATCAGATGTATTTTATATGTTTACAAATACTCTTCTATTTGTTATAAGAGGTTTGTTATTACATAAGTTAAAAGGGAACGAATTTAACATCTGAATAACTACACATTTGGTTACATACTATTGAGTGGCTATACCATAAAGGAATATAGATATGATCCTCTTCATATTCAATGTCATTCTCTATTCCTAAATATGCTAGATTTAATTATGACTTTATTTTATAACTAAAAATCCTATTTGAATAGCTGTTTTGTGTTTATAGTTGAAATATACAATAGATCATTAAATTATCTCATGAGATCTGAAATACCATCAAGAATTATAATAGTTTCTTAGTATTTTAAATATATCTAAAAGGTTATCATGTTGAACAACAATTATATGCTGTAGTATTTCCTAACCCCAAAGTCACCTTCTTCATAATATTGACTATATAATCATCATAAGCAATATAAATTGTTATTTTCTTAGTTAAATGCAATTCAATTGCCCTTTACAACTCTCAACTTTATTTTTAATTTCTGAATTTACATTTGATAATATACTTTCGTCAATTGTTAGAATATTTACAATTTCATATGCCTCCCTCTTAACACCAATAACATTATTATTCTTAGTTAGTCTTTCCTCCAAGTTTACCTCATAAGTTTCTGAGTTAGGTTCTACCTTACTTTCTTATTTAATTTTACACCTTGTAATATTACTAAATTCCATACTTCATGCCTAACTTCCCTTACTCGTTCCCAACTTAAGTTAAGATAATCAAGTCACAATATTTTCCTATTGAATTACATATACTTCTAACCATATTAATTGGATCTTTATTCTTAACCATTTCCATTTTAACTCTATATGTTTAGCAATTATCCATACTCTACACTACTTATATATCGATAAGTATCAATCTATTTACTTCATATGTAGTAATCACTATTTTACAGGTATTAGCATCTTAAGATATTTGACACATATGTGTAATATATAATCAATGTAAGAAGTTTGTATGTTAACATGCTTTTCATTTAAAAGACTGACACATGCGTATAAATGTCTTGATTGTATAGTATGTAATTATTCACAATTATGTATTTTAACTCAATATTGTTTATTCATATATATATATCTTTAAGCAGCAATCCCTAGATCCTTATGGTTTATAAATATCCTAAATATAAGCTTAGTACTTATCAAGTAGAATTATATCATAACACTTAATAACGTACACATGGATTTGCCCCATTTTAAATCTTAAATTTTAGCTCTTATGAAGAAATATATACAGTTTCTATAAAGTTCCTAAGAGAAATTAGGTTGAAGTGTGAATTTCCATTTAGCCTGCTTTTAAAGCCTCTTTTCATATATTGTTTATTTTTTGTAAAGAGTACCATTTTTAATAATTTTGTATTGAGTTGGTTATCTACCTAAAAATCCTATAAATCAATATATATATATCTATATATATTCTAATTATTTAATTTCACCTATTCACCTTATAATGATAAACTTTTCTTTCTAGATCAAACTCCACAACACTTCTAAGTTAGATCATACCTTTGGGATTATCTTAAGCTCACTCCTTGCATCAATTTCTAATTTACATTTTTTATCAGTAGTTATTCCTATTTCATTTGCTTAACCTTCTTAGTCACATTCTGACCTACCTAAGTTGCTTCTTAAGTAATCAAATCACTCAATTCTGTTTGCCAAATCCCCTGTTTCCACACTTTACCAAAATAGTTCAACATCTCAATACCCCTTTACAGCCATAATATAAATCAAACTACTCAATAAATCTTGCATCTCTAACACATTACTTTTACATTTAACCAGATTTACTTAAAAATTCAACTTCACAAACTAGAAGTAGATCTTTAGGTAATTAATTTAGGGGACACTTCCAATAATGCAAATGACATATTCATGTATATTTAATTTATATTTATCAATTTGGTATATATATATGGATATAAGTAAATATAGCCTACAGTCTAAATCTTTTAAGACCTATCGAGGTCTTACTCTCAATGTTTTCCTATGATATCTAGTCGATTTTATTTACAACGCTACTAAGCAAATTCTTAAAAATTACGCTTTAAGTAGATTCTTCAGAATAATGCTCTCATACCACTTAAAACTATCATGCCTCTTAAAACTATCATGCCTCAAACTAGAGAGTCATAACAGCTCCGCTGTGTAAACCAACATACGCTAGAAGCTAACTACCTTAATAAATATAGCTTACACAAAGAGTTCACCACTCCTTTACTTGAAAGCGTTATATTTAGTACCTAGTAAGAATTAACCTGTGGTATAACTCTTCAAAATAGCTACTAAAAATAGTTTTATAGCTTAAATATCTGAGGGAAAATCAAGTTTTACAAATTGCATGAAGAGTGAAACCTTGAATTTACAAAAAATTTCAAGAGTTATGTTGCTACAAAAAGATATAATATCTATGAAAATTTTAGTAAAAACCACAAGCTTGTAGAGCATGGAATTATTTCATTAGTTGAAAACTAGGTGTCATCCGAGGAGATCCTATTAGTTTTCCTATAAGTTAATACAGTCAATAAACCGAATAAAAATCCAGTCAAGTAATCTTAAACCTCACTCTCTGACCCCGTTTTCTAATCTTTTGGAACTTGGGATAGTGCTAGTAAATTTATTACGGAAATTTGCAAAATAACTGTAGAGGAATGAGTGACAACTTACTCAATAAGTAGGATGAGACAATACTAACACCAAGCAATCAAGTTTATTAAGCAAATTTAATTAGATGCAATGCATGATCAAGCAAATGCCATTGTACGATGTTAACCGATCATTATGAGATTAGAGAAATTGTATCCCCTTTAATATGGGTTTTGAGGAGTTTAACGCTACGCACTCATGAATCAAAGCCAAACTGAGACTTATGCAATAGAGAATGTTCTTTGCCTGAGACTACCTTTGAACCATAGACCTTAACTTTGTTGTAACCTCTTTTCCTGTTATTTAGTTCATTTAGGGGTAGGGAGAAGACCATTTTTACTATAATCATCAAAAAGTCCGTGTTTGGCTCAAGAATTCTAGTCATTTCCTTTAGTAGGTTATGATGCAAGTCTGGTTAGTAGTTAAGCTAAGTTTATGTTAGATTGCTTGTAGGGTGATCAAACAATTTCAAATAGTCTAAAGCAAGTAATATCATGAAATAATCAACACATAAGTCCAACACTCAAAATAGCATAATCATATTCAAGCACACACGCTGCATACACACATACAACTGACTTACAACCATAAGCAAGACATATACTAAGGTCTCTAAGTATTCTTAAGCAATACTTCGAAGTACGGTAAAACACTAATCTCACTTAGTTGGATACTGATGCTCATTCTCCCTGTGTTATTCTTGTCTTCTTCTGTTATCCCTATAGATTATGTAACATCTTTAGTTTTAGTAATATATATATAGTATATGAGTTCAATTTAACATTTAAATATGATCCTTAATTGTGTTAAGTGATTTTTTAAGGTGTTTATTAGATATTAGTTAAATAGGATACATTATAACCAAGGTTTTGACTTGGTATAGATTATTACCCAGTAGTTTTTGACCCAAGCTTTGACTTCAGTAAATTCTGAGAAGGTATAATTAGGTGGCTTTATAATCTACTCTTATCTCCCAATGATCAAATATTTAATACCAACCATCTTTAAACTTCCAGTTATTCCTACATTTTATATCTTCCATCGAACTACTTTCTAACTAGGTTTCTAACTTAAGATCTGACCTAACATTGTAGTATAGGCTATTGTCCGAGTGGTTTCTGACTCCAGTTCTAACTTTGATAAATGTATAGAACTCATATTCTAATTACTTGCTGACTCATTGTTTGACTTGTGGTGTAATCGAGAGTATTTAATACCAAACTACAATCTGACCTAATTCCTAACGAAGTTTATCACCCACCGTCCAAAATTAAATTTTATCTAGGAAGTTTCTAACTTATAGTTTATTCTCTGGAGATAGCGTAGAGTCCAAGGATGGCTACTTTTTGATCCATATCCAATTTCTAGTATATTTACCATATTCACATTGGGTTATATTCTGACTTACTTTATGACACAGTTTCTAACCCTACTTATTAAGCCTTATTTTTTCCCAGTTTTTATAAATAATCTTTTTTAAACCAATCAATAATAAATCGATTAATATCAAATCCTATTAATTTAATACTAACCTTCAACTAAGGTTTAAAGGAAACCAGTTCCTTTATTTTTGAAAACTTTTCGAAGTCACTACCTAACCAAATTTGAGAAAAAGAGTTAAATTATAACCAATTATTGGTTATAATTTAGCTATTGGTCTTCTCAATAAAACTAATTTTATACACAGTTTTAAGAACCAAAAAAATTAAGGTTAGTGGTTAAGCTTTTTAAACCATTATGGGTACTATCAACTTTCTAATTTTAGACTTAATCTCTTAAAATCACTTTTCAAAATTATCCTATAAAACGAAATTCAATCATTGATTAATAAATTAGGCTAAATCGAGTAAGTTAAACTAAAATGGAAAAATTCCTTTTTTCGTTTTTTTACTAAATTAGGTAACTAAAAGTGGAAAAAACTAATTCTTTTTTTTTTATTTTTTATGTTGCTATGGAAATACCTACGTATCCGCTATTCAGAATTAAATGTATATAGATTTTTTTTTAAAAACATTAGTAGGTTGGTTTATTTTAAATTTAAAAAGTGGTCCAGTTTACGTTTTTTAGCGGTTTTGTTTTATTTGGAAAATTTTCTAAAAGGGTCCTAATTGACTTGTTTATTTTTGGAAAATTAAAGATATCCTAATTTTTGAAAATGGCTTTATTTATGTTTGTTTATTTTAGGAAAAGTTGGTTTTTCTAAGTGGTATTATTTTATTGTATTATTTTTTATGTTGGTTATTTATATACATACAGATATATATATATATCTATATATATATATATATAACCAGAGGAAACAAATTGGGTTAGGTGTAAACTTGGCCTATGAATTGAGCTAAAAGGCTGAGAAGCCTTTTGTAGGTGAGAGCCCATAATGCTGGCGTGAGCCTACAATGCAAGTGCAAAGCGCTTGTAGAACTTATTTATTTATTTTACATTTATAAGTTAATTACAAATAACAAAAAAAAAAAAAAAAAACACAAACAGCTAAATACAAACTAGGGTTGGACTAAGGAGTATACGTGAGTCAAAAATTGGGTTGGAGTGTGGATCTCGGGTCATGTCAGTTTAAACTTAGAGCTCCATGTGGGTCACGGGTCAACTCCTCAGCGACAACAACTTGTACGAATGCTTAGGCTTGCTTCGACCACCAATATGAGTAGGGAGTTAGGCTTTTATGAGTTTTAGATTGGGGGGGTGGCGGTGGAGTGGGTTAAGAAGGGGGTAAGATGGATGCCTTGGCCGTTAGTAGCCATTTGGGTGATGGTTGAAGTTGAAAGGGTAATGGTGGTTAGTGTTAAGTGGAGGAAGGTGGGCTGGAGTAGCTAAGAGCTATGGCTAAGGTAAGATGGACTACATTCGGTTGCTAGGGTCTTGGGGAGATTGGCTAAGGTAATGGTGCACTTCGAGGTTAGCTAGAGAGAGAGAAGGACGACACAGTCGACTAAAGAGAGAAAAGGAGTGAGTAAGCTCAAGAAAGAGTAATTTTGAGTTTTTCTTCTCCTATAGATTGCTTGTTCGAGCACTAATTTATAATGTTGGAGCTCGGACATAACATGGAAGGTAAAAAATGCATTAAAATCAAAAGCTCTATTTCGTGGGTTTTCAATGCATTTGATTTAGAAATTAATGAGATGCAACTTGATTTTGATGAAATGAAAGCCATAAATTCATCTTTTGCTCTTCATTCTTGCTTAAAATGACCAGAGTTAAGTTCAATTTTCATTAAAATGGATTGAATCAAATCTAGGTAAACTCTGGATGTTAATCTTTCTTTCCGATTTCGAGACTCAAATTCATCATCTAAATGCATGAATCTAGACATCTTATTAGTATCAATTTGAAGTGCTCTACGCCATTTTTGTGATTTCACCATTAATTTGATGAAATCACAAAGAAAATCAAGTTGAAAATAGGCTTAAAGTGAGGACCCTAGGTGAGTTTTGCGCAAGAAAAAGAGGGAATTGGGGAGAAAGATAAGGAAAGGGGGAGGAAAGAGAAGGAAAAAAATGTATCGGCCAATAGCAGGTTAACATGTGTCCAAACTCGAAAAAAAAGAAGAAGGCGCTAAGTGCCTATCTTAAGAATCAAACTTAAGTCTACTTTATGTATACGTATGGTTTTTCCATCAGGTCATTGGCTTATGCTTTGTCCATATGTGCAATTTGATTACACATATGGACTAGTTGGCTTGGGCTTGGATTCAAATTTAGGCCCAGGCTTAAGGATCCAATTTTATTCTATTAAGATCCTAAAATCTTATCCTATCTACAAAATTTATTTTTTCTATTTTTCTATTTTTTTTCTCTAAATTTTCTAAATTTTAAATTTCTTATTTTTTCTTTATTTTTTTCCTAAATTTCTTATTTTTTGTATTTTGCTTGAATTAGAACCCTTTATTCTTTCTTAAAAATTCTAAAAATGAAAAGGGAAACAAAAATGGGGTGTCCATAACTATCCCTCTTTGTGATGAAGTTTGAGTAAAACTTTGCCATAAAGGCAAAAGAGATACTATTTTTACCCCTAGGATAGATTTGTCTTAAGAAGCATTACAATTACCTAGCAACCCTAAGTTTGGTCCACTGGAGATTTGATGAAAAGGTGAAAGAGAGGGAATGTGCTTTAAGAGCTTGCTGATACACAAAGGTAAGTTTTAGAAAGCTTTAGTGCCCTGGTCATGCTCTTCTAAGCTCGTTAACCTAAGTAGGAGGTCTCTAGGGGACTAGTAACCCTAAATTAGAATCAATTTAGAAAATCTGGTTGTACTCTTCTAAGCTCACTAACCTAGGCGAGAGCATCTCTAGGGGATTAGTAGCCCTATGTTGGAATCAATTTGGAAAATCTGGTCGCGTTCTTCTAAGCTCACTAACTTAGCTTAGAGCATCCTTAAGGGACTAGCAGCCCTAAATTGGAATCAATGTAGAAAACCTGGCCGTACTCTTTTGAGTTTACTAACCTAGGCGGGAGCGTCTCTAGGGGATTAGTAGCTTTAAATTGGAATTGATTTTGGAAAATCTGGTCATGCTCTTCTAAGATTGCTAACCTAAGTGAGCACGTCTTTAGAAGACTAGCAGCTCTAAATTGGAATCGATTTGGAAAACCCGGTCATACTATTTTGAGCTTACTAACTTAGGCGGGGGCTTCTTTAGGGGACTAGCAACCTTAAATTGGAATTGACTTGTAAAACTTAATCGTGCTCTTTTAAGCTCACTAACTTAGGCGAGAGTGTCTCTCAGGGATTAACAACCTTTAATTGTCTTAGAAGAGGTGCCTTACGGGTTTGTTAAAAGGAATCGATGATGAAAGGAAGCCACTATGGGCTCACTTGAGAGAAACTGGTTAAGAAAAGCGCTTTATGGGCTAGTTAACAACTCAAAAGAGAAGGTAGTGACTTGAAAGTTAGCTGAAACCCTAAAAAGAAAGATGGGCCATCACCTTATGAGGCTCACTAAAAGAGAAATTGGTGAAGAGCAACGCCCTATAGGTATGCTATCCAAATTGCTAAATCTTTCTTTGAAAAGTCCTATCAAAACCAATTGACTCGTTTTTCGAAATGACTTCAAGCCTGAAATTCCCTGGACTTTTTGTTTAAAGGTTACAGAATGCCCTTTGCTTACTCTTCAATTGATTTGTCTCATATCTAATTAATAAATGTTTGTTGTAAGGTGATTGCCCATTTGGGTTTCACCTTTCCCTGAAAATAGTCAATAAAACTCCCCATTGAGGGGGATCATTCTATAATAAAGTATTTTAAAGAGTTTTGTTAATTACCAATGTTTTATATCTCACTTTTGAGCTTGCCTCGTGTTTTGAGTGTATAGGTTCATTGAGTAAGAGGATTAGACCTTTTGATGGAGTAGGAGAAAGGGATGGAGATGATTTCGATGCCGTTAACTGCCAAGGATACCAACCTTGCTTGTAGAGGATGAAAATTAGACCATAATGACATTTTAAACAATTGGCATTTTTGCGGTTTGAGTAGAAATTTTCATTGATTTTCATCGATAGTACAACTTTATAAAGTCAGCATTTATAGGGTCTCTCAATTCTGGACCATTCATTTGAGACAAAATTAAAACCCCTCCTAATAACACTCACTTCATGATATAAGGGCCTCCATAATTGGAAGTGAATTTTCCTCTTGAATTCGGTGTATTAGGGAGAGCCTTTCTCAATACCATATCACCCTCTTTGAAGTTTCGAGGTTGTATTCTTTTGTTGAAAGCCTAAGCCATTCTTTGTTGGTAACACTAATTATGACATAGGGTTGTCAATCTTCTCTCATTAATTAAATTCAGATGTTCGATGTATTTCTTTACCCAATCGACCTCATTTAACTAAGTTTTAGATAGCACCTTGAGAGATGGGATCTCAACTTCTACTAGTAATATTGCCTCAATACCATATACTAGGGAGTAAGGCATTGCCGCTATTGATATTTTAATGGAGCTTCGATAGGCCATGGGTACGACTGGTAACATTTCATGCCAATCTTTGTATGTAACAGCCATCTTTTCAATTAGTCTTTTGAGATTTTTATTAGCTACTTCAATGACTCCATTCATTTGGGGTTAACAAGGGGTGGAATTCCTTTGGATGATCTTGAATTGTCGACATAACTCAAACATAAGCTTATTGCTGAGATTAGTGCCATTGTCAATGATGATTGTTTTTGGAGCCCCATATCGAGCTAAGATATCTCTCTTGATGAACTTGACTACTGCCCCTTTAGTACACTTGAATAAAGTGCACTTAAATAAGACGAGGCCTCAACCCACTTACTGAAGTAGTCGATGGTGACTATTATGAAGTGATGCCCCTTAGATGTCTTTGGAGTGATCAGGCCAATGATGCCTATACCCCACATTGAAAACGGCCATGGCATAGAGAGAGTGTGTAATTCTTGAGGTAGGGTATTTATTTTTTTTTACATAAACTTCGCACAAGTAACAGTGACTAACATGTTTGATGCAGTTGCCTTCCATTGTTGACCAGTAATATCTGAATCTCATAATTTTCTTAGCGAGCATATAACCATTCATGTAGGGGCCACTTACTCCCTTATGCACTTCTTTCATCAAAATCTTAGCCTCTTTGTCATTCATACATCTTAGAAGTGTGCTATCAAAAGATGGCCAATACAAGGTAGATTTACTTACTAAGAATTAGGTAGCCAATCTCCTAGTCATCCTTCTATCCTTTTTCTCAACTTCTTTAGGGTATGTGCCTTGTTATAGGAACATTTTAACATCATGGTACCACAGCTTTTCGCCATTTGTACCTTTAATTGCTAGATAGAAGGCAAGCTTTTCTTTAATTTCATTGGTGAGGTGCTAAATTTCAACTCTACCAATTATTTAGACCATAGATGCCAAAGTAGCTAATGCGTCAACAAATTGATTCTGCATCCATGGTACGTAAGTGAAAGTAATTTCTTTGAACTTCTCCATTAATTCAGTCAAGTATTGGTGATAAGGTATCAGTTAAGGATCCTTTGTCTTATATTCTCCCCGAGCTTGGCCAAAAATGAGTGAAGAATTCCCATACACTTCTAATTCTTAAATATCTTTAATCTTCGTACACTTCTAATTCTTGAATATCTTTATCTAGGGCCATTTTGAGTCCCATGATACGTGCTTTGTATTCAGTGATTTTATTAGTGTATGGGAAAACGAGCCTTACAACTATAGGGAATTATGTGTCTTCAGGAGATATCGGTGTTGCCCTAATTCCATACTTAGACTCGTTACCAACTCTGTCAAAGAACATCTTCCGCTTCAGTGGTTCATCATCTTTTTCTTCATCAGAACTTCCTTTAGCTACTAAGATATCTTCATTAAGGAATTTGACTTGTACCTCTTGGGGGGTATCATCAGATGGATTTTTTTGCTAACTGATCTGCTAGAGCTTTCCCCTTGCTTGAATTTTGGTTCACGTATGCAATGTCAAACTCTGATAGTAACATTTGCCACTTTGAGATTTTTCCATTTAGGGGCTGGTTTATCTGCTAAGTACTTTAGGGGATCATGCTGAGTCCATAACTTAACCTGGTAATAAAGCATTTATTGTCTAAGCTGAAGCATTACCTATACCAAAGCACAACATGTTCTTTCAATTTCTGAGTACTTTTGTTCCCTTTTAGTAAACTTTTTACTCAGGTAGTATATTGTATGCTCTTTTCCTTCCTCATCCTTCTGACCAAGCATACAACCTATGGATTCTAGTGGTATTGTAAGATATAGAAATAAAGGTTTCCTAGGTTTAGGAGCTACTAGAATTAGAGGGTTCATGAGGTACTTCTTGATTGTTGTGAAGGATTGCTCACATTCTTTGTCCTAATCCATCTTGGTGTTTTTCTTCAACAACTTAAACAAGGGACGACATTTATCTATCAGTTGAGATGTAACCGGGCTATGCAGTTTAAGTGGCCTAATAAGTCCTTAATTTCTTTAAGTGTACATGGAGGGGGCAAGTTGACTATTGCTTTGACTTTATTAGGGTCCACTTCGATGCTCCTTCGGCTGATTATGAAACCCAATAATTTCCCTGAAGTTACTCTGAAGGTACACTTCTTTGGGTTAAGCTTCAATTGGAATTTTCTTAACCTATCAAACAATCTCCTTAGGTTACGTATATGATTTTCTCCCTCTTTAGATTTTGCAATCATGTCATCCACATATACTTTAACTTCTTCATGCATCATGTCATGAAAGATTGCGACCATAGCTCTATGGTAAGTTGCCCTGGCATTTTTGAGTTCGAAAGGCATTACTTTATAGCAAAATGTGCCCTAAATTGTAATAAATGTTATCTTGGCTTTATCTTCTTTGGACATTCTGATTTGATTATACCTAAAGAATCCATCCATGAAGGAGAAGAGATGGTTCCCAGCTGTATTATCCACCAAAACATCAATATGGGGCAAAGGGAAATTATCTTTAGGGGTTGCCTGGTTGAGGTCTCGAAAAACTATGCACACTGGAACTTTTCCATTCTTCTTCATTACTGACGCAATGTTGGCTACCCACTTAGGATAATTAGATACTTCGATGAAGTTGACCTCTAGTAACTTTTTGACTTCTTTAATTTTCAATAAGATATCTAGTCGAAATCTCCTTAACTTCTACTTCTTAGGTTTGATATCTTCTCGTATAGGTAAGCAGTAGACCATGATTGATGGATCTAACTTGGGCATATCTTTATAAGAACATGCTAACATATCTTGGTACACGGATAATAGTACGGTCATTTTTGCCTTCTATTCTTTCAAATTCCCTCCAATCTTCAACATTTTGGAGTTATCATCAGTCCCAACATTAATTGTATTGATTGGCTCGTTGATGGAAATTTTGCTCATTTCATGTCTTTGCTAACTTTCTTACACGTTATTATAGCCATTGACATCACTCTTGATGACTAACCTAGTAAGGCCGGAAGTAATATCAATATTTTCATCACCTATCTGCACGAGATATCCTTAGCTTTTATTTGAAGCGTTAGATCTAGGTCAAAAAAGTGTAAATAAAAGAGTGTGAGTAAAGAAGGAGTGAAGAGAATGAAGACTAATTTTTAATAGGTTAGAAGATGTTCTTTCAAGTACAATATTGTATAACAAAGGTATTTATTACAAAACTCAATAAAATACTAAATCGTGATTCATCCTTTATCCTAGAGAAGAATTATTCCTATTCATAGGTATAGAGAACCAATTATTCAAGTGTTGGGACTTATAGGATGGGCCTGCTATTTCATTCTTGTTGGAGGCATCCTCTTTAGTAGGTTTCGAAGTCTGAACATTAGCCCAGATGAATGTCTCTATCAACGATGGAAAGGTCATCGGGATGTGATACAATCTGTCACCTCTCTTGCCCCTCACTTGTATATTTTGCAACTCTTCCATTGGAGTTAGGTGCCGAACTGCCTTTCTTTGAATTTTGGCTTCTCATTCTTCCCTTAGTTGGTAATCATACACACTTCTTCGAACATTTGAAGCCTAAAGTCCTCTTGCTCCTCAATGCCAATGCAAGGTATAGCCGTTTCTTTATATATTTCATAATCTTAATCACTTAAAATCATTATGACCTAACCATTTGAGATGAACTTAACCTTTTGATATAGACTTGAAGGTATGGCCCCTATTGAATGTATCTAAGGTCTTCCATATAAAAGGTTGAAGGTCTTCGAGATGTTTAGAACTTGGAATTTGATGTTGAAAGTTTATGGGCCAATATCAACTAGTAAGTTAATCTCCTCAATGATTTCTCTCTTGGATTCATCAAAAGCTCAACTATCTTTGAACTTAGCTTTATTGTAGTTGCATCAATGCCCAATAGATCCAAGGTGGCAAGAGGGAAAACATTCAACGATGATCCGTTGTCGATGATGACTTTTGCTATGATAATATTATTTACCCTCACTATTATGAAGAGAGGCTTAGTGTGTTGATTACCTTCCTCTCCTAACTCTTCATTAGAGAAAGAAATTCGATCTATGGTGAGGATGGAGTTAGCAACTGATCCCATTTTTTCGGTTGATATTTCATGAAGGACTTTAACTTCCTTTATAGTCCAAAATAGAGCTTCCCTATGTGGTTCAAAAGCCATCAATAGGCTCATAAGAGATGTTTGCACTAGAGTCTTAGTGAGCTTATCCATTATCTTATATTTACTAGACTTGATCATCTTGGTGAAGGTAGGCAATCCTTCTTCATATTTAGCCAGTTCATTGCTTGGCTTTTCTAACACATTTTTCTTTTTTAAGTCTTCTTTCGAGTTGTAAATTCTACCGAAGCAGGTAATCCTTCCTATGAGTTAACTTGATTGCCCTCGGTTAGCTGCTTGGTAGTTGAAAGGAGCGGTTTTGTAACTTTCGAGGGCTAAGGGCACATGGAAGGTGTACTTTTTATTCTTTAGAGCTTGTTTCTTTTCTTGTTTATAGAATCTATAAACCTTAGGCTCTCAATTAGAATCGATCATGTTGATAGTAGGATCTGAGTCGTTAAATATTACGTTGGTGATGGGGCCATGGTTGGGCAGGGGGTTGTTATTAACGTTTGGAACTAGAGCCTGTATGAAGTCTAGTTGGATTGTACCTTCATCGATTAAGTCTTTTATCTTGTTCCTTAATCTCTAGCATAAGCTGGTTGAATAGCTTACCTATCCCAAATGATATTGACATTTTCGCATTAGGATAAAAAACTCTTAACCTATACCTTTCGTTAGGAAGCTTAAAATGGAGTAGATTGTCTTTCTTTAACTTTTTAAGGATTTGCCTAAGAGGAATCAGTATCTTAGTGAACTACCTTAAGGCCTTATTGACTTGAGGTTGACCTCTAAATTGTTGTTAAATTAGTAGGGGATTTGTTCGGAAAGAGACTCAAGTATTAGGCCTGGTATTTGAATTGACCATGCTGACAATAGCTTCTTTGGGCTTGCTAGTAGTAGGCTTTGCAGCAGGTGGTCTTCTTTCTGATGGTTCTTGTAATTTGTCGAAGGAGATGACACTTTCAATCTAACACCCTACTACTACTACCTCTATAAAACTAGATGAGGCTTGCTCGATCAAGTGAGAGAAGTAAGGTCTCTCAAGAGTGTTGATGAAAGCTAAAGTCAGCTCTTTCTTAGTCATAGGGGTGGATACCCTTGCAGCTAGGGATCTCTACCTCTAAGCGTATTCTTTGAATGATTCATTGTGCCTCTTTCTCAAGGAAACCAAGTCCATCATGTTTGGTCCTATTTCAATATTAAACTTATATTGTTCGTAGAATGCCCGAGCCAACTTCTCTCATGTGTTTGCCTAATTCAGATCCAATTAGGCATACTAGGTTACAGCAAGGCTCATTAAGGTGTCTTGAAAAGTCTGCACCATAAGTTGATCATATTGCACATACTTGCCCATCTTTCGTACATACAATCTTGTGTGTAGTTTAGGGTAGTCAGTCCCATTATATTTTTCAAAGTTAGGTACCTTGAATTTTTTAAGGAAGCTTCTACAGTCATAGCTAAGAAGTTTGCAATACTAGCCTACTCGAAACCATTATACCCTTCGAGCATTTTCATCTTCTCAATGATCTGTTGGGTTAATCGCTTCTTTAACTCTTTTAATCTGTCTTGGTTAGCTTCGGGCTTTAGGTTGACTGGGAATGAATAAGTGTTTGGTTCAAGAGTCAAGTTAAACTTTAGATAGACCCCTTTGGTCTCGAAAGATTCAAAGGCTTGGTTGACTTTAGGACTTGCTTCTTCTACTTTAAGGGGTAGGGCTTTAGTGTTCATTCCATATCGAGCCTTGGAGCTTTCTTCATTTGATGGTGTTGTAGACCTGAGTAAGGTAATGCTATCAGCAAGGAAGCTCAACTGATCTGCAATCTTTCCTACTGTTCATTCCAAGGAGTAGAACCTTAATTCAGTAGGATTAATCACTTCTGGGTTTACGTTGTTGTTGTCATCTTTGTTGCTGACTTTGTCGTTTCCTTGGCTAGCCATCTTAGTTTGAGAGCAGGTTTGAATAGGACTTCTCTAGAAGGTTTAGCATTTGGGAGGTATCTTTACAACTTGGTTCAAGATTACTTCTTGACAAGTTAGCACATAAATATTTTAAAGAAATGTAGTGAGTGAAAAACAAAGAAATAAATAAATGTACAGGAATGTGAAGAAGTATGGCATATGAATGCAAAGAAATAGAATTGGCCAATAACTAGCAAGATGGTAATTTTTATTATTTTGCAGCTTTAGGAGTTCCCTTTTACATGATTTGAAAAGTGGAAAATACATTGTGAAAAAAAAAGAAAGAAAAGTACTCCTTTTTCTAGACATTCTTCTGGCACTTGGCCGGTGTTCCTTCCTTTTGTTTACTAGTTTCTGTTGGTGCTTCCTTCCTCTTTCTTAGGCTAAGCCCATCTGCTTCTTCAAATTCCTTTAGCCTTTTTTAGGTCATCCTTAATTGGTGCTTTAAGGCTTGAGAACACTGTCTAGATTCCTAAAAGAGGTTTTCCTACATATCACGTTCTAAGTAGATAACTTCTACATAGGCTTGTACTTAGTCAATGTATGTCTTAATTTTAGAGTTTAGTTCAGTTGGTGCGGGTTATATGACCTCTGATGCTCAATACTAAATCTCCCCTACCTTATAGAGTTGATTGTACATATATTCTTTGTTGACCCTATGCTTGTCTACTTCTCCCACCCACTCTCCTAAATCGATGTTAAGGTTGATAGTCCTTGTTTCCCATAGTTGCTTGATCTCTTAGAGTTTAGACATCTTTTGTGGTAGTGAAATCTAGAGGTCCTTATAATCCAAGGTCATGATATCCAATGGGGGCCTATAGATTATATCTCATATTCCCCTAAATTGTTTGACCATATTATTAGGGTAATAGCTTCTGCATAATTTCATCCCAATTAGGGGTATTACTTGGTAATTTTTATAGACTAAGATTGTCCTCTTGAAGTTGCTCCATCTTGTTGTCCATAAAATATCAATGACTTGGAAATTTCGTAACACTTCCACCCAGCAGTAAGTGGATTTTTCTTTTGGGAGATGGACCTTGTCGACAAAAGAATTGATCAAATTAATACTATTGGCGAATTCTCCTTGGATTAGATCAAGCCCATAACATTTCATGTGACTTACAAACCAGACTGTTAGTAGTGCTATGCTCGTTTTTAGTACACCATTGTTTTTCTTTTTTAATATATTGAGGCTTCTAATTTGTTTCGCGAGGAGGGCTAAGACATATGATTTGCCTTCAAGGAACTGACCTACGAATTCAACGACCTTAAAATGGATGAGGAACTTTTCATTAGGGAATATGAGAGTCCTAAATGCAACAAAGATAAGAGCCTTCATTCTGTTCTATCCCCAATCTTTGGGATTGCCATAGAAGATGCCCTGTTTGTTGGATTTAAGCTCAATAGTGAACTAGGTTTTTAGGTCTTCTAATTTGATACAGTTTCCATTACAGCTTTTGAGGGCCTTTTTTTTGCTTTAGCTTTTCTGATCCTAAGGAGTCTTGAAAATGTGTTTACTAGGTCAACTTCCAAATTTGAAGTGTATATATCTTCTAAGGAAGGGGCTTAAGGTAGTTAGGTATATTTTTCAAGTGTTGGACTAATCAAGTGAGGCCCAACTTGAAAAGCCACTTCCTCAGGTTCCCAAAAGTTAGTCAGGGTCTTGATTAGATTGATCTTAATCTTCACCTTAAGAAGTAATAGAATGGACCTGATCTTACTGATGATGGTCTCCTGTTCCCTTGGATTAAAGTGTTGAAGCCACTGGTCCTGAATGGGCTTGGGGTTAATGGGCCTTGTTGAGCTTAGTTTTTTCCTCTCCTCCCCCCCCCCCCCCTTTTATATATAAATTAGTATTCTTTAAATTGATTATTATTAAACCTTATCCATTTAATGCCGATCCTCAACAAGAGTATAAAGAAAACCGGTTCTTTCAACTCTTTAAAAAAAAAATTTGGAGTTACCACCTAACTGGAGTCGAAAAAAGGAGTTAAGTTATAACTAATTGGGTGGATTAGTTATAATTCGGCTACTGGTCTAATGATAAAACCAATAAAACTGTTTTGGATTTGATTTGCAGTAAGATATGCTTATTTTGCAATTTCACTATTAATTTGGTGAAATTACCACAATAAATTGCTTAAAATTAATGTTGAAGTTGACTGACCAAGAAAGAAAGTGCAAGAAAAATCTAGGGAAAAAGTGGGAAATGGGGAGAAAAAGAAAGGAAAGTGCTGATGTAGTGCCACGTCAGTATTACCAACCAATGAGGAAAAGACACGTAGCAATACGTGTCATATGGCAATGCCACGTGTCCCATAATGGATACATGATATGATGATGCCTTAATATGTAGCATCATGTGTTATAGATGATGTGGCAATATGTATTCTAGAAAAAAAAAACAAAACAAAAGGCTTTCTATACCATTACTAAGATCTGAACCCCTAACCTCTAAGCTAAATCCAATTCAAATCCAAGTATTTATTCGCTAGGCTGTTGGCTTGTATCTTATCCCTATGTACAATTAAATTATATATATAGACTGCATCAGCTTAGGCTAAATTCGAATCTAAGCTCAAACTCAACGCTCCTCTCCTTATTTAAATTAAAAAATTATATTCTATTTAAATTATCTAAAAAAATTATTATTTTCTAAATTCCTTAAATTTTCATTTTTTTCTATTTTTTGTGACTTTTCAATTTTTCTTAATTTTTCCATTTTTCGGTATTTTTTTCTAAATTTCTTATTTTTTTTTTGCTTTTTCCTATTTTTATATTTTTCTAAAATTTCTTATATTTCTAAATTTTTTATTAGTATTTTCTTTAATTTTCTATTTTTTTATATTTTTCCTAATTTAGAACCCTTTAAACTATTCTAAAAATTTTGAAAAAAAAAATTAAAAGGAGAGCAAAAATGGAGTGTCTACAAGCTTGTCAACGTACTTTTCTCTAAAGTGAACAAAGTTAGATGAACGTGCCATTTCTCAAGTTGAATTACAAAGGAAAAAACATGTTACAAGATTGAAAGATCATTATTTACAATGAATGAAACCTATTTAGAATGATTCTATGCTTATAATGTCTTAAAATTACAAGGGAAATCAAGGAAACTTCGAGCTATTATATCTTTTCATTCCCATCTTGCTCAATTATTTGTCGGTTCTGATTGTTGTGAATGCATAAATGATGGGTTCTAAGAGTCCTTAAGCCTTTATAAGCTTACTTGTTAAAAAACACTTTCGTTAGTCACATCATGCTTAAGTGGGAGTGGCCTAATCAATACTAAGCGGTAGTTACACCACGGCACTTAGAGCCAAAACAATGACTCCCCTCTTATCCTAAGGTCTTAATATGATCCGAGTTTGAACATTTATACCATACAGTTATGATACATAAAGTAAACTCATTAAAAAAATTTAAATATGGTTAACCCTACAAGAACATTAGCATAAGTATAGACAAATAATAATAACAATAAATAAATTACAATCTCTAAGGTGATTTTTAGAGATTAATTCTAAATTTGGAAAGTTGAATGGCTAACCTTCTTGACACTCCCAATGGAGTTGCAAAGCTATTGAGCCTAATTTTTTCCAGGTTTTTATAAATAGTCTTTCTTAAACAATTAATATTAAACCCTACTCATTTAATGCTAACCTTCAACTAAAGTTTAAAGAAAACTAGTTCTTTTATTTTTGAAAACATTTTAGAGTTATCACCCAACCGGAGTCAAGAAAAAGATTTAAATTATAACCAATTGAGTGGATTAATTATAATTTAGTTACTGGTCTTCTCGATAAAACCAATTTTATAAACGGTTTTAAAAATTAGAAAAATTGAGTCTCAAGGTTAAGCTTTTTAAATCCTTATGGGTACTATTAACTTTCTAATTTTAAACTTAATCTCTTAAAATTACCTTTTAAAATTATCTTATAAAACGAAATTCAATAATTGATTAATAAATTAGGCTAAATTGAGTAAAAGGTTTTTTTTTTTTGTTTTTTTATTGAATTGGGTAACTAAAAGTGGAAAAAACTAATTTTTTTTAATTTTTTATGCCACCCCGGATGTGCTTACATACTTGCTATTCAAGAAAAGACGTATGTAGTTCTTTTTTGAAAATATTAGCAAGTTAGTTTATTTTAAATTTAAAAAGTGGCCAAGTTTACGTCTTTTAGCTGTTTTGTTTTATTTGAAAAATTTTCTAAAAGGTCCTAATCGGCTTGTTTATTTTTGGAAAATTAAAGATATCCTAATTTTCGAAAATGGTTGATTCATATTTGTTTATTTTAGGAAAAGTCGGTTTTTCTAAGTGGTATTATTTCATTTTATTATTTTTTCATTTTTTATGTTGGTTATATATATATCATAAAGTATTACAATCTTAAAGAGATACACCCATTCAAGATGGAGATTCTCACCATAAGATAAACAAAAAAGAGGATGTAATTTGAAAATGAAAGTTCATTTCATTACAAAACGAAACAATTACATTTGGATCATAAAACAAAGGGGGAAACATAGAAGAAGAAACATTAAAGGTATACTCTATACCTTAAGATTGAAGCGTATGATCGCTTCTCAATTTTAGAAAATTAAAAATTATTGATCGATTAGGAAACAAAAGAGAAGAGGTGGGAGAAAGAGAAGAGGAAAGAAAAAGAACTAATGCCCTTCCAGTAGAAAGAAGGCTCTTATTATAAGGGAGGAGGTTAACAGGGTACCGTACAAATTACTATAGGGATCAATGAAAAGTTAAGCCATGGTGGTAGATAGTTTACTGTAGCAAATAGTAAAAAGTTAGGAAAAGAAATCATTTTATCAAAAAAGGATTTTGACATCATTGTGCACCGCAATACATGTGAAAAGGGTATTTCTACTAGTATTTTATAGTAATTAAAATTACATTCAAAATACATTTAAAATACATTGTTTAAGGATCACTTAAATATATTTTGTAGCAATCATCTTCACTCGTATTGCCATTGTGATGAGAATTAGATTCTGAAGTTAATCCTATAGCTGATTCATTTAAGGATGCTAATGCTTTCTCTAGTAGTTTTTTTATTTGTTTTGGAGAACTAACATGAGCCATTGAAGACATTAAAAATCCTTTATCATGGAAAAAATGAGTTAGAACATTAATTGGACTTTTTGGACTCATCGAAGATTTGTCATTCTTGATCCAATTTAGGATCACATTTTCTTTAATTTAATCCACATTATAAATCCATCCCACCATTTAACTTTATATTTTCTGGTTAAAATGGTAGTTTTGGATTCATTGTTAGTTTTATAATAATAAAACCATGTCATTACCTAAGAAATGTTGATATGCATGAAATACAACATGTTCTTTTTGAAACATTTTTTATGGTTTGTGAGAACATAATTATCCATAAACAGGGTATATCCATTACAGGCTTTTTCATGAATTAATTCATTAGTAGCTCCAAATTCATCCCATCAGTGTGCAAACCAATAAGGAAGGCCTTTTGAAGAACATTTTTTAAAGAAAATCAACCAGGTGTGTGATCTCATTAGGTTCATTATGAAAAAGGCATTCCATCTTGCTTGTTTATGATCATAATAATTATAAGTGGTTTTGTAATTTGGTCGTAGGTCTATTGGTGATATTTGGAATTTAGTTGGCATTGCTAGGTAACTAGACCATTCAGTAAGGTTGATAACCTTATGAATTCTAGCTGTCGAATAACTTATATTTTCATTTGTTTCAAAATGTTTAAATGAAATCAATCTAGTTTTACTTAAAATTCTTTCATAAAAATCAATAATTTTATAAAAATTATATGGGATAAAAGTAAAAATTTCAGTGAAAATTTTCTTTGCACAATCATAAGGATCTTTTTCAAAAATATCTTTTTCCACTGAAAAGATATATTTAAAAATTTCTTTAGTGAAAAATTTTGATTTTTGAGGGACTGAAGACTTCCTAAAGGAAGATGCCACCTTGGTCATTTTAACATTTTGGCTTAATATTTTTCTATATGGAATTGTTTCTTCTACTCTTTATGTATTGGGAATCATTGAGGTAGTCATTAATTGATATAGGGCAATTGTCAGTGCTTTGAAAAATTCAGGGGTTATTTGAATTTTAGAGATTTTAGATGATTTTTCATTGGATTTAATTTGAGAAGTCATTGGAAGTGGTTCATTTTTGGAGGTCATTGAAGACGATGCCTCATCTTTAATCATTAATAGTACATTTTGTGATTTAGTGGCATTAAGCCATGAATTAACATTAGTTAGGCCTTTTTTAGTTAGGGGATCTTTCCCATTATCTTTGTCCTTTTTAGGAGACATCTCCCTGTAAGAATTCATGAGTAAGGAAGTTAGGAAGAGAGTTAGATGATCCAGTAACATACTCTATTTCAAAATAAAATACTGATAAAATAGTTTTCCATCTTGCAAAAATCTATTTTGAAGCAATATTTTAAACATCCTTTTGTAAAACATTTTTTTTTTTGTAACTTTACAATCAATTCTTAAAAGAAATCTTTTGTTTAACAAATCCCCTTGAAATTTGGAAATTATTAATACAATTACTAAAATTTCTTTTTTGATAGTAGAGTAATTCTTTTGACATTTATTCCAGTGTTTAGGAATAAATTGAACAACATATTCATTATCATTCTGTTTTTCTTTAAGAATTCCACTAAATCTAATATCTGATGCATCTGTTTCCACTATTTTGAAAAGAGATGGATTTACAATATAGAGACATGGAATTTCCCTAATTTTCTTTTTAATTTTTTTTACTACATTAGTATGAAGTTCTGACTATTGTGGAGGATTCTTTTTTAGTCTTTGATAAAGAGATTTACATAAAACATTAAGGTTTGGAAAGAAATTCGCAACATAATTTAAATTTCTTAAAAATCTTTGAAGTTGATTTTTATCCTTGATTTTATTAGAAAACTTATATGTAAATTATATTGACCTTTGAATTGGGATTATTGTACTTATATATATGTGATACCCTAAGAATCTAATCTTAGTTTGGAAAAGAGAAATCTTAGAGGGTGATACTGCTAATCCATTTTTTCTTACAATATTGACGAAAATCTTAATATGTTTCAAATGTTGGTCTATATTTGGAGAAAATATTAAAACATTATCAATGTATACAACTATAAAATTTGAATAATCATTAAAGATTTCATTCATTATTCTCTGAAATTTAGATGAGGCATTTTTCAATCTGAAAGGCATTACATTCCATTTATACTGACTAAAAGGGACAGTAAAGGCAATCGTATACCGATTAGTTTCTTTATTTTAGATTTGCCAAAATCCACATTTTATGTTGAATTTTGAGAATATTTTAGCATTATGAAGTCTATTAAGCAAATATTTTTTATTAGGTATTGAATACCTAATCCATTTTAAAGCATTCTTAAGAGGTTTATAATTTATTATCAATCTTGGTACACCTCTTTCAATTTCAACATTTTTACTAACATAAAAGACAGAACTCGAAGGCAATTTGGTCTTGCGAATTAATTTTTTATTAAGCAAATCATTAATCTCATTTTTACAATGGTTTATAACTTTATTATTCATTTGTGAAGATCTGGCTTTGGTTGGATATCCTTTTTATTAAAATCAATTTCATATGGTAAATCAATAATGTGTGATTTATGTTCTCAAAAAGCATTTGGTAAAGTTGAACATATTGAAGTTTTTATTTTTAATTTTAAATCGGAAATTCTTTTCTTCAAATTTTCATTTGAAAGTTGAGTTTCAATTTTCTTAAACTCAAGATCATTTTTGAAAAATATTAAATGTTTTTCTTTAGTCTAATTCTGAAATTGAATTTTATTTTAACTCATTTAAATATTTAGTTTTGGGTTTGGAGACAAAATTAAAATAATTTTCCTTTTCAAATAATGTCTCAATACCTTTATCATTTATAGAAAAAGGTTGAATTAAATTAATAAAAGGTGTTCCTAAAATAACATTTTGCTTTAAATTCTTAATAAGAATAAAAACAGTATTGTAAGAAACATTTTCTTTTATAATTTTAGCATTAGATAACTTAAGATTAATCTTCAATTTGTTACCGGAGGCAAAACTCAGAGATTGAGTTGTTTTTTCAAAACATTTTGTAGGTATCAACCTTTCTCCGATACATTTTAAATCAATACCGATATCAAATAATGCAATGGTTTCTAAAATAAATTCATTGTTTATTCTGATTGTAACATTGATAATCCATTTTCTTGTTATTATCTCTACAAGTTACAGGAGATAATCAAAATTGTTTTTAGAATTTTTTTCGACATCATCATTTGAAGGTTTTTTTTTTTTTTTTTTCATCATTAGAACTTTCTTGAATAATCATTTTTTGTTTTATTTCAAGAAAATCCTTTTGTAATTTTAATTGTATTAGTTTTAACTCTTTTATTTCTTATTTTTGAACATTTTATTTCATTATGAAGATCATTTATTGAGATGGATTTTTTTTTACCTCTTTCAAGGATTTCTTTGAAATTGTATGGTGAATTATATATAAGTAAAATTGTATTTTTATTAATATTTTTTAAACATTCGAATCTTTCGTTATCATTAGATAATTATCTATTTTTCTGAAGAATTTCTTCCTCTTCATGTGTTAAAACATTTAATTCACTGCAATCTTTAGAAGATATTAATGTTGCTTTAATGTCATTGACTTAAATCTCATAATCATATTCTTCTTTAAAAGTTGAAGATTCATTTTTTGCAAAAATTTGCAAAATATTTTCTATTGTTTCCTCATTAAGGTTTAATTCATTGATCTTATTGTTGATTCTACAAAATTTTGCTGTATGACTAATTTTTCTACATTTATAACATCTTAATTGTTTGTAGGATTTTCTCTTATATTTTTTATCCATTGGTTTCTTTTTAGGGATTTTAAGAGATCTTTTCTTAAAATTCCTTCTCGATTTTTTTCCTAAACATTGTGAACATTTGGTAGTCTTTTTCATCTTTTTATTGACAAAAGATGGATCATACTATGCACAAAAATCATTAGGACTTTGGTGTTTCATGCGTTGTTTATTTTTCAATTGTTTTTGTAATCTTATTGTGGTACATAAATTTATTCCAGTTTTATAAACATAAGATGCTAATTCCCCATATGATAAATTATCATAAGAAAATTTACCATTGTTTTCCCCTTTGATTTTATCTTTAACTTGTTCTCCTATAAGTTTAGGTAAACTAGTTAGAAATTTTCCTTTTCAGAAAGGTTGATTATAATTATTTCTAAGGAGGACTCTTTGAAAGAAAATGTCTTTATATTGACGGAATTCTCCTAGAGATCTACATTTCATATTAGATAACAGATTTAAGGTTTTATCTCTAATGTGAAAAAAATCTCCTATAAAATGCTAACTAATTGAAAAAATTAAGGTGTTAACCATATCTTGAATTGGTTCATTATTTTCATCAAGGATTTTAATTCCATTTTCATTAATTTTATATGAAGTTAAAATATTAATTTTTTGTTTCTCAGTGATATAATTATCTCACCAACCTTTTAATTTTCCAGTAAAACCAAAAATCATAAGGAGTGCTACTTGCTAATCAGTAAAACTGGGAACAATTTTACTAATATTAAAGAAAATTATTAGAGAACTTCATCTATATTCCATTCATAGGTAGATCCTACAGAATACTTAATATTCTTAATCAAATGATAATTTTCACTAATACTAATAAAACTGTTTAAGTACTACTGATTATCAAGTAGCACTTCTTTTGGTTTCTAATTTTACTGGACAATTAAAAGAATGGTGGGATAATTAACTCACTGAGGAACAAAGAATTAATATTTTAACTTCATATAAAATTGATGAAAATGGAATTAAATTCCTTAATGAAAATGATGAACCAATCCAAGATATGCTTAACACCTTAATTTTTTTCAATTAGTTAGCATTTTATAGGAGATTCTTTTCACATTAGAAATAAAACCCTAAATTGGCAATCCAATATGAAATGTAAATCTCTAGGAGAATTCCATCAATATAAAGATATTTTCTTCCAAAGAGTTCTTCTTAGAAATGATTGTGATAAAGCTTTTTGAAAAGGAAAATTTCTAGCTGGTTTACCTAAACTTATAAGAGAACAAGTTAGAGATAAAATTAGAGGGGAAAATAATGGTAAAATTTCTTATGATAATTTATCATATGGGGAATTAGTATCTTATGTTCATAAAATTAAAACAAATTTATGTACCATAATAAGGTTACAAAAACAATTGAAAAATAAATAGCGTATGAAACACTAAAGTCTTAGTGATTTTTGTGCACAATATGATCTTTTTTTTGTCAATAAAAATACAAAAAGGACTACCAAATGTTCACAATGTTTAGGGAAAAAACTAAAAAGGAATTTTAAGAAAAGATCTCTTAAAATCCCTAAAAAGATACCAAAGGATAAAAAATATAAGAGAAAATCTTACAAACAATTAAGATGTTATAAATGTAGAAAAATTAGTCATATAACAAAATTATGTAGAATCAATAATAAGATCAATGAATTAAACCGTAATGAAGAAACAATGGAAAGTATCTAGCAAATTTTTGTAGAAAATGAATCTTCAACAGTTGAAGAAGAATATGATGATGGGACTTAAGTCAATGACATTGAATCAACATCAATATCTTTTGAAGATGATAGTAAATTAAATGTTTTAACAAAAAAAGAGGAAGAAACTCTTCAAAAAAATAGATAATTGTCTAATGATAATGAAAGATTCAAATGTTTAAAAATGGTTAATAAAAATACTCTTTTACTTATGCATAATTTACCATATAATCTCAAAGAAATCCTCAAAAGTGGTAAAAAATCTCAGAAAAAATCCATCTCAATATATGATCTCCATAATGAAATAAATGTTCAAAAACAAGAAATAAAATAATTAAAACTAATACAATTAAAATTGCAAAAGGATTTTCTTGAAATAAAATAAAAAATGATTATTCAAAAAAGTTCTGATGATGAAGAAAAAACTTTAAATAATGATATCTAAAAAGTTTCTAAAAATAGTTTTGATTATCTCCTATAACTTTTAGAGATAACAACAAGAAAATGGATTATCAATGTTACAATTAGAATAAACAATGAATTTATTTTAGAAACCACTACATTATTTGATACCGGTACGGATTTAAATTGTATCAAAGAAGGGTTGATACCTACAAAATATTTTGAAAAAATAATTCAATCTTTGAGTTTTGCCTCTAGTAACAAATTACAGATTAATTTTAAGTTATCCAACACTGAAATTATAAAAGAAAATGTTTCTTACAAAACTGTGTTTATTCTTATTAAGAATTTAAAGCAAAATGTTATTTTAGGAACACCTTTTACTAATTTAATTCAACCTTTTTCTATAAATGATAAAGGTATTGAGACATATTATTTGAAAAGGAAATTTGTTTTTAATTTTGTCTCAAAACACTAAACTAAATGTTTAAATGAGTTAAAAGAAAATTCAATTTCAAAATTAAACTATTTAATTAAATGTAAAGAAAAACATTTAATGTTTTTAAAAAATGACCTTGAGTTCAAGGAAATTGAAACTTAACTTTCAAATGACAAATTTAAAGAAAATAATTTTTGATTTATAATTTCATAGAAACTTCAATATGTTCAACATTACTAAATGCTTTTTGGGAATGTAAATCACACATTGTTGATTTACCATATGAAATTGATTTTAATGAAAAGGATATCCTAACCAAAGCGAGACCTTCACAAATGAATAATAAAGTTATAAACCATTGTAAAAATAAGATTAATGATTTGCTTAATAAAAAATTAATTCGCAAGAGCAAATCGCTTTGGAGTTGTTATGTCGTTTATGTTAGTAAAAATGTTAAAATTGAAAGATGTATATCAAGATTTATAATAAATTATAAACCTCTTAACAATACTTTAAAATGGATTAGGTAACCAATACCTAATAAAAAATATTTTCTTAATAAACTCTATAATGCTAAAATATTTTCAAAATTCGACATAAAATGTGAATTTTGGCAAATCCACATTAAAGAAACTATTTTATCTATTTTTTATTTTGAAATAGAGTATGTTAATTGATCATTCAATTCTCTCCCTAACTTCCTTACTTATGAATTCTTGTAGGGAGACACCTCCTAAAAAGGACAAAGATAATGGGAAAGATCCCTTAACTGAAAAAGGCCTAACTAATGTTCGTTCATGGCTTAATGCCATTAAATCGCAAAATGCACCATTAATGATTAAAGATGAGTCATCGTCTTTAATGACCTCCAAAAATGAACCACTTCCAATGACTTCTCAAATTAAACCTAATGAAAAATCATCTGAAATCTCTGAAATTCAGATAACCTCTGAATTTCTCAAAGCACTGACAACTACTCTACATCGACCAATAACTATCTCAATGACTCCCTCAATGATTCCCAATACATAAAGAGTGGGAAAAACAATTCCATATAGAAAAATATCAAGCTAGAATGTTCAAATGATTGAGGTAACATCTTTCTCTAAGAAGCTTTCAGTCCCTCGAAACTTAAAATGTTCCACTAAAGGAATTTTCAAATATATCTTTTCAGTGGAAAAAGATATTTTTGAAAAAGATCCTTATGATTATGCACACAAAATTTTCACTGAAAATTTTACTTTTATCCCATATGATTTTTATAAAACAATTGATTTTTATAAAAGAATTTTAAGTGAAATTAGATCAGTTTCATTTAAACATTTTGAAACAAATGGAATTATAAGTTATTTGATAGCTAGAATTCATAGGGTTATCAATCTTATTGAATGGTCTAGCCACCTTGTAATGCTAACTAAATTCTAAATATCACCAATGGGCCCACAACCAAATTATAGAACCATCTATAATTATTATGATTATAAACAAACATGGTGAAATGCCTATTTTAGAATGAACCCGAAGAGATCATACACTTGGCTGATTTTCTTTGAAAAATGTTCTTCAAATGGCCTTCCATACTGGTTTACACACCAGGGGGATGAATTTGGAGCTACTAATGAAATAATTCGTGAAAAACTCATAATGGATATACCTTGTTTATGGATAATTATGTTCCAACAAACCATAAACAATGTTTCAAAAAGAACATGTTGTATTTCATGCATATTAACATTTCTTGGGTAATGACATGATTTTATAATTATAAAACTAACAATGAATCCAAAACTACCATTTTAGCCAGAAAATATAAAGTTAAAAGTTGGGATGGATCTAAAATGTAGAGTAAAATTAAAGAAAATGTGATCCTAAATTGGATTAAGAATGACAAATCTTCAATGATTCCAAAAAGTTTAGTTAATGTTCTAACTCCTTTTTTCCACAATAAAAGATTTTTAATGTCTTCAACGGCTCATATTAGTTCTCCAGAACTATTAAAGAAAGCATTAGCATCCTTAAATGAATCAATTGCAGAATCAACTTCATAATCTGATTCTCATCATAGTAGCAATATGAATGAAGATGATTACTATGGAATAGATTTAAGTGATTCTTGAACAATGTATTTTAAATGTATTCTGAACGTAATTTTAATGTATCTCGTACTATGAAATACCAGTAGAAATACCCTTTTCACATGTATCACAATGCACAATGACATCAAAACCCTTTTCTGACAAAATGATTTCCTTTCCTGACTTTTTGCTATTTACTACAGTAAACAATCTACCACCATGACCCATCTTTTCAATGTTCCCTATAGTGATTTGTATAATACCCTATTAGTCTCCTCCTTTATAAATAAAAGCCTTCTTTCTACTAGAAGGGCATCGATTCTTTTTCTCTCCTCTTCACTTTCTTCCGCTTCTTCTCTTTCTTCCACCTCTTCTCTTTCATCCACTTCTTCTCTTTTGTTTCCCAATCAATCAATAATTTTTAATTTTCTAAAATTGAGAAGCGATCATATGCTTCAATCTTAAGGTATAGAGTATACTTTCAATGTTTCTTCTTTTATGTTTCCCTTTTTGTTTTATGATCCAAATGCAATGCTCTCGTTTTATAATGAAATGAACTTTCATTTTCAAATTACATTCTCTTTTTTATTTATCTTATAGTGAGAATCTCCATCTTAAATGGGTGTATATCCTTAAGACTTTAATACTTTATAAATAAAACCCATAATCATCGGCTGGTTATACCGCCTGTGGTGGTTTTCTTTTAAGTAATTTATATTTATGCATAAACCCTGCTAGCCTTAGCTATACTACCTATGGTGGTTTTCTTTTAATATATTTCTTTGAATGTATATATGTTATTTTTAATGTTGCTTTTTCCTTTAATGCTATGCTTATTGTTAAAGTTCATAATTCATAAATCCTATGCTATAGTTCTATTTTTATATATATATAACCAAAGGAAACAGATTAGGTGAGGTGTAAACCTAGCCCATGAGTTAAGCCAAAAGGCCAAGAAGCCTTTAGTAAGCAAGAGCCCACAATGCAGGTGTAAAGCGCTTGTAGGATTTATTTATTTACTTTACAATTAAAACTCAATTACAGAAAATAATAAAGAAATACATGAAACAGCTAAATTCAAATTAGGGCCAAACCAAGGAGTATATGCAGGTTAGAAAATCGAGTTGGAGTGTGGATCTCAGGTTGGGTCGAGTCGGACTTAAAGCTCTAGCAAGTCGCAAGTCAACTCCCTAGTGATAGCAACTTTTTTGAATGCTTGGGCTTGCTCTAACCACCAATTTGAGTGGGGAGATGGGTTTTTATATGTTTCCAATTGGGATTGGGTGGGGTAAGACGAATGCCTTGGCTGTTGGTGGCTGTTTATGTGGTGGTTGAAGTTGAAAGGGTAACAGTGGTTAGGGTTTGGTGGAGGAAGGTGGACAGGAGTGGTTAGGAGCTACAGCTAGGGGTGAGATGGACTGAGTTTGACTACTAGGTTTGTAAGGAGATTGGCTAAGGTGGCAATACACTTCGAAGATAGCTAAGGAGACAGAATCGAAGAGAGAGAGAGGGAGAGAGAAAGATGATGCAGTCGGCTAGAGAGAGAGAGAGTGATTTTGAGTTTTTCTTCTCCCCTAGACTACTTGTTCGAGCTCCAATTTATGGTATTGGAGCTCAAACATAACATGGAAGGTCAAAAACCCATTAAAATCAAAAGCTCCATTTCATGGGTTTTTGACGCATTTGATTTCAAAATTAATGAGATACAACTTGATTTTGATGAAATGAAAGCCATAACTCCATCTTTTACTCTTCATTCTTGCTTAAAATGACCAAAATTAAGTTTGATTTTCATTAAAATGGCTCGAATCAAATCTAGGTAAACTCCTGATGTTAAGCTTTCTTTCCAATTTCGAGACTTAAATTCATCATCTAAATGCATGAATCTAGACATCCTATTGGTATCAATTTGAAGTGCCCTACACCATCTTCGTGATTTCACCATTAATTTGGTGAAATCATGAAGGAAATCGAATAAAAAATAGTCTTAAAGTGAGGACCCTAGGTGAGTTTTGCATAAGAAAAAAAGGGAATTGGGGAGAAAGATAAGGAAAGGGGGAGGAAATAGAAGGAAAAAACTATATCAGCCAATAGCAAGTTGACATGTGTCCAAACTCGGAAAAAAAAGAAGAAGAAGAAGGCACTAAGTGCCTATTTTGAGAATTGAACCTAGGTCTGCTTTATGTGTATGTGTGGTTTTTTCATTAAGCCATTGGCCTATGCTTTATTTGTATATGTAATCAAATTACACATATGGACGAGTTGGCCTAGACTTAGATTCAAATCTAGGCTTGAGCTTAGATTCAAATCTAGGCTTTAGGCTCAAGCCTAAGGATCTAATTTTATTTTATTAAGATCCTAAAATCTTATTCTATTCACAAAATTTATTTTTTCTATTTTTTGTCTAAATTTTCTATTTTTTAAATTTCATATTCATATATATTTTTTTTTTTTGCATTTTTTTCTAAATTTCTTATTTTTTATATTTTTCTTGAATTATAACCCTTTCTCCTATCCTAAAAATAAAAAGAAGGGCAAAAATGAAGTATCTATACTAATACTACTAGTATATCTAACTACTTCACATATACTCTACTTACCGTACAATTCTGGAAGTCTTATCCTGCATATACAGTAAATATCAACTAAGTGCCATAATCATTTATTCACATACCTCCTATATTATCCACTAATTTGCAATTTCTTAAAACTTAAAGAATTAACCCTAAACCAACAATTATTCATTTTCACCAAAAGTCATGATTCCTAAACCCATATTAAACCACTTTTAGCTATTATATGTGGGGAAATTTAGGGTATACTATAGTTTTAGAAAGTTTCATTAATCTCTTTTAGAAAAATACCATATCCAACGTACTGTTTACACAAAAACAGAATTTTCTTAAAAATTCCACAGCTTAATTTTAAAAATATGATCACATAACATCAAAATATAACATTTTAGGAGTACATCAATAAAATTTCAAGTTGAAAATACATGAATTGGTCTTTGAAAAACTTGATAGAAAATTATTGCGCAGGATATTTTTTTAAGGATCTTATATCCATACTTAAAATTTTGAAAATCTAATTGAAGATTTGAATTTCTTATACAAAAATAAGTATGAAACCAAATTTCAAAATTTTTGGTAAACGTTTACTATTTTTCCTTAATTTTTGAGAAAATCAAAGATAATTTGCGACTTATTGGAACCTGATGCTCCAGCTACTGTAAGTAAGGGAGGGTGTGTCAGCTAGAACCATTGCCAGCCACTCTTTCAAGTCTTCACCTTATTTCACTTCTAGTTGGTCATCTTTTTCATGATCACGTAGAACCCTCAATTTATCCACTAAGTTTCTTGATTTTTGTTCTTCACTCTATCCCTCTTTTTCCTTACTTCCAACATTTTTCCTAGAGTTGCAATTATCTAAACTTTGTTCCAAAAAGCAATTGGAGTTTTTATAATTCAATTAAGATTTGCTTTGTTTTTTTCCTCATCTAACTCATATGTGTAAAGGACATGATTAGGTGTCAAAATTTGAATTCTCACCTCCATGCACCCTCACTTTCATTGCCACGCCTCCCAACATATTTCCACATGTCTTAAGAATTTTTTTTTTTTTATAATTTTTCTATGTTTTCTTTATTTATTCGGTAATATCCTCTCATTTTTAGGTATTTTCGATAATTACTGGTACATATATTTATATAATAATTATAATCGATGTGTATATATGTTTTTTATATATTATTTTATGTACAATACTAATTATATTACTCCTATAATTTATCCCTAAGTGCTCGTTAATTTTTGAGACCTAGTTCGCGCATTACCGTTAATATAATAATATAGTAAATTTTTACCATTTTAGCTATATTTTTAATATTGTATTATATTTTCAAATTTCGAATCTATGAAAACTTTTCGACTAATAATAGGAAAACCCCTCATATGTTTTTAACCTATTTGGGTTATCTTTCCGAACATTCTAAATCAATTGCCAAATCTAGTCACGCTAGTATAAATCTCTCATTTATCACATGATCTTATCTGAAAATTGTAATATATCATAAGATCTAGATTCACTCGTCTAAAATAAATTACAACACCAGATCCATTACATTACATTTCTTTTACTAATACAGAAACATCAATTGAAAAGTATAATATAACAAAATGAACTATGCTTAAAACAATTTTTCCTTGAACATGACCATTTGGCTTCAATGAGCAAATATGCATGGGTCTTATATATGTGTTTAAGTTAAAATTAATATATTTCGTTAGATTTAATACTGATAGTTAAGAATTTTCATCGAATAGGTATAGAATATCCAGAAGCATGTATCTTGTATAGTTAGAATATGGACTCTACGACAAGTATAGGTTATTGATATACTATACCCAATATCTCAACGTGTGAGAGAAAGTTTCATGAAATTGGAATCTGAACCTATTCGGCATCCGAAGCCTATCCAACCGCGTAAGTTGTAGTAGGTTTCAGATTTCAATAACATTAGGTGCCCCCTAGGCACTAGATGACTGGGTCGTTGAGACCTGGACATAAACATGACAAATGGCAGGTATTCGATACGAACAGAATGTATCGCTTATAATCAGTTCATGTATGTTGACTTCATTAGAGAAAATAGGGAAAGAAAAGAAGTTATAACTACAAATTGAAGCAGAAGAGAGTATTTTGAATCACAAATCCAATGATAACAAATTAATTAGGCATATAAAGCGCGTCGAGAAGAGCCTACAATCAAAGTCAACTTTCCCAGGTATAATTGAAACACTAAAACAACAAGCGTGATTTAAGAGATGATGTCAACTGGGTCATATGCAACTACAATGAAATGATGTCTAGGGTTATCGCTGTAACATGCAATGCGCCGAACCCTAAGTCAAAATTTGACTTCTTAAGGAGCTTATCCTCTTATTTTGTATTGTATAGGCGATAAAGGAACAATGCGTGTATAAAAAAATAGAATTAATAATGGATCCATGTGATGATTTTCGGTGGGCACCCTACAATAGAAGAATGAATTTCAAAGATTTCGTCATATGTCAATAATGAAGCCAATAAGTAGCTCTCAAAACAATAGCGTGAAAAATAGTGTCATTTTAGTCCAACGCAATACTGCTTCACTTGTAATGAAAGGACAAAAAGAAAACATCGAATATTAAGAAACACTCAAAAAGATCAAAGGCATGGAAAAGAACAAACAAACAAGACTCAGCCATTTCAGATTATTAATATCGAAGTAAGGAATTTACGAGTTTCCACACCTACTTTCCCGTCAACGGTACAGTGAGTTAGCACTCGGTTCTTATTCCTTTAGGCACAGCATGAAACAAACCAAAATTTGCTTGGTTTGCATGGTTGTCCTAAGCCTTTAGTCTAGGGGGAAAAGAGTATTGAAGGAAAAAAAAAAAAGAAAAAAGTAAGTTGGACGAATGTTTGTGGATGGAAATACCTGCATCTTCTATTGATATTTTCATACATACATACATACATATATATATATATATATATATATATATAAGAGCTACATAGGGTCTTGATTTTCCATACATGGACTCTAAAATTTTATATGTTAAAAAATATATTAACAAATACGCTTAAAAGTATGCACATGCAGAATCATCTTTCTTCTATACCGAGTCATCTTTGTTATAAAAGCGTGAATAATTGAGGAGATAATTTTGTATCTTTCCTTAATTTTTATTGTCAATGATAGAATTCCAAATTTTGATGGAGTGTCTAACTTGTACGCTAAGTGTGAAAAGGAGAAGTAAAAGGAATCTAATAAAATCAGATTAAAAAAAAAAAAATCTAATATTTATGGACCCAATACATGTCGGAAAAGTATTTGAGTAAGAGACTAGTTAAAGTGTTCTTTCTTATTTAATTGGTTCTGGATAATTCTTCATTTTAATGAAGCGTTAACTTATTTTGAGGAAATAAAAGAACAACCTTTAAAAATTGGTTAACTAGGGTCCTTGATGGGGTGTAACTTAATTGAACATTAAATTTTATTTTGGCCAAAATCATTGGGAAGAATATTAATGTATTGCCGGTTCCTTTCATAAAATAAAATAAATAATAATATAAATTTGACATTTGGGCACATGTCATGACTTGAGAGTGGCAAGATTGTAACAGCCTTGTTATGTACATCAGCCTATGTCAGCTACTATTATAAACTTGGTATACATAAGGCACATGTAACTAGACTACTTTGTAGTATTTTAAATTCAATATCTAAAGTAAAACAAAGAGATTTAATCCATATATTTCTTTTGAAAAATAGAAATTAGCGTGAATTTTTTATATAAGAAAACTTATAGAAAATTTCCAAATTCATGTTCATAATAAATAAAATACTAGAAGTTAGTTCGTGTCATACAAATGACCTAATTAATTCCGAAACAAAAACAAACGAAACAAGCAAAACAATCCAAATCCATTTGCTTTGCACTCCAAACCTATTACTCATCTTTTATATGTATAAGGGTTGTTCGATCTTGGCGTCTATCTTCTAGGGCTTATAAAAGAATCATGAGGATATGAGTGATCATCACCTATTATGGGATAAAGACGAAAGCATACACAATGCAACAAGAAGTAATATTGTCAATCAATTAGTTAAACGCAATGCAATGCAATCAAACTTATGCCATGCGTACAACATTATTTGGTTTATCATAAAGTTAGAGAAATTATGCCGCTCTCATCTGAGTTAAGGAGATTACACGTATCGATGCAATGCCACAACTAATGATCAAACCTAAGTTTATACAATAGAGACTTGGCTCATCTCATGGCTTTTAAACCTAATGCCTCCAACCTCATCATGACTCCTCTATTCTGAATTAGTTCAATGAAAACTGGGGAATGGCCAATTATGTTACCTTGTCTAAGGGTTGGCATATGGTTAGAAAACCTTACTCGTTTCTTTAATAGTTTACAATGCATGTTAGGTTAGGGTTTTAGTCTAAGTTTAGCTTAATCCAATTTAGGTGTAACCAACCAATTGAAGAGAATTAAACTAAGAACAAAGTACATGTAATCAGAACATGTTACAAAGCTACCAAACAACACAAAATAACAATTTCCACGTACATACATCACATGTGCACAACCAACTACTTTATTACCATAAAAAAGTGTATACTTCATCCTCCAAGTACTTTTATTATTCTAAAATGTCATTAAGTATTGATGTTGATAATGGAATTTAGCAAACTGGCAACTTGTTCGAGATTAAGGATGATCCCAAGCTGGGCTCTCTAGTTAGTTGTTGTGGTGACCTTAGATTAGCCAATACCAATTGGTCAGCAAATAAACTACCACCTTATTCCTAGAGTTTCACTAACTTGTAACTTTGCTAGATAAGAGCTTAACAACTGATTTATTAAGGTCCAACCCATGAAGCTTAAATGCTCAAACATTAAGATGAAGGCGCAAACAATTTAACAGTTACCCTTCTTGATAATTGCTTAACCATCCACTTGTCCCCACAATAAGCACATACTTAAATTCAATAGCCACCAAGTGTTTAAGGGAGATCAACTTCTCTCATACAGTTATCAAATGAGTCCTATGAATATGGGAAGATAGCTACTATAAGACTCTTTAGACACTTTTGTTGCTCACACTCTCTTATACATTTAAATACTTTATCTAGATTACTAACTTAGGTGTCTGAGTTGCAATACTAATAAGCCCTACATTTTCTCTTTTGTAGATCTTCTAACTCATCCTAAAATCAACAACAATGGATCACACTTACCTAGATTCACAGTTACTCTTATAAGTTAAGTTCCTTGGTCCTTCCATCCTCAGTGATTGCTATATTACAAATTATATTTCAATTTTCATACAATTCATTGAAGTAATCGTGTTTTAGTGGTTACTTTTGATTAGGCTTGTTATTCTTTTAGTATTTTTCAAGTGTTTGTTATGAGTAGTAGGCATCATTATTTCTATATAAGTTATTTAGACCTTCTATTTGTCCTTCTATTAGGATTTCTTAAGACTTATGTTACCTTCTATATAAGCTTTTACTAGGTATCCTAAGGTTTGGTACTTTACACTCAACCTCCTATTGGGACTTGTAGTTATATTCTTAGCCAATAATTATTCTACTCAATCTTTTACTAAGGTTTTAACTTATATTCTTTGATACGGAACCTCTTATATAAGCTTCAACTGGTGTTTGGACCCATGCTTCTTCTTAAACAATCCTTCTAAACAACTTTCTATATAGATTTAGGTTAGATATACTAAAATACCTTTTACCAAAATTTTCACTTTTAAAGTCAAACTTTAATCAGGGAAACTTCTATGATATCTTCTACATGTCTCCTGCTTGCATCAAAACATCCATAGAAGTTTCCATAGAGCCATCTACAAATACCAAATTCACTCCATTTTGCCAAAAATTCCATATTTTGCACTTTTCTTCACATTGTTTTAATTCATCCTAACTGGACTCCACCAATATTGACTCGCATGTTCAGAACCTTCCACATTGATGTGAAAAACTCATAAATTCAACCAAAAAAGGGCATCAAAGATTACTAATCCACTAATGTACTTAAAATTACACATTTTTAAAAGGAAAAGCATGGATTTAGGACTTGGATTCAACTTGTATAGTAGCTATTTTCTTTCATTTACCACTAACCATTAGCAATTTTTCAACAAAAACGATCAACTCAACAAGCTTTGTAAAAATCAACGTAAGTGATTAAGTAAAAATTGTTCTTTCTGGATTCAAAAAATACCATTTTCTTAAGAAACACATCACTTTCACTCTTAAAGCTACATAAAAACTTTTACATGTCATCAAACACTAAAAAATGTTTGACAACAAGATTTAACTTGAAAATGCTTGGATGAAACACCATGTTCCCCAAAGTTGCAATTTACGGTTTTTTAAGAATTGAAAAATTAACGTTGATCAAATGGAAAGTTTTGGAAAAAATCTTTACATAAAAACCTCTACATATTATGGGATATTTAAGAAAAATTTTGGACGAAAAACTACATCATTTTGATGTTTGAACTTTTCTTAAGGGTAATATATAAAATGAAAGATTTTTATAAAAAAAATTAAATGAAAGGATACTTAAAGTAGTGTGAAAATAAAATTTTCCATAATTTTTAAACAAAAGTTAGTATTTTTAACAATTTTATGATAATCAGAGGAAAAATCAAACTCATTAGCATAGCTTGATCTAACCACCCATCAGTGACAAGGCCTTGTTGATAACCCTAGCCAATGCCCTCACTATCAAGTGACGATGGCTATTTGTTTTCCTAAGAATTTCTTTGAGTTTCCAAGTTATTCCTAAGAATTCCAATCTAACCAAAAACTCTACATGAAGGTGATAATGTTTATATAATAGTTAGTTAGGTTAGTGAAAGAACTGAATGCATGGCTAATACTTATCATCCTTATCTCCAAGAAACCATGGGCATAAATCCATAGGTTTTCAAAACTATAGCCCTAATCTATGGTTTCTTTCCAAAAACATGAGCCTCCTTGTCTTGTTATTTATTTGTTAATTAGTTAAGCATATTTTGTTATATTTTAGTACTTTGCAAAGTTCGTAACTTTAAAAGGTTTGCTTCTACTAAAGCTTCTACAATCCAAACTTAATTAATAACTAATTACATCTTATTATTATTATTATTATTATTATTGATAATTTTCTTATTTATTTAATTTATTTCTAAGTTCCCATTGTATCTAGGGTTTTGGTTTTCGAAATTTCAAAAATTAATCAAATAAACTGTTTAGTTTTACCATTTATCATTTTAGCTCATATTAGTGTTTTAATACTGCATTTCTAAAATCCAAATTTAGGGGGTTGCTTTAAGTAACTTTTTAGGCCCTATTGCTGATTTCAAGTCGAAGCGAATTCATTCCACAAACACCCTAAATTTTTGAATTCAAAATTCTAATATTGTAGTTAGTCAATTCTTTTATAACTTTTTACTATTATTATTTCTAAATATCATTTGATGCGGTTTGTTAAACTTTAATATTAATTTATTTATGGTTGAGATCTCAGATCTCGAATTTTACCATCTCCTTGTTTCAGTGGATAACAAGAAAATTGAGAATTTTAGCTTTTGACTTGTATTGATATTTTATTGTCTCATTTTTAGTACCTAAATTTTCTGGGTAGTTTTAATTAATTTGTGGCACTAGCATGTATTTTGAGTTACCATAAGGAATTTTTTAGATCTCTTATACTTTCAATGCTAAGGTCTTATTTGCGAGATTGTGGGCCTCATAAGATGCTTTGAAATTTCTATGGAAAATTCGAGGCATTTCCCTCTTTCTATCAATTCAAACCGCTTTGCCCCTCCTTTTAAAACATGCTTCTTTTCGTTCCTCCTTTCCCTCTCTCTCCTTTAGATGTTTTTTTTCCCTAATTATTAGCAGTTCCTCCACAAAACTTGACATAAGGACCCAAATTGGTTTGTTTAAGTTTAAACAAGGAAATTAAGAAAACAATTATTCTTGATCATATTGGGTTAAATTTATGAGATTTTAGAAGGGTTAGAGTTGATTGACATGAGTTCTTGATGATTACATGCATGGTTTTTTATAGACAATTAAATCTTAGACATGAATGTATGGTTTTTTCTATAAAATTTCAAGTTTCTTACTTTCTTGAGTTTTACAGAAGTTTCATCCATAGTTTTGGGATTGAGATTATATAATGATTCTTAAAGGGAGAATGTGCTGTACGTACGTGCGTATGTGTCACGATGGTTATTGTTGGTGTTTAATGCAAGGTTTGGTGTTGGTGAGTTTGTTGATACATGCACATGAGGCAATATTATGCAAGTGTACCTATTAAATTATAATATAGTAGATAATGGAGTCTTAGGTTATCAATTCCTCGAGAACTGCACACTTATTCACTCACATTCTATTATTCTACTAAAAGAAGATATAGAAGTCAACGATAAAGTTGGAAAATTAAAATTTAATTACAAGAAAGTAAAATAAAAAAAACAGTCAACGAAGAAATAACAAGAGCAATTAAGAAACCCTAAATAACCATAAGGATATCTAGACTTTGTTTACCAAGAGATTAATATGCAATAATTTTAAATATTTCCAATTCATTCCTTACTCTTACTAATCGGAGGAATTGAATTAATGAATTAATAAGAATAGCCATGTTTCTAGTTCTTGATTCTAACTACATTCTACTAGAATCACTTTTACAATAGAATAAGTTAAAATAGCATGAAGAGCATGAATTTCCCTAGACAATCAATACAATAATCAATTTGTTCCACCCATATAATTATTTAGTCTACTAGACATATGTGAAAGGTTAAAAATGGACCAATTTGATAGAATTATAGCATCAATTCCTTTTGGTGCCTCATTTTACCAATGCTTAGAAAATATTCAATTTTACTTCGATTAAGGCGATGCTTGAACCCACAATCAACTTAAATTGTCTATTTTTAAAACATTTTAAAATAAGTAAGTTGAGTCTAATCAAAAGAATATTATTTTTCCATAAAATGCCACTTTTTACTAAGAAACTATAATTTTGTCAAATTACATAAGCCTAATACTAAAAAATTAGCAAAAAGAACTTGAAATGAGACCGAAAAATCTTATTTTCCTAAAAATTCTATTTTTTTTGTACTTTTCAATTTTTTGCATTTTTTTTTGTATTTCCTTTATATATATATATATATATTTAATTAAGACCCTTTTCTTTATTGCTAAAAATTACTAAATTTATAGATGAGTAAAAATAGAGTGACTACAATTGTTTTTCTTTATGGTCAAGTTTGAAGAAAACTTTACCACAAAGAAAAAAGAGACACAATTTTTATCTTAGGGAATAATTGGATAGTGTTATGGTTAGCTAACCATCCTAAACTTAATCTACTAGGAATTTGTAGAAATATGAGAAAGAAATTGTTCTTTTGGAAACAGAGAAGGTTCTTATAAACAAGCTAAACCCTGATGATACTACCTTAAATTGATAGAATGATGGTAATAGCCTTGGATTGAAAGTTTCAAGAAAGCAAATTTTATTACATTTTAGCAAGTCTTAAATGATCATTGGATGGATGGTTTTTCAATTCAATAAATTTAATACCATCTTAGAGGGGTGGACAAAGAGAATGTAAGCACCATGATGGATACTAAAAATTTATCACCATGTTGGATTGATGGATCTTGAAAATTTGAACACCATCTTAAATTGATGAGTCTATCACCATCTTGGATTAATGGATCTTTATGCCATCTTTGATTAATAGATAAAAAATTCGTCACTATCTTAGATTGATGGATTTTGAAAATTGATCACCATCTTAGTTTGATGGGTCTTTTTATATACCATCTTGAATTGATGAACTTGAAAATTTTGTCACCATCTTATATTGATGGATTTTGAAAATTGATCACTATCTTAGATTGATGGGTCTTTTTGTTCACCGTCTTGGATAAATGGGATTAGCACCATCTTTGATAAATGGACTTGAAAATTTTATCATCATCTTGGATTGATGGATTTTTTGTTCACCATCTTAGATTAATAAACCTAGAAAATTTTATTACCATCTTGGATGGATGGATTTGAAAGTTTTATCATCATCTTAGATAGATGAATTTGAAAATTATGTTAGATTTGTATGAAAAACTTTCTTTATTGTGCAATTTTCTTAGAGTGGATAAAATTTGCCTTAAGGGTCAATTTAAGGGGCAAACGAAGTTACTATGGTCACTTGATCTAGTTATTAGGGACTAGGCCTCCTAAATTGACAAAATTACTTGTAAGGGTCTTAAACAGATATCATGGATTAGACAATAAGGACTAGGTCCCTTTATTTGTACTTAGGTGAATATCTTTAAAAAAATAATAATATTAATAAAATAATTATCACTAAGACTGAGTGGGAAAAAGAACTTTAAAAACAAGGGTAAGATTCGTTGCTAGGACAAGACTATGGAAAAATGCTTGAAAAAGACAAAGTGGGTACTAGGGCTAAACATGGACGAAGCTGGATAGAAAAACCACTCTAGATTTGACTTAAAGAAAAACTTATCCTTCTCTCTCTCTAGGGGGTAGGGTATAGAATTTACTAACAAGTATAGATTCTTCATAAGTCTTAATGCCCTCTATGAGTATGAGCTTTTTAAGAACCTGCTCTTTTTTTTACCCTAGTCAAATTGCTTGACAATCTTGTCTTCATGAGAACCTCTTTTCTTGGGCTATTCCACTTTCTTCTTTGATGCACTAGCTTTTAACCTCGAAGAAAGTGATCTTTTAATGTTACTTAAGGTGATTGCAAGAGTAGTAACTTTTCTTAAAGACTTTCAAATGTCTTCCTATCATAGGAATGATATCTCAAAATTGATTAATTTATTCTAAGAGGACTTCCTTACCTTCTTTCAGTTCAAATCTTCACTCTTGACTACAATTCTAGAAATCATGGTCTATCTTGCAAATCATATGCTTTAATCAATTTGTTAGGTCTTTTTTTCTATAATGCAATTTTGAGTTTTTGGTCAATGGTTTGACAAAGTATTAATGAAAAGGCTTGTTTTAAAAGCATTATCCACTTATCTTAGGTCTACAAGTCAAGAACCCCTAAGAAAAACTAAAATCATACTTGCCCTAATTTAAAAAAAAATTATTATTAAAGATAAACTATCCCTCTAGTTAAAAGAGCTTGTAGATGAAAAAAAAATCTTATGTTTGCTATATAGGGTATGTTTTAGAATTTTTAGTAGGTCCAAGTTTAAGCTTTCTTAGTGGACTAGAATGGTATTTATTTTAGCTTCTTTGATGAGCTAGGAGTGCCTTTGGCATTTTCAAGACTTTTAGGGATTTTTTGCTTTACTTTGGTTTGATTTTGGGCCTTTCTTTATTTCTTTCTTTCTCTCTTTTTTTTTTGGCCCATTCTTTTATTGTTTCTTCCCATTTTTCTCTTTTTTTCATCTTTTTTTTTTTTACCCCCAAAACGATTATTTCCCTTATTGAGACTCATGAATAGGTTTATGGGCTTAAGTTGCTTGGAAAAGATCAATAGGCTTGAGGTGTTTGGAAAAAAAGTATAGGCCTTGTTAGCTCTTCTTCATCTTAGTGGAAACAAATTATTAATGATAAAAGTTATTCTTGAACTTGATGCCACTAAGGCACATAAAAGTTAGTTTAATCTTTCTTTTGATTAACAACCCTAACCTCCGAATTGCTCCATTGTAGAATTGTTCTCAACAAGGTTTAATTTTTTGAAATTTAAAGTGTAAATTAAGATAGAATTATTATAGATTTTATATAAATCATTAAGAATTGGTACTTAATTATTTTCATTTGGACATTTTAGGAATTAGAGGATTCAAGAGTAGAATTACGAACAATTTAGAGGAATTCTAAGCAAACAAACAAAGTTTGGATCAATACATGGAAATTGGAATTAAAAGCAGCCAGCTGTTAACTTGCACCGATAGCCTTGGATGGCTATATTGCCGACCTAAAAGTCGGCCTTGCACTTATACCATCGGCCTTCATAGCTGGCCTTCATGAAAAAGAAACTTCACGCGAGCCAACCCTAAATTTTCATGTAAATAGCTTATGTTTTATCATTTGAGGGATTTTTAAACATACTTCCCTTAGGTGTAGAGAATCGTAGAATAGTTTTTAGATAGTTTTTGAAGAATTCTTCGGGAGAATCACTTTGATTATTGAGAGGATTTTGCTTTTGCAGTGGAGACCAAGATTGAAGTTGCAATTGAATATGCAATTGAATATTATTTCTTTCTAATGCAAAATTGGTGACATCTATTTCAATTATTCTTATGTAATTCTATGAATTACTTATGCTTTCACTTATGAATTTCCTTACAATTTCAATTAGTATTTATGTTTTTGTTTCTAAATCCATGGCTAGCTAAATTTATTTGTGGGAATTGATGAAACCCTAGATAGTTAAGATGATAATTGTGTTCATGTTATAGGATTCAGAGATATATGGATGATTTATTATTGTAATTTCTATGATTTCAATTATAATTGTTAGAAACCCTAATGATATGGGAGTTGATATAAGGTTTGTTAGAAGTTCTTAGTTGATTTGATTAATCAATGTAGAAGCAAAGTTAATTGAATTAATTAGAAATTATCTAGAGATTAATGTGATGTTAGGCGATTGATTATTCTCTAAGACATTAGGGATAATTAATTTAGGACATTAGATGATTATAGTATTAAGAGACATATGATTGTAATTTAGAATCTACTGTAAATTGGAAGATGTGAAAGCTGACTAATTAATTAGGGGTGTAAATCCTTAAGTTTTGAGGTGTAATAATTTCATTTGAATGACTATATAGTTATTAATCTATATAACATGATAACAATTTGATTTGTATAATCTAAGGTGAATTTTGCTTTCCCACAATTTTGAATTGATTGCTTAATTTTAGATTTTTCATAGTTATTTCCTTTTCAATAGTTTTAGAGTAATCATTAGATCAATTAATTTAATTTTGATTGCCTGAATATTGATAAGAACTAGTATAGGATTAGTAATTTCTTAGTCCTCGAGAGATCGATAGCCTTACTTTCTCTATATTACTTGATACCGACCCAGTATACTTGCTGGAGTATTTGCGATTTATTTTTATATAGATATAGTTTAAGTGAATCACTTAATCGGGTTCACAAAGGATAAGGGTGCTTAGGGTATTGAAAAATGAGCTTCTAACTTTATTTGATTCGCATATCAATTTTAAGATAGACCTCCTTTAAGGATGAGTCTAATAGCTTTACAATAACATCTCAAAGAGTATTTTAGAGTTGGCGTTTGGGATTCGGTTTGCTTCTTTTCATTGTAAACTTTCAAAATAAGATGAAAAAGATATGTATTCATTTGCCTAATAATAGAAAAATTTACCTGGATATATTCAAGAAACAAAGAACTTTTATTTAGGTCATTTCCGACATTACAAATCAAAATGTACCTCAACCTCCTTAACAATTATCCCTATTTAGATTTTCTTATCATGTTGATGCATGACTTAACATGTTACAAAGGAACATTTACCTTAACCTCTAGTCCATTAGGGTTGGTGGAGTCTATTTGAAGTAGTCCGGCATCAATTAGGTCTTCAATCTTGTGTTTTAGTTTCCATCATTCTTTTGTAGAATGACCCATCAAAAACATGTGATATTCACATTGTGGGCTAGGATCTGACCTTTGAATCTTGTATTTGAGTGGAAATGGTATACGACTTAACATTCTTACCTCCATCAATTGATCAATGAGTTAAGTTATTAGGATTGAGATTGGAGTAAGATGCTTTCTAAGCATCTTTGTCTTAAAGGCTGCTGAATTTATAGCCATTTTGGGATTTGTTGAGATAATTTGGTCCTCAACTAACTTTCCTGTCCTTATTGCCAGCTCTATGTGGCTACTTATTGAAACTACATTTGCAAAGCCAGCGGTTGATTGCTCGATGAGACAATTAAATTACAACCCATTCAATGTTTGGATGAATGCATCAATGAGTTCCTTCTCTAATAAAGGAGAGGTGATTTTAGCCACTTTGCCACTTCATCTTTAGATATATTCATTGAAGGTCTTCTTGTCATTTTTTCCCATATTACTTAAGTCCCATGTAGATTAAGCTATCTCCACATTGAATTTATAATGTTCAAAGAACATTCAAGCTAACTTATCCCATTTATCAACTTACCTTAAATCCAATTAGGTATGCTAAGACAATGCTAGCCTAATGAGGCTGTCCTAAAATGTTTAGACCAATAGCTACTCATTTTTTATGTGATAAGCCATCTTGCATAAATATAGAGTGATGTGGAGCTTACAATATCCAATCCCATTATATCATTCAAATTTTGGTGCCTCGAGTTTTTGGGGATAGGCCTCAACATCATATGCAGAAAAATTGGTGATGCAAGGTTGCTCAAATCTATCATAACTTCTAAATGCCCTCATCTTCTTAATAATTTGCTAGGTCAGCTTTCTTTCCCACTATTTAAGGCTAACTTGACTAGGCCTTGAGTTGATTAATCCTAAATTATTCGATCCTGTATTGACCTCGAAAGAATTAGGATTCATTATTGGATTAACTCTTGGGTAGATCTATTAGAATTTAAGAGGTGGGAATTCAATTTCTTTCTTCCTATGCTAGGCCTTTGAGTTCTTTTCATTTGTTAGTGTTGTTTCCTTAAGTAAAACTATGCTATCAATTAAGAAGTTCATTTATTCAACCACTTTCCCTACAGTTTACTCTAATGAGTGAATCTTCAACTTTGTAGGGTTGCTATCATCAAGGTTGTTGTTGTTGTTTCCACTATTGGCTATTACTCCTAATAAAAATCCATACCTATTAGCAATTCTTTAGATTTTCCTTTCTTCTTCTCTTTTTTAAAATTTTTTTTTTTGGAAACTTTTAATTTCAAAGGAAATAGTAATTTGACCATTTAAAAAAGAAAAAAGAAAAATGAAGAAATGAATTTACAAAATTTAAGAATGCAATAGCGGAAATGAGGTTTGATTACTAAAAAGACAACCCTATGCAATTTGTAAGAAGGAGCCTACCCTACTAATGATAATTAAAGAAAAATATTTGCAACTTATGGGTATTTAAAAAATTACCTACAACAAATATAATCTAGGATACATGTTCCATTAAGAGAGACGAAGTTAATTTACAAAAGGAAATAACCACCAATTACCCACAAGGGTGGGAATATGTAAACCCCATAAATTTAGTCTTTTGGATATATGTCAAGCTTGAATATCGTAGATATTTTCCTAAGTTAACAAAACTGATAAATTTAAAACTAACTAAAATTTTAAATTAGAAACGTAAAACAAATATTAAAAATTCTGATATACAATTCAAAAACCTTAATCACATACAAAAAACCTTAAACCCTACGTACGCATACTTCTAGGAAATTGAACTCAAACCCAATAAAAACCCTAAATTCTAAACTCTAAGCTTATGACCAGATATGTATAATCACATAAAATCTATAACCAGAGATAATTTTAAATAATAATAATCAACTAAGCTAAGCTAATTAAAATAATAAATTAATAAAATTACAAAATTTATTCTTACATGTCTATAAGTGGCATTACCAATGTGTATATGTGTGTGTATATAAATATATATATTAAATATTTCTCCTTTTATTATTGTATCGTATGATATATACATATAGATATATATATGTATTGTTGAATATATTCTATTACATATTATATGTATGCATCCTTGTCTAACTAGATACACTAAGTAATATTTCTTTTATCTATATAAACTACTAGTGTAACTAAAACAATTTCATTTCTTTAAAACTTAACCAACCTTCCTCTCCAATATCCTACCATTCCCTAAGCCTAAGCCTAACCCTAAGGTAACGTATTTTCGTTGTACTAAATTGGATAAAAATTTTATCTCATGTTTGGTTTGCAAATTTGCTTAATGATTGGACAAAAACTAGGTTGATAGACTAGATAAAATATCTAAATTTTGTCTCATTTAAACTATAATACAAAAATGAAATTAATTAGACAAAAATAAAAAATATTTTGCATTTCCAAAAATACCCCTCCATGTTATAATATTAAGTTAATGAATATTATTTTTATTAAATATTATAAAAATGATTTATTTTATAATATATATATATTTAATTTTTTAATATAAATTTTGTATTAAATACTATGTAGACCAAATATGGTACAATAAGCTTGTACTGTTAAATTCTCCTTATACTTGTTTTGTCCAATTCTCTTTATCCTATCCTATCCTGTCATGTCCTTACAACCAAATGTTACTTAAGTAATTTGAAAAGAAAGATAAGTCAAATCCCTTCCCATCCCTCAACTTTCGACCGTAAGAAAATGACAAACATTATTTCAAGTACAAAACCAACCAACACATCCTCCTTTTCCCTCTTCTACACGTCTAGAAAAGGTGCTGCCCATTCCCCACTTTTTTTTCTTTCATTTCCCATAACACAAACACCCCAAAATATCCCCTAACCCTCCTTCCTCAAGATCAACACAAATCCCCCATCTTCTCTTCTTTATTTTCATTTCTTTTTCCTCCATTTCCATCCAATATACTTGTCTCACTCCTTATCACATTTCAAGTCCAATAAAGAGAAGTACTTAGAGCACTTGAAGGACTAGGAGGTCACTACCAAGCTTCACAAAATTTTATTTCATCTTCCAAGAGTAACTATAAAAGTTTTTCCTTCATCGATCCTCCTTGTAATTTTTCTTTTTATGTGTATTTTGCAAAGTGTCATGTACATACTTCTTATATATATTATGTATTACGGTAGTACACTAAGATTTGAGTTTATGTACGTTGATTTCTTATGTATAACAACAAAAAAAATAAGGCGTATATATGGTGTATAGGTGTATATTTCGAAATATATATACTTACGTCAAATGCATATAAATTACACCATCATGCTAGGGTTCTATGTGTATTTCGTTTTTATTTTATTATTTTGAAGATGAAGTGACATATATGTATATACATACAAAAAAAACACACATTTAGATAGATGCATATATATTACAAAAATATTACATGTGTACATATAAAGTAAAAAAATACAAGGCTAAACCTAAATATATATGTATATATATAAGTATTTTTATTTTCTATTTCTAAGTGTAAATATATAAGAATATATGTATTTATGTATCTATGTATTTATATTCCGAATATATAAGTATATATACTTTAAAGGTATTTTTAAAAAAAAAAATATGACAATAAATACAGAGTATATATATACATATATATATTAATATATAAGGGTCGTGACATGCAATATAAGGTCTAATATTATTTCTCCTTCACTTAATTATTTTATGGTATAATATATGAATTCAACATTGTAAACTAGTAAAAATAATAAAAATCAACAAATTTAGAGAAATCTAAAGAAAATTCATAAAAATGCACCACGGTTATCCCACAAAAAATTTTGACCCAAAATTTATTTTTATGAAAAATAACAATAAATTAATTTAGAACATTTATCATAATGATAATTAGAATAATTAGTCAATTAGTACCTTAATAAGCTAATAGACAAGGAAATAGAGTAAAATGGACCTAGAACCCAACCCAAAGCCCTGTATTAGGTTTGATATGAAAAGAAAAAGAGGCTCAAAAATTTTATTTAATAAATTTAAGGGCAAAAGTATGTAGATAATTTAGGCCATAAAATATAAAATTAGAAAACTTGAAGGAAAAGCCCATTTAGGGATAATATACAAAGATTTCAACCCAAAAAAGGAAAAGAATAAAAAAATGTAAAATTTAAAATTTAGAAAAACTATTTATGCCCAAATAAAAATTTAGAAAGCCTACTAATCGTTAAAACAAACTTGATGCAGGTTTATATATAAATTTGATATAAAAAGGTTCAATAAGGAATCCTAGAATAATAACTAGACCCAATAAAAATATAAAATATGTAGAAGTTAGGCCTATGTAATTTTTAGGCCCAATGAAAAATTTATAAGAAGCTCAATTAGGAAAATCTTTAGGAAAAACCCATAAGAAGTAAATAAAAGATTAATAGGCCCAATTACATGAAAATTCGTAACTCTTTAGGCCCATATCGAAAAATATGGGTCTCAACCTCTAAAATGGACCCTGCTATGTGAAAATATGTTCGAGAACGATAAAATTTGATTATAAAATCATAAAAATCATATTTAAAATGAAAAAGTTATATATAATTAAAAATTTAAGATAAATCGAAAAATATGGATGGGATAACTAAAATATTCAAGTGATTTGGTCCTATAAACTAATAGACAAGATAAGCCTTTAAGTAAATAATTAAATATATAGTTATAATTATTCATAAATATATACATAGTTTTCCTGTAAAAGGGGAACCAATGAACGCGAACTATAAAGTATGTATAAAGCATAAATTGTAATTATCATATTATAGTAATGCTAAACAACAATGATGATAATAGCTAATAATAATGATGATGATGATAATAATGACGATAACAATAATATGGGATCATATATATACGTGCACATGTTTAAATATGTTCTTAGAGTAACTACACTATGGTTAAGCTAAAGTTTTAATGATCAAGGTAGTGAATAAAATGTATAATTTCAATATTTTTCACCTAACTCTACTACTTGTCTAACTTATACTGTCTTACTTCTATTTATCCTACTATACGTAAGTATCACAATTAAATCATAATATAACAATATATGAATATAAAATTTATAAAAAGTGAGAAAAATCCGAACATGTATAATATTTACTAAGTTGTATACTATTACTTATATGATAAAATAATATTTTCTAATTATTACAATAAATAAAAGAAGCACTAAGAAATATCATTAAAAGTTCTAATTAAATTATATCATTAAGGAAATATACTTAAACCTGATAAGAATGGACTACAAGAAAGTAAAGATAAAAGGTAAAACAAAAAAAGTTACATGTAATCAAAACCTAAGCTGAAAAGGAAATCATAAGTTAGCTAACTAGATAACTAAGATAACTAGGCCATCTAGCACTATATCTAGATACTCATAGGGTTTTATTATTATTTATCAGGAGACATCAACCAAGAGGGCGAGCTACTCATTGGTTGTTATGACTCATAGCAACTTTAGTCAAGTAAGTATTCCAATTACTGTTATACCTAATTGTCCTTGTAGATTACTCGCACTTAACTGTATAATAAGTATTAACTGGTTGCATGGGGAATTAGGAATCATGTATGTAATTGATTATTACTTATCTTGATTATGAAAACATCATAAGATATATTAACAAAATGGAGTGATAAATTAATAGTATCCTTTTGATATATGATGATTGTCTGCAATGATTGTTTGGTCACCAAAATAAACTGGACTTAGCTATATTTAACTGATTAAGTGAAATGGTCATGCATACCGTACATCAATAGGGACTTATTGGCCGTTACACTATGTGTGTGGGATGGAAGTGTCTTACAAGCGTCATGATTATTATTATTTGAGTTTTCACATTGTGTACATGTGTAACAAGGCTTTGCCCTAACGTAAAAGGTTGCTCGGCGCTAAAGGCACCAATTACATAGCCCACCGCTTAGGAGTGAGTAGATTGCATGTGTTACTCATATCTACACTTGTCGCATAGGCTAAATAAAAAAAAAAAAGAAAAAGAAAACAATATTGATTGCCGTATAGGGATATCTAATGGATTAGAAGCCAAAGTGACTGGAACCCAAGTCTAACGAGCCATCATCTCCATCTTTGGCTATAGAGAGTGAAAATTCAAGCTATATATAGTTTCCAGATGATTGTATATACATGTTTGCTGCATTGTATACGATTTGTCTACATTCATATGGTTGTTAATTTAACTTGCTTACTTTTACTTAAAATGCGTAATAGAAGGAATATCTTACTAAGCTCGTATAACTTACTTCCTAATAGTTATCCTTTGTAGGTCGATTGATAATAGGGATTGTGATAGGAGTTGAGTACAAAGTGCAACCTTTAAATGGTACAATGGAATGTTAGAATTAGAAAAAAAAAATTGTATATTAGATTTAGAACGTTCTGTATAATTAAATAATCTCTTAGTTAAATCTCAACATCATTAGTAAGTTATAGAAATTTTAAGAATGGTATACTATATCTTATTATTTATTTAAGGATATCGATTCTCTATGGTTTCGACGCACTATTGAATATTGGATATCTATACTTATTTATATTTTATAATAAGTTAATAAATTAAAAATTAAAAGCCTTAGTAATTAATTAATTAATTACAATCTTGCGATCTTTGACTTGTAAAACAATTTTCATATTATGGGTACACATATGATATAAAGATTTTAGATAATCCTACTAAGCTCCAGTTAAGGTTGTTATAGGATATAATTGTTTTACAAGAAGAGAGGGTAGGAGAATCTACTAAGAATTCCCAAGGACTATTCTGAAATAGAGACAAAAACTATTTACAAGCTTATGGAAATTTTTAAGAAGGGATAAGGTGAATTTTGCTCTAAGATGGTAAAGGTAACTACCCAAAATGAGGAAGAAGAAGGGGACTAGTTCACATTCAATGACTAATAAGTGGATTGATAAATATTTACAACTTATGGAGAAATATTTTTCCAAAATTAAGAGAAAAGGGATAATTATTTTAGTAATGAAATATGTTTATAGTGTCAAATAATCGTTAATTCTATCCTCTATCTTTTCTTTAAGATCAATAGGTTAAGAATTGAAAAGATTGGGAAGGTGATTATTTTACAAAGGCAACGAAAAAGAAGGACAAATCACCAATAATTATTTACAAGTTATAGAGTTCAGACTAATTGAGATAACTAACAAGAGGAGATAAATCTAACATTTATAAGCTATGAGAGAAGGGGAAAAGTAAGCGAAAGAAATATTTTTCAACTTATTTTACAAAAAAGAGGAATATTTTATACAATGGAGGAGCAAAATGACAACTTGTTACGAAAAAAAAAAAGGATAATGGGAGTTACGTGGGATAATAGAAGAGGTCCTTTTTTTTCCTTTAATTTATTTGAATACTTATTTGAAAAACTAATTACTTTCCAAAGTGTTTAGAGAAAGGAAGAAAAAGTAATTTGTAGTTCTAGTTTTTTTTTTTTTTTAATTGAAAGTATAATTGGAATGGGATTTATTTATAAGAGTGACAACTAAGGAAAATAATAAAAGTCTTAAAAAGATGTAAGGACTAAAAAATAATGGAAAACATGGCATGTAGATGCAGATTAAAGGCCTAGCAATGAAATAGCAATGTCGCAATTTGCAAAATTTAAGGTTATGACTTTATCGAAATTATGTTATTACAGTAACTATTTATTGTAGAAATAGAGTTATTACACAAAAATATAATTTACAAGGAAATTTTATATTTACAAGAAGAAATATACAAGGAAATACAAAGTACAAGGAAATCACAATTTTATAACTAAAGTAAATAGAAGTTACATGGATGGTGTAACGAAAATATATTACAATATTTTTATGATAAAGAGAAATTTTAATAGAGTCACAACCTTTAGTTGATGGCATGTCGTATTGCAATTTGTCCACTAGTCTAATGATTCGTATATGTAAAGGGTCAGTTCTAAAAGGTCTTTAATCATTGTGACCTTCTACGTTTTTGAAGAAATGGTTTAGTGGTCATATAAAAGCTTAAGTGGGGTAGCCTAATCAGTCTTGAAAGGTGGTCACCCTACAACATCCAAAACCTACATAATAGCTGTCCTCCTAGACTCCTAAGACAACTTGATTTTGATCGTATCTACCTTACATTTATAATGCATGAGCACCCTTACCCCTTTCTCTCCCCCCACCAAAGAAAAAAAAAACCCTTGAGTATACCTACATTAAGATTACTACATATATATACAAATAAACAAAATACATTTAAAAAAGAAAATATAATGTGGAAAGGGTATTTTGAAAAATTATTCTAATTTCGAAAGGTTTAAAAGGCTAGCCCACTTGATGTCCTCGATAGAGTTGCTAAGTTATTAAGCCTAAATTTTCAGTTTTCATTTTCCTTAATCCAATTTATATTAATCCTTATACCCATTTGATATAAACCCTTGACTAAAAATTAATACAAACTTAGTTTCTTTATATATGTTTAAAAATTTGGAGTCTCCACCTGACTTAGGTTGAGGAAAATAGAGTTAGATCAAAATCAGTTGAGTAGATTAATTTTGGAGTTACCACCTGACTTGTTGGAGTTGGCTAACGGCAGTACAAATGGGGTTTGGTGACTCAACTAAATTAGGCTTAATTGAAGCAAAAACAAGGATTTTCGTGAAAGTAGATGACTTTAAGGAATCGAAGAAGACCAATTTTGTGCTTTAAAAATGAGTGGGAAGAGAGTGATCTTAGAGAGAAGGAAGAAGCTTGCAGTTTTATTTCTAGAGAGAGAAAGCTCAGATTGTTGTTTGTAAAGAGTGTTTTAGAGCTTCTTGATGCCTGGATGAGTTCCTTAACCCCCCCTATTTATACCTTTTCATTCTTGATTTCATTTTAGAAGCTCATATATCGATCAAAATCACAACCTTTCATTAATGGGTTTCTATAAACAATTTCAATTTGATTGAACATGAAAATGATGTTTTCAGTTAAAATTACTAGTCAAAATGATTTAATATCCCTCTAAAATGTTGAATTTCTTTAATTTTTTTTATTTGTCTTTGAATTAATGATTATTAATTCGATTTAATCTACGATCTATAATTAATTTGAGTACTTAATGGGTCAAAATTAATTTACTTCAAGCGCTCTATTAATTCTTACTTTTATTTTGATAAAATTTTGCCAAAAAATAAGGTTTGATTTGGTAAAAAGAATAGGGTTTGCACAGTGGGGTTTATCTTCATCTTTTGCAGAATTTAAGCTTTGAGGATTACTTCCATAGCATTGTCACATGCAAGGGATGTATGATGTGCCTTAAGAGTGCATAGGCTACAGGCACTACACTTCATGTGAATGTACACTTACGAAGAATCAAACTCAAGGTCTTAGCTTCTCCTTAGCATCCAAACCAATATGCTAACCACAGACTAAGCTTGTTCCTCGATCCATGTCCATAACAATTTTAATATAACTTTTTTAAGGCCAATTTTAATAAATGCCTCCATGAACTTTAGGCCTCAAATTTTGGCCTAAGTCTCCAAAGAACTTAAAAAGCAATTTGTTCCCATGTAAATTATTTAGTTTACTAGACATATGTGAAAAATTAAAAATGGACCCATTTGATATAATTATGGCATCAATTCCTTTTGGTAGTTAGTTTTACCGGTGCTTACAAAATATTTAATTTAAGTCCAACTGAGAAAATGTTGAAAGTCCCTTTTAAAATAAGCAAATTGAACCTAATTAAAGAAAATTTACTTTTCCATAAAATGCCACTTTTTATTGAAAAACCGTAATTCTATCAAATTGCTTTGTTTAATACTGAAAATTTTTTAAAAAAACCTGAAATTAGACCTAAAAATCCTATTTTTCTAAAAATTATATTTTCCTAATCTTTTTTTTCTTCATTTTTTGTATGATTCTGTATTTTCTATTTTTTTTTATTTCTTGAATTAGGACCAATTTCCTTATTCTTGAATTACTAAAATTATAGAGAGGCAAAAATGGTGTGTCTGCAGTGTAATCAGATAAAAACCATACACAACCCCCTTTGTACTTAGTTAAAATATATACAATTTTTTCTTCAGCCTTGCTAAGCACTAAAATCGAGAGCAAACACATTTTACATCTACTCATCCCTAATTATCTCTCCGTATATAGTTTTGCTAAGGGGCTATTCAAATTAACTTTTAATCATTTTACTAAAGCTTACTAGTAGTGAGAAAGTTCCTTGCTCTTCTAAGAAACTAAGGTTTGTCCTTACTAATATAGGTCTTACGTTTTCATTGATAGCTTAGAAAGGACATTACTCTTCTAAGGGACCAAGATCGATTTATATAAATTTTCTTTCACTTTTTTTTTTTTAGCATTTTGGTAGTAGGAAAGAATCTCAATCTTCTAAGGGATCAAATTTGTCTATATCAACTGCTTCTTATCATTTTATTCTTATTCACATGTTTAGCTATATTAAATTGTTTAGGGAATTTACAAGAGATAATTTTCATCCACTTGTTTACTTAAGATTATAGAGCACTAAAAATAAAAGAAAAAGGGATAAGTATACATCCAACTAAACTCTATGAATAGCATAAGATTAGTGCTTAATTAATAATTCTATTATTTTATTATTGCCTTAGAATCTTAGGCTAAGTAGTATGTAACTTTGCCCCATATAAATTCCATTGTTTAATTTTATATCATGTAAAATATGCAATAGTGACTAAGAAATTTCATATAAGCATTATTCACACACTATATCACTAAATAAAAGAGGGTTGTAGACTTATAAAAGAGTTAGGGTTAAAATTGAAGAATAATTGATTTCTTGAATAGTAATATAAGGTATATGCATTTTCTCATATTTCTTCCCAACACTTAATTTAATAAATTGTCCCTAATGTACTCATAATGAAGCAAGCTAAAAGTGTGCAAAAAGAAAATATAATAAAGCATAATTGAGAAGACAGTATTAAAGAGATGGTACTCCCAGGATAAGTGCAAATAACACACGAAAGCCCATAGAAATCAACGTTTGTGAAATTCGTTCATGGATTGATTCAATATAGATCTAAAAGAAAATTAAGAGAAGAGAGAAATATGTGTTGAACAAACATAATCTTTATTATTTCATTATATGGAATGGAATTATGGAAATTGCAACATAAAATAAAAAGCTTGGAACCAATAATGGAAAAGAAAAATATGAAAACTAAAAATTGAGCAACTAAAAGCAAAAGTTTAACACAAAAGTACTTAAAAGAAATCCAGATCATCCACTTCATTTTCGTCTTAATCTTTAGAATCCAAATTAATGGTATCCTTCTCTTCTTCCTCCTTTTTATCCTTCTTGTCTCCAACCCCCAAATCCATCCACTGTATGACATTGATCAATTCTTCTTCCATAGGTGGAGGTATTTTTATCATGATTATATCGACGAGAATGCTAGAAAAGTCCATCAACCTTATTTGTCGACGAACCAATCTCTTCATGTATTGGTCGAAGAGTGCTTGGAATGTCAGCAACTTTTGAACCTCACTTTTTAATTTCTTCACTTCATGAACCAAGCTCTCTTAGTTAGTGGATGCTTCATTCTCTTTCCTTTTGGGTATGGTTTTACCGATGTCACCCAAGAGGAGTCCCATTTGCTAGAAGGTCAAAAGTGACATCAAGGTTACACCAGTCATTTTAGTCAATCAAGGGTTGTCATAAGAAGTTTAAGTTTCTTTACCAAGACCATGACATATGACCCATACCCAATTTAGTTAACACATGTGTGGATGGCTTGGTGTTACTTGTAAAAAGTCAAGGTCATCTCCAAGTTGATTGAGTAACCCTCTATAAAACTATAAAGGTAAAAGACCACATGCATTATTTTTGCTCTCCCACTAATAGTATAGATGAGCAACAAGTGGAGGATTTGATATGTTAGATTTTTTAGGTGAGATCTTCTAGCAAACTTAGGGTTGTATGTTTTTTCTCCTATTAACTTTTCCCAATAGTTTACGAGGGTGACTCTATGTAAAAGTTCATAGGGTAGTGTACAGAACTTAGGAGATTGAATAAACTCTTTTTTGTAGAGCCCTATGAATACTTTGAATTCGACTATGGAAAGGGTGAATTCAATGTTTCTCAAATGGAAAGACAATGAGTTTCAGGCTCTACATGGGATTTGGTGTGGTTCCATCTAAAGGGTGGGGAGGAACTCCAAAGTGAGTTCCTTATAGACCGGTTCTTTGATACTCAACAATTTCTCCTAACCTCCTTTCTCTACCATGGCTTTTATCTTGGCCTCAACATTAGCTTGTTTTATTGTTTCCTAATCTAAGAAGTTTGATGTTAAAAAGCTCTTCTTATTGAGCACCTCTATTGATCTTGATTTATTACTGATTTTCATCATATTTTCCTTAACTTGATCAATATTAAACCCTAACCCATTTAATATTGACCATTGACTAAGAATTAAGAAAAAACTTGGTTTTTAAATGTATTTTGAAAAATTCTCAAAGTCGCCACCTAATCGAAATTGGGAAAAAGTTTAAATTAAAATCAATTGGGTGAATTGATTTTAATCTACACATTAGGTTGCGTAAAAAACTAATTTTAAAAGAAGAGGTTTTTTTTTTTTAAAATAAGAGATTTTGGATCCAGAGGCTATCTTATTAAATGCTTAATAGGCATCACTTTTTAATTTTTCAAATTTAGGTTCACTTTTTAATAATACCCTGTTTAGATTTCAATTTCTATTTTATAAAAAAAAACAAATCATATCATGCAGCTAAGTTAATTAAATTGATTATTTAAAAAAGATAGAAAGAGAAAATTTTTTTTCCAAATTTTAAATTACCCCATACTTATGTACAAGTACCTAGGTACCGGCTATTTGAGATCAAACTTCCGTAGTTCGTTTTGAAAATATTAGTAAGTTGATTGATTTTTAATTTTGATAAACGAATTAGGTTGAAGTTCCTTAACCTTTTCAATTCATTTTGAAAATCCTCTAAAGAGTCCTAATTGGTTTATTTTGAAGAGTTATAATTAATTTTTTATTTTAAAAAATTGATTATTTTCTAAGTGGTAAAATGAGTTTTTTAATTTATTTTTCCATTTTTCTATTCTTATTTATTTCCTTTCTTTCTATTTCTAATTTCCTTATTAAAAAGAAAACATCAAACTAAGCTCTCTTTTTTTCTTCCCTTTTGTTTTCAGTTTTTTTTTTCATTTTTTTTTACAATTATAATCGTTATTACTCTAGAGTTTGGACGGTTTGGACACAAGTCAAACTACGGGTCAAGTGGCCAAGTTGTGTATGGTTCGGGTCGGGTCACAAGTAATAGCTGGTTAAGGACATGTCTAGAGTAGATCTAAGCACCAATTCATTACGGAAAGGCTAATTTCACGGGAGTTTGATTGGCAAAGGGGGGTATAGGGCAAGCGCTGTGGCATTTGGGTCGTGGTATAAGGTAGTGATCGCGAGTAGTGGTGATAGAGCTTCATAGGTGGTTACTAGGAATGAGTGAGTGGTTGGGTCTTAGGTTTTCAAGTGCGAGGGTGTTAGTAGTGTAATTAGTTTAACACGAGATGATGGTTAGGGTGGCGTTTTGATAGTGGTCACATGGGTAGCTGGGGTTTTGTGAGTAGAGGCTCGAAAGGCTATGATGGGTGTTATGGTAGCTTGGGATCGAATCTTAAAGGTGTAGATAAGCTTTTAGGACTATTATTTTGTTTCGAAAACGAACCTAGAGCATGAATTCATAGAGAAAGTATGTATCGATCATGGAAGCTTTATGGAGAGAGAGAGAGAGAGAGCTTCCAATTGGGTGAAGGAGGGATTGAAACTAAGAATTGATTTATTCTATCCCCAAAAAAAATTCCTAGAACCACTTTTATACTAAAAAAAAACTTAGCAAGTAAGGAAGGTTGAAAATCGAATTAAATGTAAATTCCTAATTTTAAGCTTTTTTCTAATTTTTCATTGCTAATTTAAATGCCAAAATGTATGAATCTAGATGTGTTCTTAAGCTTTAATCGAAGTATACCACGCAAAGAACAAGGCTAGACCATAAAAAAGTGTGCTTGAGTGTGGGATCCACATGAAAAATTGAGTCAAAGTGAAGGGAGTAAGCTGGTTTCATGCTAGAAATGAAGGGAAAGGGAAAGAAAGAGAAGGAAAGAGGGAGAAAGAGGTGTTGATGTGGCACCACATCAGTCGAGTCAACTAATGAGAAGTTACCACGTGTCTTGAAAGATATGTAGCCGATGACATGGTTGACACATGTGACATGTGTCATGTTACGTCGCAACATGTGTTGTGCCACGTGGTGACACTTGTTATATGGTATGTGTGTGTGTGGCGCAGTGCCACATATCCCATAGTGGATACAGTAGAAACGTAGAGCGATGACGTCTTAACATGTGGCAATGCGTGTTGTGGGTATTGTAAAAAAATAAAAGGCATTTTGATGCCTTTGGTAAGACTGGAATCCAGAACCTCAAGCTAAACCTAATGCCATATCCAAATGTTTAACTGTTAGGCCGTTAGCTTATGCTTTGTTCATATGTACACTCAAATTGCACATATGGACAAGGTTTGCCTGGGTTAGATTTGAATCTAAGCTCAAACCTAACACACTTCTCTTAACTTTAATCAAAATTAAAAATTCTATCCTCTTATACCATCTAAAATTGTTGTTTATTTAAATTCCTTAAATCCTCTATTTTTTTCAACATTTCTATATTTTATGGCTTTTCAATTTTTCTATTTTATGTATTATTCTAAATTTTCATATTTTTATGATCTTTCAAATTTTCTATACTATTGTCTAAATTTTCTATTTTTGTGTATTTTTATAATTTTTTACTTTTTTTTTTAAATTAAGATCCTTTTTCCTGTTCTAAAAAAAAAACAAGAAAATACTAAAATTATAGGGGTGAGGGGTGAAAAAATGAGGTGTTTATAGCTGCCCCTCTTTATATTAAAGTTTAAGTAAAACTTTACCATAAAAATAAAAGAGACACTATCTTTGCCCCGAGAATGAATTTGTCTTAAGAAACACTACAAGTAGCTAACTGTCATAGACTTGATTTACTAGGGATTTGATGAATGGTGAAAGAGAAGAAGGCGCTCTAAGTGCTCGCAAAACACAAAGTGGGTATAATGCCCTACGAGCTCACTATAACCTTAGAAGGTTTTAAAGCACTTTCAAAGTCGACAAGACTGTAAAAGTGACATTGACTAAAAGGTAATGCCCTAAGAGTTGGCAAGGCAATTGATTTGAGAAAACCCAATAGTGCTCTTTTAACCTCATTGACCTAGGCAAGTGTGTCTCTAAGGGATTAGCAACTTAAATTGGAATTCATTTTACAAAAACTTGTTCGTGCCCTTCTAAGCTTACTAACCTAGGTGGGAACGTCTCTAGGGGACTAGCAACCCTTATTGAGAATCGACTAAGAAAACTTGGTCGTACGCTTCTAAACTCACTAACCTAGGTGGAAGCGTCTTTAAGGGACTAGCCACCCTAAATTGGAATCGATTTTGAAAAAACCTGGTCGTGCTCTTCTAAGCTCACAAACCTAGGCAAGAATGTTTCTAAGGGACTAATAGCCTTAAATTGGAATTGATTTTCGAAAAACCTAGTTGTGCTCTTCTAGGCTTACTAACCTAAGTAGGAGCGTATCTAGGGGACTAACAACCTTTATTGAGAATTGACTTAGAAAACCCGGTCTTACTCTTCTAAGCTCATTAACCTAAGCGAGTATATTTCTAGGGGACTAGTAGCCTTAAATTGGAATTGATTTTAGAAAAACCTAGTTATGCTCTTCTAGGCTTACTAACCTAGGTAGGAACGTCTCTAGGGGACTAATAACCCTTATTAAGAATTGACTCGGAAAACCTGGTCTTATTCTTTTAAGCTCGTTCACCTAGGTAGGAGCGTCCATAGAGAACTAGCAGCCTTAAATTGGAATCAATTTTAGAAAAACCTGGTCATACTCTTTTAGGCTCACTAACTTAGGTAAGAGCGTCTCTAGGGGACCAGCAGCCTTAAATTGGAATCGATTTGGAAAACTAGGTCATACTCTTCTAAGCTCACTAACCTAAGCAGGAGCGTCTCTAGGGGACTAGCAACCCTTATTAATAATCCATATGAAAAACTTAGGTATGCTCTTTTAAGCTCACTAACCTAAATGGGAGTGTCTCTAGGGGACTAGTAGCCCTAAATTGGAATCAATTTCGAGAAAAACCCGATCGTGCTCTTATAGGCTTGCAAACCTAAGTGGGAGCATCTCTAAGAGACTAGCAACCCTAAATTGGAATCGATTTGAAAAACCTAGTCATCCTCTTCTAAGCTTACTAACCTGAAGGGGAGTGTCTTTAAGGAACTAGCAACCTTTATTAAGAATCGACAAAGAAAACCTAGTCATGCTCTTCTAAGCTTACTAACCTAGGCAGAAGTGCCTCTAGGGGACTAGTAGCCTTAAATTGGAATTGATTTTAGAAAAACCTGGTCGTGCTCTTCTACGTTCACTAATCTAGGCGAGAACGTCTTTAAGGGACTAGGAACCCTAAATTGGAATCGATTTGGAAAACCTGGTCGTGCTTTTTAGAGCTTACTAACCTAGGCGGGAGCGTTTCTAGGGGACTAACAACCCTTATTGAGAATCGACTTAGAAATCCTAGTCTTTCTCTTGTAAGCTCATTAACCTAAGCAGGAGCGTCTCTAAAGGACAAGTAGCCTTAAATTTGAATTGATTTTGGAAAAACCTGGTCATGCTCTTCTAGGCTCACTAACTTAGGCGGGAGCAACTTTAGGGGACTAGCAACCCTAAATTAAAATCGATTTAGAAAACCTAGTCATGCTCTTTTGAGCTCCCTAACCTAGGTGAAAGCATCTCTAGGGAACTAGCAGCCCTTATTGAGAATTGACATGGAAAACCTAGTTGTGCTCTTCTAAGCTCACTAATCAGGGAGTGAGCATCTCTCGCGGGCTAGCAGTCTTAAATTAGAATTGATTTAAGAAAAACTTAGTCATGCTTTTCTAAGCTCACTAACCTAAATGGGAGCATCTATAAGGGACTAGCAACCTTTATTGAGAATCAACTTAGAAAACCTAGTTGTGCTTTTTTGAGCTCACTAACCTAAGCGGGAGCATCTCTAGTAGATTAGTAGCCCTAAATTGGAATCAATTTTAGAAAAACCTAGCTATGCTCTTCTAGGCTTACTAACTTAGGTGGGAGCATCTCTAGGGGACTACAACCCTAAAATGGAATCGATTTGGAAAACCTGGTCATACTCTTTTGAGCTCACTAACCTAGGTAGGAGTTTCTTTAGGGGACTAACAACTCTTATTAAGAATTGACTTAGAAAACCTAGTCGTGCTCTTCTAAGATCACTAACCTAGGCAAGAGAGTCTCTATGAGACTAGCAACCTTAAATTAGAATAGATTTTAGAAAAACCTGGTCGTGCTCTTTTAGCCTCATTAACCTAGGCGAGAGCGTCTCTTAAGGACTAGCAGCACTAAATTGGAATCGATTTGGAAAACCCGACCATCCTCTTTTAAGCTCACTAACCTAGGGGATAGTGTCTTTAGGGGACTAGAAACCCTTATTAAGAATCAACTTGAAAAACCTAGTCATACTCTTCTGAGCTCATTAACTTAAGTAGAGGTATCTCTTGCAGACTAGCAACCTTTAGTGAGAATCGACTTAGAAAACCTAGTCATACTCTTCTAAGTTCACTAAGCAAGGTAAGAGAGTCTTTAAGGGACTAGCAACCCTAAATTGGAATCGATTTCAGAAAAACCTAATTTTACTCTTTTGAGCTCACTAACCTAGGCGTTAGCGTCTTTAGGGGACTAGCAACCCTTATTGAGAATCGACTAGGAAAATCTAGTCGTGCTCTTCTAAGTTCGCTAACCTAGGTAGGAGCATCTCTAGGGGACTGGCAGCCCTAAATTGGAATCGACTTTTGAAAAACTTAGTCGTGCTCTTTTAAGCTCACTAACTTAGGTAGAAGTGTCTCTAGGGGATTGGCAACCATAAATTGGAATCAATTTTGGAAAAACTTAGTCGTGCTCTTCTAAGCTCACTAACTTAAGTAGAAGCATCTCTAGGGGACTAGCAACCCTTATTGAGAATCAACTTGGACAACCTATTCATGCTCTTCTAGGCTCACTAACCTAAGCGGAAATGTCTCTAAGGAATTAGTAGCCCTAAATTGGAATCAATTTTAGAAAAATCTGGTCATGCTCTTCTAGGCTCACTAATTAAGGCGGAAGCATCTCTAGGGGACTAGTAGCCCTAAATTAGAATCAATTTGGAAAACCTAGTCTTACTTTTCTAAGCTCGGTAACTTAGGCGAGAGCGTCTCTTTTGAACTAGCAACCCTTATTGAGAATTGACTTGGAAAACCTGGTCATGCTCTTATAAGCTCACTAACTTAGGCAGAAGCGTCTCTAAAGGACTAATAAGACTAAATTGGAATTAATTTAACAAAAACATGGTCATGCTCTTCTAAGCTCACTAACCTAAGTGAAAGCATCTATAGGGGACGAGCAACCTTTATTAAGAATCGACTTGGAAGACTTGGTCATGCTTTGTTGAGCTTACTAAGCAAGGCAGGAGTGTCTTTAGGGGATTAGCAGTCCTAAAATGGAATCGATTTTAAAAAAACCTGGTCGTACTCTTCTAGGCTCACTAACCTAAGTAAGAGCGTCTCTAGGGCACTACAACCCTAAATTGGAATCAATTTAGAAAACTTTGTCATGCTCTTTTGAGCTTACTAACTTAGGCGAGAGTGTCTCTAGGAGACCAGTAACCTTTATTGACAATCGACTTGGAAAACTTAGTCTAGTTATTCTAAGCTCACTAACTTAGGCAAGAGCATCTCTAGAGGACTAGTAGCCTTAAATTGGAATTGATTTCGGATAAACCTGGTCATGGTCTTCTAAGCTCACTAACTTAAGAAGAGCATCTCTTAAAGATTAACAGCCCTAAGTTAGAATCAACTAAGAAAACTTGGTCATGCTCTTCTAAACTCACTGACTTAGGTAAGAGTGCCTCTAGGGGACTAGCAACCTTAATGAGAATTAACTTGAAAAACTTAATTGTGCTCTTCTAAGCTCACTAACCTAGGAGTGATCGTCTCTAAGGGACTAGTAACCCTTATTGAGAATCGACTTCGAAAACTTGGTAATGCTCTTCTAAGCTCACTAACCTAGGCAGGCGTGTCTTTGGGGGACTAGTAGCCCTAAGTTGGAATCAATTTGAGAAAAACTTAGTCATGCTCTTCTGAGCTGAGTAACTTAAGTGGAAGCGTCTCTAAGGGACTAACAGCCCTAAATTGGAATCGATTTGAGAAAAACTAGTCGTGCTCTTTTGAGCTCATTAACTTAGGTGAGAGCGTCTCTAGGGGACTAGTAACTCTAAATTGGAATAGAATTTAGAAAAACCCATTCGTACTCTTCTAAGCTCACTAACCTAAGTAGGAGCGTCTTTAGGAGACTGGTAACCTAAAATTGGAATCAATTTTAGAAAAACCTGATCTTACTCTTTTGGGCTAATTAACCTAGGTAGGAACATCTCTAGTAGACTAGCAACCCTAAATTGGAATCTATTTGAAAAACTTGATTATGCTGTTTTAAGCTCTCTAACCTAGGCAAAAGCATCTCTAAGGGACTAGCAACCCTTATTGAGAATTGACTTAGAAAACCTGGTCGTATTCTTATAAGCTCACTAACCTATGTGAGAGTATCTCTAAGGGACTAGTAGCCCTAAGTTGGGATTGATATTAGAAAAACCTAGTTCTGCTCTTCTAAGCTCACTAACCTAAGCGAAAGCGTCTCTAGGGGACTAATAGCCTTAAGTTAGGATTGATCTTGGAAAAACTTAGTTGTGCTCTTTTAGGCTCATTAACATAAGCGAGAGCGTCTCTAGGGGACTAGTAGCCCTAAGTTGGGATTGATCTTAGGAAAACCTAGTTGTGCTCTTCTAGGCTCATAACCTAGGCGAAAGCGTCTCTAAAGGACTTGTAGCCCTAAATTGAAATCGATTTGGAAAACCTGATCGTGCTCTTTTGAGCTCACTAACCTAGGAATGAGCGTATCTAAGGTACTGGCAACCCTTATTAAGAGTTGACTTGGAAAACCCGGTCGTGCTTTCTAAGCTCACTAATCTAAGCCAAAGCGTCTTTAGGGAACTAGCAGCATTAAATTGGAATCAATTTGAGAAAAACCTAGTTGTGCTCTTCTGAGCTTACTAACATAGGCGGGAGCATCTCTAGGGTACTAGTAACCCTCAATTGGCTTAGAAGAAGTGCCCTATGGGCTCCTTGAAAAGAAACTAGTAAAGGGAATCACCTTATGGGCTTCTTGAGACCTTATAAGGAAGTTTGGAAATAAGAATCACCTTATGTGCTTTACTAGAAAGATTGAGTCGAGATAGTGCTCTATGAGCTAACTAATAAAACCTTAAAAGAGAAATTAGAAATGGGAAGCACCCTACAGGCTCACTAAGATCCTAAAGAGAGATTGATGAAGGGAAGTACTCTATGAGCTTGCTAAGACCCTAAAAGAGAGTTTGGTGAACAAGGAAGCGTTATATGGGCTTGCTAAAATGCTAAAGCAAGATAAATGAATAGGGAAGCACCTTATGGGCTTGCTAAGATCCTAAAGAGAGATTGATGAAGGGAAGTGCCCTATGGGCTCATTAGGAAAAATTAGTGAAGAGAAGCACCATATGGGCTTGCTAAAGAGATTGATAAAGGGAAGCACCATATGGGCTTACTGAAATGCTGAAGCAAGATTAATGAATAAGGAAGCGCCCTATAGTCTTGCTAAGGTAAGTAGATGAAGGTTGATGAGGGGAAGTGCCCTTTAGGCTTGCTAAGACCCTAAAGAGAGTACATGAGTTAGGACAACACTTTAAAAGCTAGCTAGAATTTTAAAGAAGAACGAATTGAAGACGAGATAGCATTCTAAGAGCTAGATGGAACCCTAAAAGGATGAGAGGGCATAATGCTCTAAGAGACTACTAAAACCCTAACAATGGTGAAAGATGTGAAATGAGGAAATGAAATTTGTTTGAAAAACTACCAAATTCGAAAAATATTTACAGACAAAGAATTTAGTGAAAATGATTTATGACAAAAAAGACATTAGGGATAATCCCCTTCATTTAGAAAGAGTGAGAATGACCTAAACTATTATAGTCAACTTATTGAAATTAGTTGACATGGATTGAAAGCTTAGCCACTTGGGCCGACATGGACTTAAATAAAAGATTTGTAACAAGCCTTTACTTTCTATCTCTTTTTTTTTTTTTAAAAAAAAAATTTTGCTCATAGGTTTAAAACCCTCCCTTGATAATCACATAGGGCCTCTTATATTCTCCTTGACCTTGACGCTAAGTTGCTTGGTGGGACCTTATAATTTCAAACACCCCTTTTTAAGGAAAAGATAACTCATGACTAGTTTAGTCGAAGAGGACTTCCTTGCGAACTCTCAGTCTAGATTTCACTCTTGACTACAATCCCAAAATTATTGTCCATTTTGCAAGTGATACACCTTGATCAATTTGTTAGGCTTTTTTTTGGTTCAACATTATGAATTTAGGCCTTTGGTTGAAGGGTCCCAAAGAGGACTAATGAGAATGCTTATTTTAAAAGATTCAACCCAGGTGTACAAGTCAAAAACCTTTTAGGAAAAATAAGAGGTATGCTTGCCCTAGTTTCATAAACAATTTTTATTAAAAATAAATTATTCTTTAAGATCAAGAGAGCTTTATTAAGTAAGGGTAGTATTGTGGGTAAGGAGGTCTTATGTTAATTATTAAGAATGTGTAAAGGAGCATTGTGTCTTGTGATTTAGGATGGATGTGTATGGTTTGTGTTTTTAGGCTGAGCTTATAGTTTAAAATGGACATAAGGGCTTTATGTTTCTTGGGAATGTTTGGTCTTTAATTATGGGCCTCACATCTTCTAAGCTTTCTTTGGTTAGGGGCTTTTCTCTTACATAAGCCTAATTTTCAAGCCTTTTTCCCTCTTTTCTTTTGTTTTTTCTTTTTAATTGTTGTGCCATTCTTTTCTAATTTATTACATTGCCCTATTATTCCTTGCTCTTCTCTTTTCCTTGGCCCAAGCAGTGATTATCTTTAATGCCAAGTTTTTGTCTTTTTGAGGTATGTGTAGGCTTAAGGCATTTAAAAAAGGAATTGGCTCTTTTTCATTTCAAAGAAAAATAACTTATCAGAAATAAAAGTTTATTTTGAATTAACAATACTTAAACAAAAAAAAACCAATTTTATCCTTCTCTACTAATTAATAACCATAACTTCCGAATTGCCCCATTATAAGGTAGTTCTTGATAGGGTTTAAATTTGAAAATTCTTCAAATTGGTCCAATGGGTTTAACAATGGATAACTATGTTTGGGATTTAAAAATGAATGCCTAACTTCACTTTAATCTAACTATTAAATTCAAAATCAACCTCCTTTAAGGAATGAGTCTAAAATGTTCTCACTCCAATGTCGCTTAACTCTCAAAGTGTTTTTACAGGTTAGTGTATGGGATAAAGTTCGCCTCTTTTCATTGTAAACCTTTTAAAAGTGAGTTACTAATCGCCTCTAATTAGAGCTTCTAAGTTTTACAAATTGCAAACCTATATTCCATCCTTAACTTGATTCGACAGGCAAGTGTACCTATCATTTTATAGGATGGATGAATATAGGGTCGTCTCTACTGGGAAAATGACTCAAATACTAGTACTTAATAATCTTGCTATTATCAAGTGAACGATTATTAAGACTTTAATTTGTTAATTAAACTATATTAATACACAAACTAATGTGACAAATACAATGATTACAAGAACAATTACGAACAATACACTTAACATGTAGACTTGCTTCACTACTTAGCATAATATTACCAAAATACTTTTTATCATAATACTTGTTGTCTGCGAGTAATTATACTATGTAAGCATTCTTTTCAGAATTACTTACTTCTAATTTTAATTGCGTCTACTGGAATCTCTTCTTAATTAACAGCCAATTAAGATCGCATTAATATCTGTTAATGTATCGATTCCTCTAAGGATGCAACAACTTGCCTAATAATATCTTTATTATTAGGAGTAAGTCGTTCCAGTGACCTATATTTATTCAATAGAATTTTCTCTCGATGTATTCTATTGAAATCTATCATAAGTTGATGTCATACATTATACCATACTTAGATTCATTAAGTGCCATTCATCGGAATTAACAAACATCAAGAAATTACTTTTCCAAACACTTGATCATATTAAGTGATGTAACAAGCACTAACGAATTATTCACACATGATACAAGAACAAAATGTATAAACACAATGCAAGAGTAACAATGAAATTAACATGAGATAGTAAGAAATACAATCCCAAATTAAAGTCATTAGAGAAATCTTTACAATGTACAACAATGAAATCTTGCTGTCCCTCTCAAGTCATTTCAAGAAAATGTATGATACAATATCTAAACAACTATACTGTAAGTAAAATAAAAATAAAAAAAAACATACTCTGGTACAATACGGATGATTAGGTGTTGTTATGAGTTGATGTTCCGAAATGAGGTATGATTTGATCTATGTTCTACTATAAAAATTTTTATGTCCTTTTCTCCATAAGTTGTAATATTTTTATATTCTCCCTATCAAAAGACTCAAATCTACCCCTTTACAGCACCGCTTGACGTTTTTCACGTATTGGTTCATGTGAAAAGGTCAAAAAGAATAATTATGCCCCTTTCATCACGCCCATGACTTGGGGCCTAATAGTCTTGAAAACATAATTCTCTTTACCAATTACGGCTGTGATGAATGCTATGATCTCCTCATCACTTTATTAAATTGCATCACACCCGTAACTCTAGCCGTGATCATCTTCCTACTATACAATCATAGCCGTGATTTACAAAGGGATCATTAGTACTTCCCTAATCATGGCCATGATTGAGGACGTGATTAGGGCTGGATTTTTCATTACTTCGTTATCACGCTTGATAAGGATCAAAGACCGATTACACATTCCCGAGCCTGAAGGCTCTCTCAAGTAACTCGTCGAGCTATCCAAGGTGAGTTAAGCGCTAAGGAGCAGTTGTTACCCCAGTCTAATCTGCTAAGCTACTTTTTACCTTCTCTTGAGTTAGGTGTTCTTTTACTCTTGAGCTACTCTTATCTAGCTCATTCGAGCATGGACTAATGGCGAGTAACCTCCGGCCATACTTGTGCATCATATCAAGTGTGGCTTGAGCTCACATGAGGCATTGGTGCATCATATCTAGCATTAGTACATGAGAACCCCTGCTCTCCTTTGACTATCATTTACTTTTCAACCCATCTTGAGGCTTGGACCCACCCCCTTTGCTTACGTGTGATATTAGATTCATGTGTTCATCTACGAGTCCGTATCAACACTTATGATTAATACTTCTAGATGCTACTTCACTTATTTCTTCTCCTCATGGCTGTGACTGACTAGAAAGTCATGATTAACCTTAAATTAATATCTTATACAATTAAGTACCCAAAACTTAAGAATTCAATCACATTTATGATCAATTCTATGCCTAAACATGCCTTGAAAGTGTAAAGTAATTTACAATTATTAGTTACCAATTCCTTAGGTAAGGATTTATTTGCCCTAATGTTAATTAAACTGCAATCACTCAATTAAAAAGGCAATAAATAAGATTATTTTGTTCCAACTATTACAAAGCTATTCAAAAATAGACTTTACTGAAAACAACTTGATTCTTCTTTACTTCTGCCTTAACTTCCTCCTTTTAACCATCCAACTACTTAAGACAACCTACGAGCTTATTAGAAGGCATTGGTATACTAAAAAAAATTGGAGCTTTAGGTGACTTAGTTGAACTATCCCCATGACTTGAAGGACTAACTTGTTTTAGCTTTGGTTGAATAGCCTCAGCACCAATCAGGTCTTAAATCTTGTTTTTTAATCTCTAACATTTTTTAGTAGAGTGCTCCTTTTGACCCATATGATAGTCGCATCGTGCTTTTGGGTCAAAGCTGTATAGCTTGTAATTCAGATTAGGGGCTTCATAGGCTATAATCCTTGCTTCCTTTAGATAATGAAAGATTTGGGTCATTGAGATCTTCAGTTGAGTGAATTGTCTCCTCTGAGTACCTTGGGCTTACCTTTTTCTACTTATCCTAAGATCTTTTCTCTTTATGCTACTTTCATTATTTAGGCTTACTAATATTTGATCAGCATTAGATGTTAGGTGTGGAAATCTTCTAAGTATCAGGTCCATTGCCATTTCTAAGTCTGTAATGCTCTTTTGTACCGTGGCTACCTTTTCTTCTAGATTAGAGAGTCTCTTTTTTAGGTTTGGATCTTGAGACACTTGGAGAGCTATGATTATCGAAAACAAGATTTGCTACTTTTAAGCCATTTGATTTACCATCTTTTCTAGGGAAGCAATCTTATCATCATCCATGTGAACCTGACTGAAATAATTCTTTACCAATTAGTAACTTTCCTTTTTTTTTTTTTTGTATGGGAGAGAAATATAAAGTTTTATTTTATAGAAATTGAGAAATCAAATTACAAATAAAGATGGTGCTTTTTAGGGTTCTATTTACAAGTTTATGAGATTTATTTACGTTTCTCTAAAGGATAGAGAATGAATGGTTAGTTAAATGATTATTGAAATACCTATTTATAGAAGGGAATCTTAAAGAATAAAGAATGATATGCTAAGAAAACTTTATTATTTTAGAAATTTTAAGTATAGAAAACCAAGGAAGAGAGCCTAACATTTATTCTTGAAATTGACATTTATTCTAAGCCTCATAACTATGAACTGAAAAACCCTTAAACTAAATCTCGCAAACGAGCCTTAAGGTCTTCCAACATTTCGTAGGTTTCCCCAATGACCGGTCTTAAAAGGGCTTTTGAGGCCCGATTGTGAGCTTCAGAGCATTCGAGTTTCTCCTTTAGATAGGCAATTTAATCCTTCAGCAATTGCTCATGAATTCTAGAAAGATCTGGTAGCCTATCATTTCCCTAGATATTTGTCATTCTAGGTCTACACATTTTATGGACAAGAATCAGTTATCAATGCAACAAAAGAAAGTACATGAAAATATGCAGATGTTCGAATCGTTTGGGTTAGTACATTACTCCATAAGCTACAACCCTATCGTTTGATTTGATATTTTTACTTTCTAAAAAAGACTAATTATATTTCTAAATCTTTCAAACATTAGTAAGGTTACAATTCTTAGGAGTAGTGTATTGACTCAAGCTTTAAGAGAGTTATATGCAATTAGGGTGTGTTCTAAAGGTCCTTAAGCTTTGTGACCTTACTCATTTTTAGAAAATGCCTTCATTAGTCATATTACAACTTAAGTAGGATAACTTAATTGACCTTGAGCCGTGATTACACCACTATACCCAAAGCCTACATAATAGCCCCCCGCCTAGGGTCCTAAGACAGCCTGGGTTTGACCATATCTACCCTGTATCCTTAATGTAATCATTCCCTCATGTCCCTAGTATAATGTATACAAAAATGAATATGGTAAAAAACAACATCTATTTACATGAAATAAATAAACAAATAATAAATAACATGGGTATTTTAAAAGGTAAACTTAATTTCAGAAAGTATTTTAAGTGACTAACCCTCTTGACATCCCTAGTGGAGTCGCTATCCTATCGAGCCTGATTTTTTTTTCGGTTTTTATTATATTTTCCTTAGCTCGATCAATATTAAACCTTAACCCATTTAATATTGACATTCAACTAAGAGTTAAGAAAAAACTTAGTTTTTAAACATATTTTGAAAAATTCTCAAAGTCACCACTCAACCGAAGTCGAGAAAAAGTTTAGATTAAAATCAATGAAGCAGATTGATTTTAATCTAGAGACTAGGTTACGTAAAAAAATTAAAAAATGATTTTAAAAGAAGAGGTTTGTTGAAAATCAGAGATTTTGGATCCAAAGGTTATCTTATTAAACCCTTAATGGGTACCACTTTTTAACTTTCTAAATTTAGATTCACTTTTCAATAATACCCTTTTTAGATTTCAATTTCTATTTTACAAAAAACAACAAATTATATCATGCACTATTTGGGATCAAACTTCCATAGTTCGTTCTAAAAATATTAGCATGTTAATTGATTTTTAATTTTGAAAAACGAATCAGGTTAAAGTTCCTTAACCATTTCAATTCATTTTGAAAATCCTTTAAAGGGTCCTAATTGGTTTATTTTGGAGAGTTATGATTTATTTTTTATTTCTTTAAAAAAATTGATTCTTTTCTAAGAGGTAAAATGGGTTTTTTATTTTGTTTTTCCATTTTTTTATTCTTATTTATTTCCTTTCTTTCTATTTCTAATTTCCTTATTAAAAAGAAAACATCAAACTAAGTTTTTCTTTTCCATTTCCTTTTCAGTTTTTTTTTTTCTTTTTCTTTTTCTTTTTCTTTTTTTTTTTACAATTACAATTGCTATTACTCGAGAAAAAAAAATAAAAAAAAGAGAGAGCCAAAACCTAACCAAGAGAAAAGATCAAACTAAGCTTGCAAGTCAGGTCAGTCTAAACACAGTTCAGATTACGGGTTAAGGGGTTAGGTCGCGTATGTTTTGGGTCAGGTCGAGTACAACAGCTGCTCAAGGATGCGTCTAGAGCAAATCTAAGCACCAATTCATTAGGGAAAGGCTAGTTTCATATGAGTTTGATTGGCCAAAAGGGTAAGGGAAGGGTAAAGCAAGCTCATGGCATTTGGGTGGCAGTTCAAGGTTACAGTCACGAGTAATGGTGATGGAGCTTTGTGGGTAGTTGTCAGGAATGATTGAGTGGTTAGGTCTTGGGTTTCTAGGGGCAAGGGTGCTAGTAGTGTGGTTAGTTCAATACGAGATGGTGGCTAGGGTGGCATTTCAATAATGGCCACATAAGCGGTTGGGGTGTGGTGAGTAGAGGCTCAAAAGGCTACCGTAGTGTTATGGTAGCTTAAGTTCGAGTCTTTAAGGTGTAAACAAGCTTTTGGACTGTTATTTTGTTTTGAAAACAAACTTAGAGCGTGGATTCTTAGAGAGAGAGAGAGAGTGCCGGCCATTGAAGCTTCATAGAGAGAGAGAGCTTCGAATTGGGTAAGGGAGGGATTGAAACCGAGAATCGATTGATTCTATCCCCAATTTTAGTTTTTTTTTTCCTAATTTTTTACTGCCAATTTGAATGCCAAAATGTATGAATCTAGATGTGCTCTCAAGCTTTATTCGAATTATACCATGCAAAGAACAAGGCTAGACAAAAAAAACAAAAAAAAGAAGTGTGCTCATGTATGGAATCCGCATGAAAAATTGAGTCAAAGTGAGGGGAGTAAGCTGGTTTCATGCCGAAAATGAAGGGAAATAGGAGGAAAGAGAAAGAAAGAGGCGCTAACATGACACCACATCAGCTGAGTTAGCCAACGAGAAGTTACCATGTATCTTGAATGACATGTGGCCATTGACGTATTTGTCATGCATAACATGTGTCATGCCACATGGTGACATGTGTGCAACCATATGGCAATACGTATCCTATGATATGCATATGTGTAACAGTGCCACGTATCCCATAGTGGACACGTGGCATGATGACGTCCTAACATGCAATAATGCATGTTGTAGGTATTATAAAAAAACAAAAGGCATTTGAATTACTTTGGTAGACTTAAACCCAAAACCTTAAGCTTAACCTAATGCCATATCCAAATGCTTAACCATTAGGCCATTGGCCTATGCCTTGTTCACATGTGCAATCAAATTACACATTTGGACAAGGTCTGCTTGGGCTAAATTTGAATCTAAGCCCAAGCTCGACACTCATCTCCTAACTTTGATCAAAATTAAAAATTCTATCCTATTATACTATCTAAAATTATTATTTATCTAAATTTCCTAAATCCTCTATTTTTTTTCAATTTTTCAATTTTTTTTGTATTATTCTAAATTTTCTTATTTATGTGATCTTTTAAATTTTCTATACTTGTCTAAATTTTCAATTTTTTATCTTTTATTTTTGTTTTTTTCTTAAATTAGGACCCTTTTTCCTATTCTAAAAAAAAAAAACTAAAATTACAAAGGGGGCAAAAATGAAGTGTCTACAATCTCAAATCTTGCTTTGTAGTCAAGTGTTTCAAACTCAAGTATGTATTTAAGGTTTAGTTGTAGGGTCATTAGCATCTCATCTTCTAGGATAGGTTAGGAAGAGGCCCTTCTAGTGCTATAATGAGTGGTGGTTTTGGAGGAACCATGGATATGTGTAAGAGGGTTTTCCCCGCACTTAGTACTTTAGCCATTGTAGTCAGAGTATATGTTAAGGAGGAGGATAATTTACACAACAATAGAAATTAGTATAAATAAAGACATACCTACTATATTATTACTCCTTAAGAGAGAAACATGTTCATCATAAACACGGTAAGTGCACAATCACTATAATGGGTAATAACCAAATTAACAAGATTACTTTAAATTTTCAAAATGGCTTAAAGAAATAATGTATTGGAAAGGGGAAAGTAATTTTTCCAAAGAAAGAAGTTGAATTAGGAAAGTTTGAAGCAATAGAATCATGAAAGATTTGAGTAAGGCTAGTTGTGAACAATATTGCCTAACTACAGTTAAGATCACATGCGTAATCCTTGGCCATAGTGTTGTCCTTAATATTTTTTTTCTTTATTTAGAATTATATGTTATTTCCAACAAGAAGATTACAAGTAGTATCACAAGAGTGATCCTTGACTATAGTCCTCTCTAACCCCCTTTTGACATTTTTGATGAAGTAAAGGTTATGCCCTGGTTCATGATCACATCCTTACTTTCTTTTCCTTGCAATTTCAACTTCTTTTTAAGTATTTTCAACCTGTAAAACTTTAGGGGATTGTTAAAAGTGGAGCGTATTAAACTATCATATGACCAAAACAAGATTAGAAAAAAAAAATGAAACGAAAAGATGCGGGGAAGATAAATAATATGCGTTGCATCCCAAGAAGCGCTTTTATTTAACGTCATTTGCTTGATGAGTTAAGATTGAGATTACCCGTTTACTCCAATTAGGTAAAGGTTGAACTTAGCACGGTTCTCATAATCAAACTCTCCCGTTAAGTACAACTTGAGTAGATGGCCATTCACTTTAAATGTTCCTCACTCAAGTTTGAATCTCTACTACTCCATATAAGAATACCTATGTTAGTTTATAAGCCCAGACCATCGCAATTTGAGCTTACCTAGGAAAAGTCTTAATCGATATTTGTTAAAAGAACCTTGTCTCTAACTTAGGTTGTTTTCCTTGCTTCATCCAACTATCATGATAATGCTTAGCTCGATCCTTGAATATTCTTGAGTTTTCATAGGCAATTTCATGCCATTCTTCTAGCTCATTCAGCTAAGTTTCTTGTATTTATCTATACACTTAAGATTAAGATTAGTACACTTTATAGCCTAATAAGCTTTATGTTCAATTTCTACAAGTAAGTGACATGCTTTTCTATACACTAGTCGGTACAAAGTTGTTCCAATCGATGTCTTATAAGTGATCCAATATGCCAAAGAGCATCGTCAAGCTTTTCCAACCAATCCCTTTATTATACTTGACTATCTTTTCTAAGTTTCTTTTTAGGTCCCTGTTTGTAACTTCTACTTACCCACTTGTTTAGGGTGGTATGAAGTTGCAATCTTGTACGTAACTCCACAAAGCTTCAATATCTTTTCTAGTTGAACATTGTATAAGTGGGATCCTCAATCATTGCTAAGTGCTTTGGGTGCATCAAATCGAGAAAATAGGCATTTTAAGAACTATTTCACCACCTTAGCGGCATTAGTTGGTAGAGCTTAAGCTTCTACCCATTTAGATACATAATTCACCGCTGGTAGGATATATTTGTTTCTATTTGAGTTAAAAAATGGCCTCATGGAGTCAATCACCCAAACGTCAAAGACTTTGTAGATCAATATTGGATTATGTAGCATTTCATCTCTTTTACATATATTCCCTACTCTCTAGCACCTATCACATAGTTCCACAAACTTTTGAGAATCCCAAAATAATGTTGGCTAATAAAAACATGATCTAAAATTTGCCAACCTTCTAGGTGAGTTACACATCTATGAATTATTTGATTTGGACAAATCTTAAATAAGTATAGTTGTTCCTAAAAGTAACTTTTAATATCAATGAAGAACTTTTCCCTTTGTCTATAGCCTAGTTCCTTGGGAAGAATTTTAGCTGCTAGGTAATTTACTATGTTAGCAAACCAAAGAGTTTCCCATGGACTTACTTAGTAAATTCATTCTTCTAAGAATTCATCATTAATGTCATGTTCATCTAGTTTTTCTATTGATGGATTCTCTGAACATGAGAGACAATCTGCTACCAAATTCTTTGCTCCTTTTTATCTCTAATCTCTAGGTCAAATTCTTCATGTAATAGTATCCATCCAATCAATCGTAGCTTAGCATCTGTTTTATTCAACAAATAACACAAAATAGAACATTTAGTATAAACAATAACTTTAGAAAGGATTCTATACAACCATAATTTTTCAAATACAAAGACCATTGCCAATAGCTGCTTTTCTTTAGTAGTGTAGTTCTCTTAAGCTTTTGTGAAGGTCTTGCTCACATAGTAGATAAGCTAGAAGTGCTTCTCTCATCTTTGTCCCAAAATTGCCCTTATAACATAATCTCTTGCGTCACATAAGATTTCATTAGTAAGCTCTAATTTGGTGTTAGCATTATAAGGGTAAGTGTCATTTTGTCCTTTAGAGTATTGAATGCTTCCAAACATTCTTGTGAGAATATAAATGGATCATTCATTCTAAAAGCCAAGGTAACGGTTTTACTGTTTTTGAGAAATCTTCAATAAACCTTGTGTGAAACCCAGTATGGCCTAAGAAACTAAACATAGCTCTAAGTAAAGTGGGAGAAGGCAACTTTGCAATAGTGTCAATTTTTGTATTGTCTACTTCATTGCTTTTCTAAGGCATCTTATGCCTTGGTACTATGTCAACAACACTCAATTAGCATACATACTTTAAGATGATTACGATATTGTGCATTAATTAAGTTAATTTTACAGCAATTTAGAGCTTAGTTAGTTTATGTTTCATTTGTAGGATTTTTGGGAGCATCTAATGAAACCTTAGAGATTCTATTAAGTTTTAGAGCTCAATTGAAGAAAAGCTTTGTAGACACCTAATTTTTACTCCCTTTATTTTATTTTATTTTTTATATTTTTTATTTTTATTTTATCTCTTCAATAGGTCTTAAATTAGTAAAAACACAAAAAAAAAATAGAAAATTAAAGAAAACTAAAAAAAATTAAGAAATTTAGAAAAACAAGAATTTTAGGAAAATACAAAAATAAGAAAAAGCACAAAAAATAAGAAAATTGGAAAAATATAAAAAAATAGGAATCTAGAAAAAAAAATACAAAAAAATAAGAAATTTAGAAAATAGAAAAAATAGGGAATTTAGAAAATAATAAGTTTTTAGGTTGTTTAAATAGAATATAATTTTAATTTGAATAGTTTTGAATAAAAGGCCGTTGGGTTTAGGTTTAGGTTTAGATTTGAATTTAACACAGGTTGACTTGATCCAAATTGCACATATGAATAAGGAAAAACCAATAGCCTAGTTGGATAAATACTTAGATTTGATATTGCATATGCTTTAAAGATCTTAGGTTCAATCCATGAAAAGTGAAAAATATATCTTTTATTTTCTTTTCTCACTTCATCGCCATGTCATCGCTACTTCATCGCTACGTCATTTACCAACTCACTTCTAAGTATGGTAAACACACTCCAACACACTTCGATACATTCCTACACACGCAGCTATGTATTTACATCACATATTGTCCAGGTTCATCCAATCCAAAATTAGAAGAAAATCATATTATATTTAATTTTTTCCATCCTTAATTCGATCATGATACCTACAAATAAGGGTCTACTCTTCATTTTCAAAGGATGACAACAAAAACTTCGAAACATTTTAGAAAAACAAAAATCGAAGCTTCCTCTCACTAGCATGCTTCCTTTCTCTCTTTAGGACAGCATCCCCTATGGTGTTTTTTGACGAAAACCACCACCATTGGATTTTCCAAATTGACCGAGCCGAATTGAGCCAACCTCGAACCAAAGTGAGCTAACCTCGAGCCGACTGAGCCAAAGTGAACTGACCCTGAGCCGATCAAGCTAAAGTGAGCCAATCTTGAGCAGACCAAGCCGAAGTGAGCCAACTAAGCTGATACAAGTCAAAGTGAGCCTACAAGCCGATTCGAGTTGCCTTTGAGCCATCTAAGCCGATCCGAAGCCAATTTGAGCTGACTCAGTTTGTTTGTTTTTTTTTTTTTTTTTTTTTTTGTAAATGTTATAAATGAGAAAAAGAAAAAAGAATGAAAAAGAAAAAAAGAAAGAGAAGAAAAACAAAAAGAGAAAAAGAGAAAAAAAAAAGGAAGTAGTTTATTTATTTATTTTTTTATTTTAGTAGAAATAAATAGAATAAGTATAAAATAAATAAGATAATATGATAAAATAAAAATAAATAAATAGGTTAGTGAACAAAAATCATTTTGACACTTAGAGAAATTGAGTTTTCTAAAAATAAATGAAAATAAATGGACCTTTTTCCAAATTAGGACTATTTTAGAGTTTTCAAAAATAAAACACCGATTAAAAAGAGAATTTCCTCAAATACATTGAGCTGGATAAAAATGTAAATCCAACCCTTTTTCAAAAATTAAAATCAAACCACCCATTAAAATTTTTATAAAAGAACTACGTACGTCTGATTTTGAATAATAGGTCCGTAAGCACCTATGGGACGACGATAAAAATGAAAAAACCTAGTTTTCCTTTTTCTTTAGTTTAGGTTATTTCATTTGTCTAATTAGAATAGTTAAATTGAGCTCCGTCTTATAAAATAAAAAGATGATTTTTAAAGATTAAAGTTAATTTTAGAAAGTCAATGATACCTATAAGGGTTTAAAAGTCCTAACACCCGGATCCAGATTCTCTGGTTTTCAAAAAGTCATTTTATAAATTAGGTTTTTAATCAATATGCCAATAGCTAAGTTATAACTAATCCATCCAATTGGTTATAACTTAACTTTTTTTTCCGACTTCGATTTGGTGGCGACTCCAACGTTTTTTCAAGTTGAAAAAAAAAATGGTTTTCGATATAAAGAAGACCTAATTTTATAAAAAAAAAAAAAAAAAAAACCGAGAGAGGTTCAACAGCTTGACGACTCTACTGGGGATATCAAGAGGGTTAGCCATTCGATTTTCCAAAATTAAGATTAATCTCAAAAATCACCTTAAATGAAATTTATTTACTTGTTTTCTATTATAATTGTACTAACGTTTCTTGCAGGTTTTATGTATTTAATTATTTTGAGGGGTGGATTTATTTTATTGTACCATGAATGCATGATAGATAGGATCAAACCCGGGCTGTCTTAGGACCTTAGGACGAGGAGCCATTATGTAAGTTCCGAGCGTAGTGGGGCAACCACCATTCGGGGCCGATTAGGCTACCTCACTTAAACCTCGATGTGACCAAGGAACTGTTTTGTAAAAAACACGTAAGGTCATAGAGTTTAAGGATCTCTAGAACCCACCCTTCATGCATTTCTCTTAGAATTCACCCTCAGCTTCTATTTATTTGTTATTAACTTCATGTCTATATTATTATCTTGCATAGCACACACATTGGGATATGGGGGATCATTTGCTATAGGGTAGATGTAGTCAAACCTAGGTCGTCTTAAGACCTTAAGAGAGGGGTCAATGTGTAGGCTTCGGGTGCCGTGGTGTAACCACCACTCAAGGTTAATTAGGCCACCTCACTTGAGCTTGATGTGACCAATGAAAGTGTTCTTTAACAAGTGAGGTTATACAACTTAAGGACCTTTTTAGAACCTACCCTAATTGCATTCATGAACCTTTTTTGCAAAAATCGGCAAATTGACACGATGTAGCAAAACTAAAAAATCTATGAAGTTTCCTAATCATCTAAACTTTAGGGATTATTTGTAATAAATTTTTTAATAATGTAAGGGAAACTTCAAAGATGCAATAAAAATCTTTTCATCACATCGTAGTCAATTTGCCAACTCCCTTATCTACATCCACATATCCTCATATTGCATTTTCCCTGTAAATATTCATTAGTTTCTATTTGAGAGTTGTTTCCTTACAAGTCGTCTTTTCTGTACCTTCTACCCTGACTCTTTCTAACCTTTTCTCCTATACATCCTTAGGATCATTTTTGTAAATATTTTGGCTCTTAATCCCTAAGAAATGTTTTCCTACTCTTTCTCTTTACTTGTAAATAAGCCTTATCTTTCCTTTTCTCTTTCTTAAAAAGGAAATTAAAATAAAGAACTTGCTAATAGAAGGGGTCTATCTAAAAGTCAACCCAATTTTTAAGCCTAATACATGTTCATTCCCAATCAATAAAGGTTGATTAATTTTGGGGCCAACCAAGACAACTTAAAAGAATTGGAGAAGAAGCTGACCTAACAAATCATTGAGAAAATGAGGGTAATTAGAGGTTATGATGAATTCGAGCAGGATGGCATCACTAACTTTTCTGCATTTGATGTTAAGGCCTATCCAGAAAAATTCAAAACACCAGAGTTCGAAAAGTACGTTGGGATTGAATGCCCAAAGATACATGCCCAATTATACGTTTGCAAGATGGGTAGATATGTTCAAAATAATCAACTCATGGTACAAACTTTCCAAGATAGTTTGACAAGGCTTGCATTGACCTAATATGCCTAGCTTGAGCTCAACTAGATCAATACTTAGGTGAAATTGGCTCGGGCATTTTATGAGCAATATAAGTTCAACATTGAGACAACTCCTTCAATTTGGGACTTGAGTATAATGAGAAAAAAGAAAAATGAATCATTTGAGGGATACATACACCCAAAGATGGAGGGGCATGGTAGCCAAAATCATTCCTCCTCTCCTTGAAAAAGAATTAATATCTACCTTTATTGGCTCATTAAAGGAACCATATTATGGACACTTATTAGGTAATACAATAGCCAGCTTTGCAGACATTGTACATGTTGGGAGCTGAATTGAAGAAGCCATAAGGACAGGGAAGCTAATTGGAAAAAGACCAACCCCACCAGATGGGCACATGTAAATACTATAATGTCAAGACTTGCACTAAGCAAAAAACACCTAAAAATACGCAGAAGAAAATTCACTCAAATCTTAGCCTTGTTGTCTCAAGTCTTTGACCAACTAAGAAATGAGGGCTTATTGCAACAAAAAGCCCCAATGCTAGGATACAAGTCAAGGAAACACGACCCAAATGTACAATGTGAATATCATATGGGTCAACAAGGGCATTCTACTAACAACTGCTGGGAATTGAAAAATAGAGTTCAAGACCTAATTGATGTAGGGGCAATCTAATTTGACTCAATTTAAAGATAGGTTCAAATTTCATAATGTTTGTAAAAGACAAGTGATTTAAATAAAGTGTTATGTTTGCATTTCTCTTATTTCAAGATATCTCATTAATTAAAAGGGTTTAGAATGAAGAAAGGCGAGACGAATCCCAAACACCAACCCTGAGATACTTTAAGAGTCGAGTAGCATCATTGTGAGGAAATTGGACTCATTCCTTAAAAGAAGTCTATATTGCATTTAATACCCAAATCAAAATCAAGTTAGGCAATCTTTTCAAATATCTCAAACACAAAATCCTTTATCAACCTCGTTGGACCTTTTACTAGGGTATTCTAAAAAAAATTAAAACCCTGTCAAGAACTACCCTACAATGGGGCAAAAAGGAGGTTAAGAGCATCTATCAGAAGAAAAAAGTTAAAACTAATTTGTGCTTACTTCAATCGCATCAATTCAAAGTAATAGTTGCCATTGATAACTAATTTCCTCTAAGATGAAGAAAGGCATCCATTATAAACATTGAAACCACATACGCTTTGAGCTGTAAGCCAAAATAAAGAATAATCATTTTGTCTTAAAAAAAAAAAGAATGGAAAAAAATGCAGGAAAAGAGAGGGAAAATGAGTAAGTTTAAAATGAAACATGAAAAGATAGATCTACACAAACAAGATGATCAAGTCTAAAGAGGAGATGTGAGCACAAAAACCCATTCCTAAATTAAAACCTACATTTCAAATAAAGGCCCTAAAAACACAGTCAAATCAATTAAGCTTAAAAGAAGCTAAGGCAAATGCCAAAAGTTTCCTCCCAAAAATTATTGCAACTTATACATGGCTTATGGCCCACCCACAATTCCACCCTTCCTTAAAGGCCGTTCTAATTAAAGGAGATAACTTATCATTGGTAAAAGTTACATTTGAAACTAGGGCAAGCATAATTTTAGTTTTACCTATAAGGTTCTTAACTTGTAAACCTGGGTTAAAAAGCAATTCTTTCATAAAAAGCCATTTCAATAATATCTATTTTGAAACCAAGGACCGAAAGCCTTTATTACATTATAGTCCGAAAAAGACCTAACGGATTAATTAAAAGGGTATTACTTATAATGTGGATCATAATTTTTGGAATTGAAGTCAAAAGAGAGGAGTTTAAGCTGAGGGTGAGAGGAAGTCCTTTCAGACTAAACCTAACTCTAATGAGATAGCCTTTGATAAGAAGAAATTTGAAAAAGTCGTGGAAAGTTTGGTGCCCTTGAAGGAAAGAAAGGGTTCTATTAAACAAAGGTGGCTTAAAAGATCAAGTTGTTGTGTTGCTGAAGGGCTTACAGACTACTGGAATAATCTAAACCTGTTAGTAAGTCAAAAAAAAAAAAAGAAAAAAAAAATTGATTCCCTCTCATTTCGGCCCTTTCTTTTTGTCCATATTACCTTAGTCTAGGTTTTCAACAAGATAAGAATCTTCATTCGAAAGTCATCTTCTCCAGAGACAACCCTAGCAGTAAGCTTCTGTCATTTCCCCAGCAACAATTGTTTTCAAATAAGTTTTCTTATTGTTCAAGGATCTACTCTCGCATAAAAATTGCTCCCAAGTCAGCCTTAGAGGCCAAAATCATCCTCTCTAACATCATTAGCCTCATGGCTGGTGTCACCTTCCTCTCTTTTTATTGACCACTCAATCTTTCATGATTGCCAATCAACAAATCTATCATTGTCATAAACTCTTCTAACTTCTATCCTAATGGATTGTTTGCTCCTTATACCCCTATCCATGTAGTTGAAACCCTTGGATCGTATGCTCTTAGAGCACTATCTTGACCTTAAAACCATCGGATCGTATGCTCTTAGAGTGCTATCCTGACTTTGAAACCATCGGATCATATGCTCTTAGAGTGCTATCTTAACCTTAAAACCATCAGATCGTATGCTCTTAGAACACTATCTTAATCTTGAAAACCCTTAGATCATATGCTCTTAAAGCGCCATCCTAACCTTGAAACCATCAGATCGTATGCTCTCAAAGCATTATCCTGACCTTAAAACCATCGGATAGTATGCTCTCAGAGCGCTATCTTGACCTTGAAACTAGCGGATTGTATGCTCTCAGAGTGCTATCTTGACCTTGAAACCAGCAGATGGTATGCTTTCAGAGCGCTATCCTGACCTTGAAACTATCGGATCATATGCTCTCAAAGCGTTATCTTGACCTTGAAACCTTGGGATCGTATACTCTTAGAGTGCTATCTAGACCTTAAAATCCTCGAATTGTATGCTCTCAAAGCACTATCCTGACCTTGAAACCCTTGAATCGTATGCTCTTAGAGCGTTATCCTGACCTTGAAACCCTCAGATCGTATGCTCTCAGAGCACTGTCTTGACTTTGAAACCTTCAAATCATATGATCTCAAAGTGCTATCCTGTCCCAAGCCAAACCTTTAGATTGCATGCTCTCAAAGTACCATCATAAGCCAAAAATTCTCATATCACATGCTTTTAAATCGCCATCCCGATTTTTTGTAACTCTTTATAAACCCGCCTAGGTTAGTGAGCCTAAAGAGGTATAGCCAGGTTTCGTTTCTTCACCAAATCCCAAAAATATCGAGTCTAAGATAGCTATTTAGTTGTTTAAAGTCATCCGAAGGGCAAAAATAGTGTCTCTTTGTCTTTAGCAAAGTTTTGTTCAAACTTCACCATAAAGAGAGGCAGCTGTAGACATCCAATTTTTGCTCCCATTATTTTATTTTATTTTTTATTTTTTATTTTATTTCTTCAATAGGTCCTAAATTAGTAAAAACACAAAAAAAATAGGAAATTAAAGAAAACTAAAAAAAATAAAGAAGTTTAGAAAAAACAAGAATTTTAGGAAAATCAAAAATAGGAAAAAGCACAAAAAATAAGAAAATCGAAAAAATATTAAAAAAAAAGGAAATCTAGAAAAAAAATATAGAAAAAATAAGAAATTTAGAAAATAAAAGAAAATAGAAAAAATAAGGAATTTAGAAAATAATAAATTTTTAGGTTGTTTAAATAGAATATAATTTTAATTTGAATAGTTTTGAATAAAAGGCTGTTGGGCCTGGGTTTAGATTTGAATCTAACCCTAGCTGACCTGGTTCATATGTACAATTGCATATATGAATACGGAAAAACCAATAGCCTAGCTGGATAAGCACTTGGACTTGATATGCATATGTCTTGAAGATCCTGGGTTCAATCCATGAAAGGTGCAAAATATATCTTTTCATCGTCACGTCATTTACTAACTTACTTCTAAGTATGATAGACACACTCCGACACATTCCTACACGCGCAACTATGTATTTGCACCATATATTATCCAGGTTCGTCCAATCTAAAATTGGAAAAAAAATCATATTATATTTAATTTTTTTCATCCTTAACTCGACCATGATACCTATAAATAGGGGTCTACTCTTCATTTTCAAAGGATGGTAACAAAAGCTTCAAAACATTTTAGAAAAACAAAAGTCGAAGCTTCCTCTCTCTAGCACGTTTCCTTTCTCTTTCTAAGACAGCATCCCCTATGGTGTTTTTTGACGAAAATCACCAGCATCGGATATTTCGAGCCGATTGGAGCCAACTGAGCTAACCCCGAGTCGATCGAACCGAATTGAGCCGACCGAGTCGAATTGAGCCCACCCCGAGCTAAAGTAAGCTGACCTCGACTTGATCGAGCCAAAGTGAGCCGACCCCGAGCTGATCAAGTCAACCACAAGCCGACTAAGCTGAAGTGAGCCAACCGAACCAATACAAGTTGAAGTGAGCCCATAAGCCGATTCAAGCCGCCTCTAAGCCATCCAAGCTGATCTAAAGGCAGTCCGAGTTAACCTAGTTTGTTTTTTTTTTTTTTTATTTGTAAATGTTATAAATGAGAAAAAGAAAAATGAATGAAAAAGAAAAAAAGAAAGAGAAGAAAATCAAAAAGAGAAAAAGAGAAAAAAAAAAAAAGAAGTAGTCTATTTATTTATTTTTTTATTTTAATAGAAATAGATATAATAAGTATAAAATAAATAAGATAATATAATAAAAATAAAAATAAATAAATAGGTTAGTGAATAAAAATCGTTTTAACATTTAGAAAAATTGAGTTTTCTCAAAATAAATGGACCTTGTTCCGAATTAGGACTATTTTAGAATTTTCAAAAATAAAACACTGATTAGAACCTTTTAAGAGAATTTCTTTGAATAAATTGAACTGAGTAAAAACATAAATCCAGCCTTTTTTCAAAAATTCAAATCAAACCACCTACTAAAGTTTTTATAAAAAAATTACGTATATCTGATCTTGAATAGCGGGTACGTAGTACCTACAAGGCAACGATAAAAATGAAAAAACTCAATTTTCCTTTTTCTTTAGTTTAGATTATTTCATTTGTCCAATTAGAATAGTTAAATTGAGTTCCATCTTATAAAATAAAAAGGTGATTTTTAAAGATTAAAGTTAATTTTGGAAAGTCAATGATACCCGTAAGGGTTTAAAAGTCTTAATCCCCGAATCCAGATTCTCTGGTTTTCAAAAAGACATTTTATAAATTGGTTTTTTAATCGATAAGCTAATGGCTAAGTTATAATCAATCAACCCAATTGATTATAACTTGGTTATAACTTAACTCTCTTTCCTTACTCCGATTGGGTGGCAATTCCAACATTTTTTCAAGTTGAAAAAAAATGGTTTTCTTTAAACCCTAGTCGAGGATCGGTATTAAATGGGTTGGGTTTAATACTGATTAGTATAAAGAAAACCTAATTTTATAAAAAAAAAACTAAGAGGGTGAACAACTAGGCTCAACAAGCTTTGATCAAGGAATTAAAAGGAAGGAATTTCAAGTAAGGAATGGAGTCCAGAGAAGACCATAGGTGAAGACTATGGTCGTAATTCCTGGTTATGAACTTCTTGTAATTAATTTCCATCGAATTTGAAGATTGTAGACAAAGTACAAGACTACAACCTAACTTTACGGCTGTAATCTTAGGGTGTGGTGATTCTATAATTTACAAATCTATTACTTTTATTATTTAATTATTTATTTATTTATTTTTTTGTAGATTTAGTCTAGTTCTTATAAATAGATGTTTAAACTTAGGTTTGTAGAGAGAGCATTGTTAGAGTAGAATCAGTTGGGTAAAATAACAAGGGTTTCTCTACTTTGCTTGTTATTTTTCTTTTATTATGTTGTCAATTTAATCTTTCTTACTAAATTGTTATTGAATCATAGTTTCTACTATGACTCTTGATATTTTTATTAATATTGTTAATTCAATCTATGATATTTGCATATTGAGATCTAATTGTATTTTTCTATTTTGTTCTTTAATTCAATTTTTACCTATGATTGAATTATTACATGAGTTCGCCATAGAGTTCGTGATTTCTTATAGTATGATTGGTACAATTAGACAAAACGAGCTGACTAAAATGTTTAGTGGTTCGATTTTTCCAAATTGAGGCAACCTAATAGCAAGATTCAAGGGTTTAATGCAATTTGTAGATACTCTATTATAGAAGCGATTCATATAAAGTACACTTCGGATTAGGATTTAATTAGAGATGTGAGTTTGATTAGTTCATAATAGGAATCTCCATGGTCCAATATTGCAATTGAGATTAAATAGTCTAGGTAGTAAATGACATAAGATTTATTAAGAAATATGCATTTTTCTTAATTTTGTTATTGACTTTGTTATTAATTTTATTTTTTTAATTGTTATTTTTAGCCTTTCATCTTTATTTGTTTTTATTATTTCTCTTTATTATATTAATTATTCAACTACGCTCTTTATTGTAAAAGTTAGATAATTTGAAAGTTCTAAGGAAAACCTTACTAAGTAATCAGGTTTTATTCACATGTATAGTTCCTTGTAAGATGGACTCTCAAACTTAAATATAACTCTATACTATAACTTGACTAAGTACACTTATTTAATATTGACCCACGCAAGCAACCATCATATGGCCTCTAATACTATAAAATGGTATTTCTCTTAGTTTAGTATTAAATTTGTTTCTTCACATCTTCCCAGTTCTTTTTGTAGATTCTTAAGACAATGATTGAAAGAGAACCTAAAAGCCAAAAAATCATCCATGAATACTTCCATTATATCTTCAATAAATTCATCAAATATTACCATCATGCATCACTGAAATGTTGCAAGTGCATTACAAGGGTCAAATGGCAAAAAACTAACATAAATGAAAAATGAAAGGAAGCAAAATCATTGTTTGCACTATGATACATATGCAAGCACTATTGCAATTGCATATATTTTAACCTACCAATAGCTTACATCAAGATATAACTTGATGGATCATTTAGTAAGAAGAAGAAGCCTCTGATGGCTACCAAGGAAAACCTTAGCAATCGCCCTTACACCTTGTCAAAGGACGTCAATAGTGATTAGGCTTGGTGAAGCCATATTAAATTAGCTATGAAAAACCTAAACTTGTATATAAGTATGGATTTGTCTAGCAAAGGAGATGGTAATGGCGAAAGGCAATCTTGATTGTCCTTTTAAGATACAATCCTTACAAATGTCCATGGTGCTTACAAGAAATTTTGTTTTAATTCAAATTCAGCGTCTCATGGAGATGGAGAGATAAAGCAAGATTCTAACTCAATTATTGCAAAAGAGAATAAATTGAATGAAGAAGCAACATCAGGGGTCTATTATGTGAAATTCTCAAGATTTGAGAGGGATATCCTTAGCGCACTATGGTAAAATACCTTTATTGCTAAAATCATAGGACCGAACCTAAGGTATAAAGACATGATGGATAGGACAAAATGAATGTAGAGATCTTTAAGCAATATTAAATAATCTATACAGGACTGGGGATCTATTTCATCACCCTTGAGAATAATCTTGACTTATAATAGATAATAAAGAGTAACCCTTGGTTCGTAAATGGGTACTATTTGGCCCTAAAACAATCGGAGCCTGGCTTTAGGTTAGACAAAGCATCCTTTAATTCAATTGTTGTGTGGGCTAGGATTGGAGGCTTACCAATTGAATATTATTCTCTATTGGCAATTCATTGAATCAGAGAAAAAAATGAGACTAGTCCTTCGATGTGACTCATATACGATCAAGCTAAAGCGTAGGAGATTTGCGAGATTTTGTGTTTAAATTGATGTAAATACTCCCCTAAAGCACACTTTAGTCTTAAATGATTAGGAATACCATATCCAATATGAGGGGTTGCTATATGTTTGTGAATTGTGTAGATAAGTGAATCATAATAAATTAAATTGTCCTTTTACTAAAAAAGGGGAAGATAAAGAGGAGGAAGTTGTAGTTTTAAATAACTCAACTCAAGATGATGCACACAAATGGAAATCCCAAAACCAAACGCCTAATGATGAAGGTATCCTTTTATCGAGGGAAGTTAATGAAGGAAGGGATAGTGGGCAAATAGTGTGTAATACCTTAGGATTTCAAGCCAATATGATAACCTTAAGTTTTGAGCTCTTAAATTTAGGGCATTGAGCAACGTTATCCTTTTTAGTCCAAACTTCATAATAAGGCTAGAAAAGTTGGAAGAAGTATCCTAGTAAAGTCAGTTTCTTAAAATAAACTATATAAAAGGATTACTTAAAAAAAAGTCAAGTTATCGATAAAGTCGATAATTATCAAAAGTGCGAAATTTGAGCTTTTAAATATAGCGAGATATTAAAGATAAATAATTTAACTTATAAAAATAATAAATAAAGTCGAATTATATATAATATACATGTATTGCATTATATGTATTAAATATATGTAGATATAATAATAAATTATAAAAATTAAGTAAATTAATATAAAATAATAGAAAATTAACTAAAAAATAAATGCATGAGTTACCAAATGATGTGACAGCATGGAAATAGCTTGAAAGCATGAGTCATCACTAGAATAATGTGAAAATGACACATAACACTTAGTTAAAACTTAGGAAAATGGGAAAATGACATATGGCATACCCATGTCCAATTTTTATTGAATTAAGTCAACTTGAAAACCTATAAATAGGACCCTAACCCTCATTTACAACATTTTTAGACTCTAAAAATACAAGAACGCAATTTAGAAAAATTAGAAAAAAAATAAAATAAAAAATAGTAGCAAATTAAGTCTAAGGCAGTTTAATTAGCTATCAACAACCTTATGTGAAGCGGCTTGATAGTTTGAAAGTTGGCTATGTGGGAGGTGTTTCCAATAAGGAGTAGTGGCTAGAAGTTACTGATTTAAGCAAATCCATTTTCTATCGATAAGTTATTTTATTTTCTAAAAATACTAAATTTACTTAGAAAAAAGTTTTCTAGGGTAACTTCATATTTATATTAATGTAGTAATTTTATTTTAATTAAATAGTTAGTGAAAATATAGGGTACTTAAGGAATTGCACTATTATGATAATTAATAAGATAACGTAAGATTAGTATTTTAAGTGTAAAATAGATGTTGTTCAAGTTTGGAAAGTGTGATTTTTAAGATTTTTAGTTTAAAACTAAAGCTTATCTAGGTTAATTACGAAGTTATGATAATATATAACCGAATCGGTAACGAGAAAGGGTATTTTTGAGCTTGTAACCATATTGACCAGTCTTGTTTCTTAAGATATATTAATAGTACTTGAAATAACAATTGTAACGATATGAAGTTAACTGAAATCAAATAAGGAATAAGTAAAATACAGTCAAATGAAGTTTAAAAATACAGTAGTGAAAGCTTATAAGAATTTGGGTTCGACCTGTAGTTGACTTAGAGATTGTGTTTATATTTTCCTATGCGTAATAAGTAAGAAAGGACCATGTTATGAAGTTTACGATTTTCACTACTATTGAGCCCCAGTAAGTGAATCTAACCAATGCTTGGAGTAGACATATTATTACTCATAACATTACGTGCTGTTTAATGCTGTGTTGATTGAATATGATTATATCTTGGGTGAACTGATATGCTACAATAGTAGATGCTGATGTGTTGATTTTGAATTATAGTAACTATATATTGATTAAAATGTTATATTGTTATGTTGGGTATTAATGTAGTGTTTACAAATAATTGTACTAACTTAGGAAGTTGAGTAATTGCTAACCCAATTTTTTAGGTATTCACCTAAGTGAACCCTAAGTAAGATGCTAAATTTTCATTAAGAAAAGTTCAAAAACTAGAATTAGATAACTAGGTTAAATAAAACTTAAAAACTTATTGTACTGAATGATATACTTAAGTTGTTATTACATAGCATGTTATAGCATGGCAATAAAAGGGACCTATGGATCAAAATTTTCAAAATAAGGCTTCCAAGTGACTAAGGAAAAAAAAAACCATGGCTTTATAAACTCAATTTTTGGAATCATATAGATTCTCATTGCCCAAGCAACTTAACTACTTAGGTAGTTTGATTTGGTAGACTATAGTGTATAGTGTAATTTGAAAAAACAAAGTTAGGGGTCTTACTCTCAAGCAACTCCTTATTGCTTCTTTGATTTGGTAGACTATAGTATGCAATTTAATTTGGTAAAACAAAGTTAGAGGTCCTACTCCCAAGCGGCTCCTTATTGCCTCTAGGTTCTTGGACGTTGTATCTAGATACTTGGATATGTCGACTAACTAGATCAGTATATTAGAAGGGCATAGAATATCAATGCTAATGCATGTTACGTACATGAGTATAGCATGCTGCATTGCTAGTAATAAATGCTTGGTTAAGCTAATGTATGCTTGAAGTTGAGAATGTTGGTTATGATTGAAATGTTTCATTTGTAATATTGCCCATGTTGTATCATTTGTTATCCACTTTCACTTAACTTTAGTAGCTGAGGGAATAAAATATTTTATCCTCAGGTCAACAATATCATAAAGGGCTTAACACTAAAGGGTATGTATACTGAGAGCAATAATTAGGGTCAACAACTTTTGGATGGAACTCATACTAAGCCAGGAGTCTTACTATTTTGAAGATGATAAAAAAAAAAAAAAAAAGGCTGGTTCATGTTTAGATGTAAATATTAGGTTGTACATATAAGTTGTAACCAAAAGTGCAGCTGAACTCCGATCTAGCAACCCCATTATCATATAAATAAAGTTTTCTTTAGATGAATGAGTAAGTTGAGTTAGTTTTTAACTAGTATCCTTATGTGATGGTGCATTTCGTACTAAGCTAGGATGTGACACAATGGTTATGTAGAACATGGAAAAGATATTTGATATAATCATAAATGAAGGTGAAAATAATGACTTGCAGTATGGAGAATAAATCAAAGTACAACACAAAAAGACGGCACATAAAAAGTAAGAAGTCAAAACAGGTAGCATTAACTCAAAACATGCCTCGAAGGGGAAAGAAAAGAGTTTCAAAATATTTAATAACGAGATGTTTGCCGAAGAAGGGACACAAAGGTTGGAAGGAGAAGAGACACAAGAGGGAAGAATATCTTTTAAATACATGAAGCCTTTATTTGGGAGAACAAACCGAATAAGTGATCAAAGTATTAATAGTGATAATAAAGAGAACCAACCACCATTGCTCTCAGGACACCCTCTCAAGAAAGACAGAAAAAAAACCCATCTCTGTAAACTTGATTAAGAAAATAGCAAGGAAACATGGTCAAGATGCTAGAAATGGAAGTATCTTTGCAACTTCTTCATAAAGATTCCAACACCCTAGTAGTGTACTCAAACCAAACCCTCTGGGAAGTGCAAAAGGGTTCAGATTCAAGGATGGTGGTAACAAAAGTGCAAACAATCGTGCTAAATCAAGTGAAGTGGAGAAAGACCCAACTTCTAGACATCTTGCTCCGACCCATCATTCAAAGGCTAAGAACACTCATTTAGGATCAAAGACTAATCCACATTAAGGAAGAACATATTCTTCTACTAAAGATGTCAATGTTTCAACAAGACATTCTAGGGAAGGACATTCTAAGAATTTTAGAGTGTGTTGGTTGATGGTTAAGAATGTCTTCCTACACCTAGAGATCCCAGTAGATATTTAGATGGTGCCCTTTACTCTGTCATTAATGGAGGAAGGCATAAGGGGAGTGGAGATAAAGGCTTGGGAGATGCAGATGTTCCTTCTATACACTCTATTTAGGCCATATCAATGGAATGTGGAAGTTGAGCACTTCCATCAAATTTATACCTTTAACTATTGGTGTAAAATGTTTACAACAATGGTTTCATCTAAATATACAATATAGATACCCCATTTTTGCCCCCATGTAATTTTAAATTTTTTTTTAAAATAGGGAATAGTATCCTGATTCAAAAGAAATAGGAAAAAAATAGAAAAAATCACAAAAAAAAAATAGAAAATTTAGAAAAGAAAAGGCATAAAAATAGAAAATTTAGAAAAGTTTAGAAAAATAGAAAATCTAGAAAAAAAAAAGAGAGAGAGAGAAAATTTAGAGAAAATACAAAAAAAGTAGAAAATTTAGAAAAAAAAACCAAAAAAAAAAAGAGTAGAAGTTTATTAAAAAAAAAAAGAGAGAGAGAAGTAGATAATTTAAAATAAGAATAGGAAATTTAAATAACTTTATTTTTTTAAATATCATTTGAGCTAGGTCTTAAATAAATATTTTGCATAAAGGGTATTGGGCTAAGGTTGGAAATTAATTTAGCTCCAGCCACCCAGTTTATATATGCAATTTGATTATATATATAAACAAAGCATTGGTCAACAGTCTAATGGTATTATACTTAAACTTAGCATAGCATATGGGTTAAAGGTCTTGGGTTCAAATCTCTTAATAGGAATTTTGTGCCTTTTTCTCTTTTTTTTTTTAAAGAAAAGTACATATGGTAGAGGGGCATTGGGCTACATGTCGATGACTGACACGTGGTGTACACTTGTTCGGCTATGCGACTAATGTGGCACCACATGAGCACACTTTCTTCTCCTTTTCTTTCCCTTTCCGTCTCTTTCCCTCAATTTCCCTAGGTGCTTTCTCCTTCATTCTAGCTTAATGGCTCATGTTTAGACCACCTTAGTGTAGGATTTCCACACCATTCCACTCAAATTTTCAGTGGAATCATATACTACACTTAGCTTAGTTTTGAAGCCTACCAATTTTGCTTCCCAGTTCTTATATTTCCCAATCAAAATTAGATCAAGAAAATCATAAAGAACTTAAATCCGAAATTTTAGCTCCACTATGGCCCTTCAATCTGAGCTTCTATAGAAACTTTGGAAACTTCTATGACATTTATAGGGCAAGTGTAGGTACCAATAAACAAATCTTGACCAATAATGAATGCAAATTTATAATCAAATTCGTACTATAAACCCCACAAATTTTACGTTTTAGACTTTGAATCAAATTTGAAGAACCAATAATATTCCCTAAGCTCAATTAAACCGAAGAAATTAAAACTAACAAAATTTTAAATCAGAACCTTAAAAACAAACTCAAAAAACCTTAGAGATAAAGCTCTATAAACCTTAATAACGTTCAAAGACTCTAAACCTAAGTATGCATGACCATAAATTAAAAATTTGAATCGAATAAAAACTCTAAATCCCAAACCCTAAAGTCATAAAACCTTAGATTAAACTTTAAATACAATAAAAACCTTAAATGAAAATATTTAACTTGAATTACATAAATCACATAAACTCAATAACGAACAATATGAGATATTTACAAATGATAATAATCAATCAAATCAATTCAATTAAGATAATAAATTAATGGGATTACTAATTTATCCCAAATAATACATTTTCTCCAAAAGTAACACTAAAATCATAAGCATACCTTCAAAACTCTCAAACCCTAGTAAAACCCTAAAATGCGAGAAGCCCTAAAACGAACTAAAAACTCTAATTTAGTATCAAAAGCCTTAATTTAATTAATAAACTCTAATTATATAGCCACATTATTAAGTAATTATGAATAATTCACTAAATTGCTGGAACAACCCCAATTTGCCTTCTAAAATCATAATTGATTAGCGATAATCGATTCTAACCTTTAGAAACCCTAAATTAATTAGATAAAGTGATCCAATAAGCTTGATTAACTTAATTAAATATAAAAAACCCTAGGCTATACTAGTAATTAGAGTCGTAAGCTTAAATTGCATTATAATCATCTACATGCATTCATGCATTGTAATTATGCATTATAATTAGCTAAAGATAATCACAATTAACTATATAGGAAAAGATAATTAGTTGGAAAAATAAGGACTCACTCACCTTTAGTAGACAAACCATTACCTCAATTGGCAAAAATCACATAAAGCAAATTGGTCCCCACTTGTGCTAGTACCATGCAACCAAGAATGGAAGAGCTTTGTTCTCTACTACACCCACTCATAATTAACCCCTTCTTTCACCCCTCTATTTGCATTTTACTCCATATTCTTTCCTAGAATAAACCCTAAGAACACTCTCTAAACATACAATCCACAAACAAAAGAAAAACATGAAGGAAGGAAACAAGAGTAAGCTTCTCAAACCTAGCTATGCACCCAAATGCCCCAAGCTATAACTCTCCATCATCACCTCCAAGCAACACAAAACCACTTGCATTTGAATTCTCTTTCATCCCCTTTCTTATCGACGAACATCCTTGACTAAAGATTCATTTTGTTTTCCAAAAATGAAGTGAAATGAGATCCTTCAAATTTCCACCATAGTAAACTTACACCTTTTCAACTTTCCTTTTAGTTTGAGTTTATGAGCATGATTCTTAGGCTTAAAAACTAAGGAAAAAAATTATTAAAAGACCACCTTTGTTTACCATGTGTACATGCCCATACATGTGCATTTTCTTAGATTTTTAGTGTAGTAAACATGTTATATGTAAGTTTAGAAACCCATAAGTTATAGTAAGATGATAACTTAAAGAAAAGTGGAAGAATCATTATCATATCTTCATTCTAATGCTAGGGCCAAAACATATGTATGTATATCCCCACTATATTTTTTATTTATCATGTTTATTTTGGTAAAAAATGGTTTTAGGTATATTTTAGTGGTAGTTTGATGCATATTCTAGTAGGTTAAGTACATGATGTATAGAAAGCCCTAAAAAAATCAACTTAAACACCCTAAACATGTTGAACAACATGCTACAAAATGTTTATTAATAGGTTAATCATATGATTAATTAAAGATAACTAAGATTCAAGACTTAATCTTGCAATATAATAGGCTAAACAAGGCTTATAGTAAGTAGTTAGGCCTAAAATGGACATTAGGTTTAGAAAAAAAAAACCGCCTTGAGACCTAATGAACCATTAGTATCAAATCTAGAACTCATGACAAAATGGGTCATTTAATCATTTTAGCAAACTATTAGGCCCATTGGATTGACATAAAGTCAAGATATGAGCCCTAAGATATAAATTAGGCTTAAATTTAACTAAAAGGCTCACAAATCGAGCCTTAAGCCCACTTAATCACTCATGACCAGATTTGTAACTTTGTGAAAAGTAGACTAAACTTGGGACTAATAATAGGCTTAAGTCTAAAAAGGCAAGTAAGATTGGGCTTAAGGCCCTAAATTATAAAATGAGCCCAAAGTGCTTTAAGAAAACTAAAATACAAACCTAAACAATACATGACTAGATCTAACCTAACTTAAAAAGACTCAAAGGAAGATATTCAAAAGGCCCACTAAACCTTAAGGCACATCCAAGACATTTACTATAAGCCCCTTAATGAGTTGAAGCTTTAAACTTACAAAAAGAGTCCGTTTAGGCCCATAAGAGCAACACCAAGGCCTAAAATGAAAATCGAAAGTGTTAGGCCAAAAAAAGTTCACTAAAAATACTTAAAAGAAATCTCAAAATATCAAGTGGAAGGCCTAAGAAAAAAAACTAAGCCTAAACCCTAAAGTGACTAAACTCACCTTTTGGGTGCACAAACTTATAGGACTTAAATTGAAAACTTGTTCACCTTAAAACCCAAAAATGACCTTGCTAAAGGAAAGAACACTCAAAAACAATTAAATCGACTATAAAAACGCAAAAAATAGACTTAAAATAAAGAAGGTAAAGCGAAAACATGTTTTAACTGTACTTAGGGATTAAGGCAAGCTTTAGTAATTAGGTAGAGTTTTAGGTTCTTGAAGAAGCCCTCTTCCTATTACTTACATACATATTATTGTTATGTTTTAAGTGGCTTAATTTGTAATTCCAAAACCTCAAAGTTCAGGACAAGTAAGCAAGCAAGCCAGGTGAGAGAGTTTCAATGAGGTATTTCTTATTGATAGCCATTTTTCGATAATTATTATGTGGGCTTATACTGATCGACTCAATACTTAAGGCTGATCCAATTATCCAATCTAGATATAATCTCTATTGATTTACTATAAATACCAGGAAAGAGCCCCAAGTAAAAGGTCCTCTTTCAATCTCTCTCACTCTTTATATTTTGCCATAAGTTTACTCTTACGAAGAGAGTTAACTTAAGCATCGGAGTAGCCGTACCAAAGCATCCATCGGTACCCTCCATTGCCGTTTTCTCATTTTACAGGTGTTCATTAATCAGGACAAAAATCAATCATCAACAATTGGTGCCGTCTATGGGAATCAAGCAACACAACCCTACGATTTTTTATGATTTGTTGGAGTTTTGCTCTTCCCCTTTCGTTTTAAATTCGCATTAATCTCTCTTTTCTTTGTATTCTGATATCTAAGGATGCATCGCGTAGTTAGAATTTTTCAGTAACTTTTTCGCTGTTTATAATTCGTTTGTGCGGTTGCAGTTCAAAACACCACCATAGCTATAGCTTGACATGTTTTACACTTAGATTTTGGATCACTGGGGAATATATTTTGCAGGAGGAGTGTATTGTTCTCCTCGAAGAATACGTGCAACCAGAAGCAAGGGAGCATAGTATTGTTCCTCTTGCGCATGAACATTTTCTTTTTATGCGCAGCGGTTTTCCATTTGCGCGTGATGGTTTTCTTTTTGTGCGTAGCAGTTTTCCTCTTGCACATGACGGTTTTCTTTTTGTGCACGGTGGTTTTCCTCTTACGCATGGCAGTTTTCCTCTTGTGCACAACAGTTTCCTTTTTACTTCTTTAAAATTTCTAGTAACGACAACTACAATTGGTTAATAATCAACTCCCTCCCAATTGAAGCTGAGTCCGAGTAGGGGAGATGCTGAACTACAATTTTGTACTTCAACCAAGAACAGTTGAGTTGTTCGAAGACAAATGCTCGACTATATCTTTTCCGTCAAACCAAATCAAGTCAATAAAGACTTCCACAATAGCATGGCCCAAGCTTTATTCCAAGAAATAAGAGCTCACCGAACCCGTCGAGCAAGTCAATGTTCGAGCTTCCATCCACCATGCCGAGTTACTCGACTCCATGTCACGTTACCGAGCTCAGCAACAAATTGAGCCAAGCTTGTTCTTGTTAAAGCCGAGCTTCACCCAGTATCTGCTACCCAAGTCTTATGTAGTGGGTGACTTTAGGATAGTGAAGCGGCAACGCCAAATCTTCATGCCGACCTCCATGTCTTAGGAAAGTTTGACAATTGAAAACCGCGGTGATAGACATTATGGCATTACCTGGATGTGATTGGAATAGTTTATTTGGGTTTCTCAGTAGCCGAGCTCTACACACGCATGGCAAAAATCCTAGGCACACGCTGATTATGTGGCAATCAAAACAAAAGCGAATTCACAACAACAGATCCTACAAGCTGAGTAATTCAACTGATCGGCAAAGAGAGTAAGCCTTCATAATCCAAGCTGTGAAGTATTTCCGAGCTCACTCTAAGCTCTAAGCTCTGATATGCAATAGAACCATGCCGAGTGTCGAGTGGCTGTGAATGTATGCTTCTACACAAGCTAAGTGTCTGGAACTTGTAGCAGCAAAAAGCAAGTGATAAGTTCAAGTCAGAATCACATCATTTCGAACACCGTTCAAACTCCAATCTAAAGGATGCCGAGTTGAGCTACTCGTTTTTCGAGATATACGATATGGCCGAACATACCATTATATCGTGATATGTATCGAACTAGTAGCCCTCAACATGTCGAGTTGTTCTGTATTGGTGGGGAGTATTGGCTATTGCGCTTTATCCTATCTCGTCAAATGTCGACTCCAAGCTTTGCGCTGCATTGACGAGAAGTCTATCGATCACTTTAGCCGATTTATCCTATTTCGTCAAATGTCAACTCCAAGCTCCGTGCCGTATTGACGAGAAGTCTGTCGAACACTTTAGCTGAGTCAAATACCCTAGCTATCGACCACACGACAATCCAAGATGCCAAGAAGCTTATGCCGAATGGACGCAAAGCTTCGGTCGATTAGTCGAATGATTCTGGGTTTTATATGGCATGGACAAGATGACGATCTTTACCAATCATTGCCAAGTAGGAGGTGGGATCCAAGCTAAATGCTGAGTTATTTCGGCAAATAGTGCCGAGTTATCCATGGCCAAGCCGTATACTGATGAGGCCAAGCAACTTCAATATGTTCATGAACAGCATATTGGAAACAGTCCGAGCTCCGTACAAGCTTCGAGCTCCCTACAGTAATGGCCTAATTGTTTTTCATTTCAACTAAGCTGCAACTTCCACTTGACTGAGCACTTCCTAAAGGCAATTTATCTAATCTTCACAGCGAATAGTAAACGCCGAGCTACTAACTCTTGTCAAGTAATTGTTCTTTTGGGTGATTGCCAACTGCTGTTGCCTATTTATTGACTAGCTCATGTGCCACGACGAATCATGATGTTCATCACACAGCATGCCAAGAAATTCTATCTCCAAGTTAAACATAGATGAAACCTTGCACGTGAGGCCGAGACAGTTGTACATGCCAAGCCATCCTCTTTTATATTTGTCTAGCCGCTACAAAAAATACAAGTAGAAAAATGCCCACTCATGCATTCTGAGCATTTCGGCAGTCAATCTCAATACAAGCGCATCCTGAAAGCGCTGAACTTCCATGTTCCGAGCTTTCGAGCACTTGAATATTTTGAAATATCTCGGTAGTTGGCATTCAAAATGTCTCCGCCTTCCAGGGCGGAGCAATCCACATGCCTTGCTGGATTTTCTGAGAATCCACATTAGCAAGTCCTACTAAGCTATCAGATTATTGAGTCGAGGTTTCTTATCTATCTATTTACCAAATTAATTTGAGCTCAATTGTTGAAGCTATATGCCGAGACTTCACTTTTCAAGTAGACCGTAGCAACTCAAAACAAAGCACAAAGAGAAAAGGAACACGATGACTCGGGCCTTGTTAAGTAATTGATGAACAGCTCCAAAAACCGAGTAAGTACCTATTGAGCTTGACAAGCCTGAGGACACTTGTTGTAAATTCTAGTATAAGCTGATGAAAAACTTATCCATATCATATACAAGGACTATTTCATATGACTTTTACAATCCAAAATGAGCTTACGTGACTTCAAGAGCCCCACTAACGCATTAATTCATATTAATGAAAGATGAGTAAAACCTCTCTATTATTATTTCTGAATCATTCAATTATTTATTTTTATTATACTACTTTATGTTATGCTACGCGTTAATCAATTAACGATGTTCACACTTGATTCATGCACAAAATATTATTTATCTATGTGATGCTCCAATGAGAATTTAAAGACGAATTGGGATTAAAGAAACACCCTCAATTTTTAGCCCACACAAAGTATAACTTGCTAACGGGCTACTCCTAAATAGTTCTAAGCCCTATACACTACAAGTGACAAGCAAATCACAAAGCACTAATTCTTAAGTCCTATACTTTAATGGACCAAGAGCCAGTCAACCTATCTTATGACTTAGCACAAGTTATACCGAACTTAGGCGACTTTCATGCTTTCCTCGACTTTTCAAGCACATTAGCCTTTTTAGGCCTTCGCTTCCTTAGGTGCTTCGGCCTCTTTAAACCTTTGCCTCTTTAAGTGCTCTCGCCTCTTCAGGTTTGTCAACCTCTTCAGGCACTCTTACCTCCTTAAGCACTCGTGTCAACCTCTTTAGGCCTTCGTCTCCTCAGGTGCAATAGCCTCTTTAGGCATATCAGCTTCTTTAGTCCTTCGCTTCTTCAAGCTTCAAGCACTCTGGGCTCTTCAGGCCTTCGCCTTTTTAGGCATACTAATATTTATAGGTGCTCCGATTACTCTTGTTTTTCACCTTTTTAGGCCTTTGCTTCTTCAAGCCCTTTAGTTTCTTCAAGCTGGGATTAGAAACCTTTCCAAAAATCCCACAAAATCAACCTCCTTATATACTCTCTTTTCCGACTTTGTCACCAAAGAAAGTAAAGGGCAAGTATTGATAGGCATTTTTCGATAATTATTATGTAAGCTTATATTAGTCGACCCAATACTTAAGCTCGGTCTAACTATCTAGTGTAGATATAATCTCCATTGACTTACTATAAATATCAGGCAAGACCCCCTAGTTAATGGTCCCTCTTCCATTCTCTTTCACTCTTTATATTCTGCCATAAGTTTACTCTTTATAAGGAGGGTTGATTTAAGCATCGGAGTAGCCGTGCTGGAGACCCTTCTAGTGCCCCCCATTACTATTTTCTCATTTTACAGGTGTTTACTGATCAGGATGAAAATCAACCATCAACATTACTTACTTGTGTTTGATAATTACTTGAAGTTCTATTACTTACCCTTGGTTGTGATGGGAATCAAGCTACGAGACCCTTGACCTACAGTCGAGCCCGAGGCCTAGAGGAGTTGGCACCACAAATCATCATGTTCTAACCAACCCCTACTGAAGCCGAATACTTACTTGTCGAGTCATCCCTAATGCCATGCCGTATGACCACCCTTTATTCTATAGCATGCCGAGTTTATGACTCTCAATAGCTGAGCTGAACAATCACTCGGCATCACCCTTGCCGAGATGCCAAGAGAGAGAATCCGGACTGATTAAGCCATCCCTACCCAAACAAGCTCATCTGTCCGTACTTTTTATCCACATCTCCTAACAACCCCGCTAATGCCATATCGCCACGTATACAGTATCACATGTAGACCAATGATTATTTTTCTTGTATATTCATTTTTACCTCTTTGTGACATATACATTGCCCCTTTATAAAATGTCCTTTTTGTCTTTTTCCTTTTAGGTAAATTGTCCTAATTTGCGAGTATAAATACCTCTATACTTGTAGTTATATCATATCAGATTATATTCAATACACTTTTGAGTACTTTCTTCCCTACATAAACACTATTGTTTATTCTCGGCATCACTCTTATTCTTTCCCTTAAGCAAGCTTAGGTGGAAAGTAACCTCATCGAACCAATTCGTACGTCACAGCAAATTGTGACATGAGTCCTCGAAAGTTCTATTAGTGCATCATATCCTCTAGAGCTGTTCGAGAGTTTTTCTTACTGTTTTCATCCTTTACTTTCACCCTTTCATACCTTTTCCCCATTGATCCTTTTTGAGCTTTCTGCAAGCTCGATCCCATGTAGCAACTGGCCTTGTCTGTTCCTAGTTACAATTTGCAACATCTTGGTATCAGAGCGAAAGTTTTGTGTGAACTATAGTTAACTCTTCTTAGATTTCTGTTGTGCTTTGTTTTGCCTGTATGAAACAGAGTCAGTTATTGAGTTCATTTGACTGCAGTGTTATTCGTTGTTCACTTTCTAAAGTATTTGTTTAAATTCTAAATTTATGAGGAAAAATGACAGACCCAAATATGAATGTTGGTACCAGTGATGATAGTGAAGTTGGCCACCATGGGTGTTAGTCTCAGGGAACTCTCAGAAGCACTAACGAGAGACTCGATGAAGTAGCTAATCTCCTGGTAGATCTAACCCGAGCTATTCATGCAATGTCTTGTCGACCCATTAAGGCCACGTAAAACACTTCACAAGCTGCTCAACCTATTAGGAGTCAAAACCTAGCTCAACCATTTCAAGGTAAAGGAGTTAATAGACAATTAAGGTGAAGGATAGACATAAGAGAGCTTAATGAGGAGGAAGAAAAGTATTTTGAAGAGGAGCGTGTACGAGTCCCTAGAGCATTAAACCATGTGAAGCTTCGGATTTCAAGTTTCAATGGATCTAGGAATGTTAACGAGTATCTAGATTGGGAAGAGAAGGTAGAGTGTGTATTTGATTATTACCAGTATGAGAATTATGAGAAAGTAAGGACTGCTGTCGTTGAATTTTCTAGATATGCTGCTATGTGGTGGAAGAATTTTCCGACCATGAGAAGAAGAAAGGTATATACCGAGAGACTAATACTTGGCCCGAGATGAAGAGGGTGCTTAGAAACATATTTGTGCCCATACCTCTAAGACACTTTCACACGGCTTCAGGAGTTGAGACAAGTAGGTCAAACTGTTGATGAGTACATTCAAGAATTCTAAATGCTGATGATACGATGCAAAGTGGAGGAACCACCAGCCCGAATAGTATCAAGATTTGTTACTGGATTAAGAGGAGACATCAAAAACATTGTGGAACTCTAACGATTTGATATGATAGATGAAGCATCTAAGATTGCACAACATGTGGAGAGACAAAAAAGAAGTCAAGCAACAACCCAAATACTGACTAACCGACCTGGATAGACCAGTAATCGAACTCTGCCGAATACCGAGCCGAGTAGAAGGGTTGATGTCAGAGCCGAACAGAAAAGCCAACCTGAAGATGTAGTGCTGACCCGAATGTATGAGAAAGGTTAAGGGTCTGGCAGGAAGACCAGCCAGATCAAATGCTTCAAGTGCCAGGGGTTCGAACATATGGCTACTCAGTGCCTGAACCGAAGGACGATGGTTATTAAGGGAGACATCCCGAAGTCAGACATAGAGAGTACGGATGAGGATCCCAAAGAGGAGGAGGTTCCTACCGAGAAAGAGTTGATTAAGGAAGACATGTATGCCGAGGACTTAAACCAGCCACTAATGGTTGTCCAACGCACTATGAGCGTAGAACCCTCACGAGAAGAAGAGCAAAGAGAGAACTTATTTCATATCACCTGCAAAGTGAATGAACAGATGTATGCCCTCATCATGGACAATGGAAGCTCCACCAATGTGGCGTCAACCGACCTTATCTCAAAATTGAGGTTACCGACTGTTGAACATCCGAAGCCGTACAAGTTGCACTAGTTGAGAGACAAGGGAGCATTATACATCAATCAACAAGTATTACTACTAATAACTATCGATAATTACTCCAACTAGATTCTCTACGACATACAGCTATGTACACTTCCCACATGTTGCTAGGAAAACAATGGTTGTTTGATAGGAGAGTCATCCATGACGATTATAGGAATATCTACATGTTCAAGAAGGATGATTGGAAGATTATACTGAATCTGATGCCACCGTAAGAGGTTCACAAGTTACAGATGAAACTTACATGCGGATTGAAGAAGGCTCTGGTGATGAGTAGAGCCGAGCTCCGAGAGGCCATTATTGACAATGAACCGACCCTCCTTTTGGTCAGGCGACTATTAGAAATGAAGGGGCAAGATGAATTACCCTAAGAGGTAAAGGAACTATTAGATGAATATACCGACCTGTTCCCAGAACAGTTACCTAAAGGGTTGCCCTTGACCCGAGGCATAGAGCACTGCATTGACTTAGTACCCGGTGCTATACTACCGAACAAGCCAACTTATCACATGAATCCCAAGTAGGCATTTGAGCTTCAACGTCAAGTCAATGAGTTGCTAAAAAGAGGATACGTAAGAGAGAGTCTCAGCCCTTATGCTATGCCTGCACTTCTAATACTGAAGAAGGATAGAACCTAGCAAATGTGTGTTGATAGCCAAGCCGTAAACAAAATCAAGATTAAATCCAAGTATCCGATCTCAAGGCTAGAAGACATGTTGGATGAACTGAGTAGAACTAAAATTTTCAACAAGATTGATCTCAAATCTGGCTACCATTGAATCCGCATGAGGTTAGGAGATGAGTGAAAGACTGCGTTCAAAACTTAACATAGACTTTACAAGTGGATGGTCATGCCCTTCGGCTTATCGAATGCCTCAAGCACCTTCATCATGAGGCTTATGAACCATGTGTTAAGACATTTCATTGGGAAGTGTGTCATGGTGTACTTCGATGACATCTTGATCTACAATGCTGACATGCCGAGTCATTGTAAACACATCAGAGCACTCTTGGATATTCTTCGTACTGAGAGATTATTTGGCAACTTAAAGAAATGTTGTTTTTACTAGCATAAAGTCGTATCCTTGGGCTATGCAGTCAGTAAGGGAGGCTTACAAGTTGATGATGAGAAGATTTAAGCAATTATTGAATGGCCTACCCCTGCTAGTTGTGCCGACATAAGAAGTTTCCATGGAATAGCTTCGTTTTACCGAAGATTCATCAAGAACTTCAGTACCCTCGCTACACCACTTACTAAATTAACAAAGAAAAACACTGACTTCTGATGGGGAGAAAGGGAGGATAGGAGTTTCGCCGAGATAAAGAAGAAGTTGACCTCCACCCTGATGTTAGTGCTCCCTGACTTCAAAAAAATTTTTGACCTAAAGTGTGACGCATCAAACATTAGAATAGGCACTATCCTAATGCAGGATGGCCAACTAATTTCCTTCCATAATGAGAAGCTCTAAGGACCCCAGTTGAATTACTCCATATATGACAAAGAGCTCTTGGCACTAATTCAAGCACTACAAGTGTGGCAACACTATTTACTACCAAGAGAATTTGTCATATACACATACCAGGAGTTATTGTGGCACCTCCGAAGTCAAACCAAACTATCTAAACGATAAGCGAGATGGGTTAAATTCCTTGAAAGATTCAATTTTGTGATCAAATACAAGCAAGGAAAGAGCAACGTGGTTGCAGACGCTCTTTCGAGGAGACATGCACTCTAGTCAAAACTGTAGACTAGACTGTTTGGTTATACGAGTATCAAAGAACAGTACTCCAACGATCCATACTTTAAACTAATAATTTTGCGATGCTTAGATGGCAAGACAGTGGACGAGTATTCTATGGAGGATGGCTATCTGTTCCAAGGGGGGGAAACTGTGTGTACCAACTTATTCCCTATGGGAATTATTAGTTAGAGAAGCCCACAGCAACGGACTCTCTAGACACTTTAAAGAACAGAGGACCTGTAAACTATTAAATGCCCGATTCTTTTGGCTGAAAATGCGAAGGGATGTGCACCAAGTAGTCGAAGGCTGTGCTATGTGCAAAAAGGCCAAGTACCGAACCGAACAAGGGAAAGTAACGCCCCTACCTATTCCGACAAGACCGTAAATTGAGCTAAGTATAGACTTTATTCTTAGACTGCCAAGAACTGCCTAAGGAAAAGATTCTGTAATGGTCATTGTGGACCGATTCCATAAGATGGCACACTTCGTGCCCTACACCAAAACTAACGATGCTTTGGCTATTGCTTCTCTTTTCTTACAAGAAGTTGTGCAGATACACAACATGCCAAAAAGTGTAGTTTCCAACAGAGACTTGAAGTTGTTGAGCCATTTTTGGAGGACCCTATGGTATCGGCTGCAAACCAAATTACTCTTCAGCACCTTATGTCATCCCCAAACCAACAGCCAAACAGAGGTGGTTAATCATACTTTGGGTTCACTACTATAAGCTATAGTAGGCAAGAACTTAGCCAATTGGGACATTTGCTTACCAGTGGTCAGGTTTCCTTATAACCAAACCGTACATGACACCACCAAATAGACCCCTTTCAAAGTGGTCTATGGGTTCAATCCCAAGTTGCCCCTCAACCACAACCCTATACCCCCACCAGCACAAGAGGACCCCGATGGCTTGACCAAAGCACAATCTCTTCAGCACATCTATAATAAGGTCACTCGGTACATCAACCAAGCTACTAAAAGAATGCGTGAAAAGACCTAAGGTCAGTTGGCTAAACAATTTTAGCTTGGAGACTTGGTATGGCTACACCTCAACAAAAAGCGGTTCCCGAACAAAAGGAAGAACAAATTACCTTTCGAAAGCAGAAGGACCTTTTAGAATCCTTTAGAAGATTAGTGACAATGCCTACAAGTTAGAGCTACCTAAGGACTATGGGGTTTCTAATGCCTTCAACATTGCCGATCTCAATCTATATCACCTTGACGAAAGACTAAGCGAACATTATTCAAATTTGATCCCAAATCCATAATAACCCAGAAGGAATGACCAAGCCCAAGGACTAGAAAGGCTAGCATGATGAATCCTCATGTTTCAACCAACCCCTACCGAAGCCGAATACTTGCTTGCCGAATCACCTCTAATACCGTACCGTATGATCGCCCCTTATTTTGTAGCATGCCGAGTTTACGACTCTCTATTGCTGAGCCAAACAATCACTCAGCATCATCCTTGCTAAGATGCTAAGAGAGAGAATATGAACTGATTAAGCCATCCTTACCCAGATAAGCCCATCTATTCGTACTTTTTTTCTACATCTCCTAACGACCCCGCCAATGCCGTAACGCAACGTATATAGTATCATATGAAGAACCTGTAGCACTAATGATTATTTTCCTTGTATATTCATTTTTGCCCCTTTAAAAAATGCCCTTTTGTCTTTTCCCTTTTGGGAAAGCTGCCCTAACTTGCGGGTATAAATACCCTTATACTTGTAGTTGTATCAGATCAGACTATATTCAATACACTTTTGAGTGCTTTCTTCCCTGCGTAAATACTGTTATTTACTCTCGGTATCACTCTTATCGTTTCCCTTAAGTAAGATTAAGTGGCAAGTAACCTCATCGGACTAATTCATACGTCACATCAAATTATGCTGTGAGTCCTCGAAAGTTCCATTGGTACATCATATCCTCTAGAGCTATTCGTGAGTTTTTCTTACTATTTTCATCCTTTACTTTCACCCTTTCATACCTTTCCCCCATTGATCCTTTTCGAGCTTTCTGTAAGCTCGTACCCATCCAGCGACTAGCCTTATCTATTCTTAGTTATGGTTCGTAATAAGTTGTTTGTTAAGTGACCGGTTGTTCTATATGCCAACATTTATGTAATCACCTTGTTAAAATTGGTAAGTTTAAATATTTAACCAAAACAACCTGATATACTTGTCACATATCTGTAATCCATTATTTGTAAATTGTGATGTCTATAACTTTGCCAAGTTTTTGAAGAATTTCCTAAAATATATTTTTGAAATGCTTTACAATTCAAAGAAAAATTTATCAACTTAGTAAGTACTCATAGCAATCTCCTGTAACATTTTACTTATTGAGGCAAAGCTAATAGACCATCTTCAGTTGATTGATAGCGAGTAGCCTAAGTTAGGACTCATATGATTGTGCTCATAAGGCATTATATAGATTTGTTGATAGTGAGTGCATAGGGCATTGTATTGATTGTTGATAATAAATAGCCCTAGATGGGGTTCACTTAATTGATTAAGATGGTGTTATCGACTAAGGTAATAGTCGAGTTCCATTAGTTGGGATGATACCCTCATGCAGGTAGGGTGAGGTGCCCCGTACGGTTAAGTACAGGGGATAATCAACATGTAGATGACATAAATCTATACCTTCCATAGTTCTAAAGCCTCATGGATGTATTGCTTGCATTCATTTCATATGTAGCTAAACTACATGTTTGTTAATAATTCTTGATAACTTGCTTAAATAGTAATGACAAGAGACAAACTCACTAAGTTGTGGTATGCTTACCCCCCCTAACGATTCCTTTTTGTAGGTAACCAAAAACTAAGAATAGGCTAAGATCAAATTGCAGAGTGTTCCTTAAGTAGCTAGATTAGATGGATAAGATTACTTTAGTATAATGTATTAGTTAAGCTAGATCTTTATAATATTTAGTAACTCTTGATGTCATAGAACTTTAATTATTCCATCTCATTGTTTAGTAAGTGATTCCAACTCTCTACGATCTTGGTAGATTGTGGATTGTTAGGTTACCTTAGTTGCTTATATAAATGAGTAAATGTAAGTAAAATAAATAAGCACTCTTAAAAACTTGCAAGTTAGAGGCAAGTTAGGCAAGTTCGAGTCTTGTAACCTCTAACTTGCAAGGTATTCTCTATATCATAGGTGCACACATGATATGAGGATTTTAAGATAAACTACTAGGCCCCCTTGTGGAGCATTACACATACTCCTTGTATGGTCAAATGTGAGCTTTAATTCTCTGAATTCATGGCATTTTTTGACTTACCTTGATCATTTGATATTCACCCAATATAAATAGGAGCTTCAACAAGTGTTCTAACCATCAATCTTTTATCCTTTCTTCCTCAACAAACACATACATTCTATTTCACTCTTTAAGCTAGTCATAGCGTTTCTCTCTCTAAGAATTGGCTTCGTTCAAAAGTCTTTGAATGAAGCCAACCACACACCTAGTCTCCCCATGTTGTAAGCAATCGAACCTAAGCCTTCTTGCTTACTACCGTACCTCTAATGAATAGAACCCACCACTTTTGTTTTTAACTAATAGTGGCCACCATCTCAAATACCAACATCCGCTATGTTTTGGCCTAACTTATTATCATGGTTGAGCTCACCTTGGTCCATAACCCCAAACCTAACCACCCATTTACACCCATTAACCACTATGCTTGCCGCCCAAATAACCATAGTCGCCACCACTCTCTGACAACCACTAAACAAGCACCAAACCACGAGGTGCTTTGACTAGCCCCACTAAACCTAATAAAGCTCTCACAAAAACACCCTTCCTTGCTTGTTTTGGTTGATAAATTGGCCCGAATTGCTCCTTCGCCATTGCCTTCGTTATCCTTCTATAGAACATGTGCAAAGTATGTGACTTGGTCAACCAACACTGATCCAACCCGTCCAACCTAAAGCTCTAGATTTGGCTCCGACTTGCGTGCTCCTTTGGTTCAATCCTTTTCTATTTCTTGTTTCGATTTTGTAATTTTTCTTTATTGTAAATATTGTAATTGTAATTGTAAAAAAATAAAGAAAAAATCTGAAAAGGAAAAAGAAAAAAATATAGGTAAGTTAGTTTATTTTTAATTTCTTCAATGAAACAAAGAAAAATAATAATAAAATGATAAAATAAAGAAAATAATAGAAAATTGAAAATCATTTTATCACTTAGAAAAAATGTTTTCTAAATAAGTAAAAAATTAATTAACCCTTTTCCAAAATTAGGTCCTTTTAGAGCTTTCCAAAATAAAACACCAAATTTACAACTCTTTTCTAGGAATTTTCTTAAACAAAATAAATTATTAAAAAATGTTAAACCAAGTATTTTCAAAATTAAAAGTCACCCACAAATCAAAATTTTTATAAAACAAACTACAAAAGTATGATACCGAATAGTAAACATGTAAGCACTCGTAGTAATTATGAGGCAACATAAAATATGAAANTCCTAAATAGTGAGTACGTAAGCACTCATAACAATTACGAGACAAATTAAAATATGAAAAAAATTGTTTTTCCTTCTTTTAGATAATTCTTTTAATAGATCCTATTTTTTACTTGTGAAATAAGTCAAATTCCTAAAAATGGTGTTTTGAAAAGTAGAATTAAATTTGGAAAGTTAAAAAGTGGTATTCGTTAAAGGTTTAATATGCTAGCCCTTAAATTCAAGATATTTAGTTTTCAAAACCTTTTTTTTTTAATAAGTTTTTCAAGTAGATTATTGTTTAGGTTAAATTGACCTCCCAATCAATTTAACCTAACCTACTCTTTTTTCCGACTCTAGTCAGGTTGAGAATTCTTAAAACACATTTAAAAATTTTAGTTTTTCTTATTTTCAGTTAATGATTAATATTAAATAGGTATGGTTTAATATTAATCGAATTAAGGAAAATTTATAAGAAAAATATCGAGAAAAATTAGGCTTGACAGCTTAGCAACTTCACTGGGGATGTCAAGAGGGCTAGCCACTTGAAAACTCTCCAAAATTAAATTTGCCTTTCAAAATACCCATGTTATTTATTTGTTGTCATAATTCATTTATATACTTTTTTTAATTACTGTATTTATTTTGCATGCAACATACATTAGGAGATGGGGGGTCATTTATTGCATCAAGGATGCAAGGTAGATACGGTCAGATCTAAGTCATCTTAAGACCTTAGGAGGATAGCCATTATGTATGTTCTGAGTGTTTTAGGGTAACCACCACTCGAGGTTAATTAAGCTACCCCGCTTAAGCTTCAATATGACCGATGAACCATTTTTACAAAAACGTGTAAGGTTATAGAGTTTAAAGACATTTAGAACCTACCCTAGTTGCATTTACGAATCCTTTTCCAAAAATTGGTAAATTTACTCGATGTGGCAAGATTAAAAAAGATTAAATGTGAAGTTTCCTAATCTTTTCCCTATAAATGTTTTCTTTTCTTTAGAATATCAATGTAATTCCCATGTAAATTGGATAGTTTTGATATAATTTTCTTTTCATCGTTTTGTAGAAAATGGTTAGATCTTCTCTTACATTAGCCATTTTCAAAGAAGTCCATATTTATGAGCCTTTAGAGCTCAAGGGAATACTTAAAAGATGGTTTTGATTTTTCAATCTAGACTAACAGAAAGTCATTAAAGACAAGATTAAACCTGTCCTCTCACTACTTAAAGTTTAAACTAATATCACCATGATACGAGTTTTGGTCCACTTTTAAGACCCTCAAAATTAACCCTTTTATTTTGGCCCATGTCGACTAAGCCCAACCGTTGAAGAATTTACCTATCTGTTAGGAGTCCCCTTTATTAAAAGTAAAGGGTATGTTCTAAATGTCACAGCTAACCTTGGAAAGATTTTCAATAGACTCCTAAGCCTTCATGAATCTAAATATGTAAAATATGGGCAGATCACCTTAGGATAATCATTAGAGTGAACGATCTCTTCACTTAGTCACGACCTCATCTAACTACAATCAAAAATTCTTTTGTAATATCTTCGAAGATTGGCAGCAACACAGAATCAATGCTTATATTTTGGCAACATTTAGAATGGCTTTATTTCCTAATGGGGTATTTCACAAACATCATAAGATTATAGAACTAGTAACCCAATTCTTAGAAGGAAAGTCTTACATCCCTACGCTATTAGTTGCACAAGCCAGATCGCTCAGTTGTCTCTAAGAGGAAAAGAGCATAGACTTGAGGACCAATCTGACCTTACTCATGGTTTGGTTTATCAACCTTACCTAGAGCCATAAACTTGACTTTCTTCATAAGAAAGGCATCCTAAAGATAAATCTTATTGATGCATTTGTTGCTATTATTGAACTCCTTAAAGATGTTGCTACCTATCATTGGGTCAGAGCTTTCTAAAAGTCCCATACCAAAGATATCTCCCAAATGGCCAAATGGATCCAAGCAAATAAGTTAAAGAAAAGAAAGAAGATGAAATAAGAACAAAGCACCACAAGAAAAACAAGACCTAGACTTTTTATTTATAATAAATTTTCAAATAATGTAATGGAAACTTCAAAAAATCATTTTGTTGCCACATTATAATCAGTTTGCTGATTCCCCTCTCTACATCTACATGCCTTCATATTGCATTTCTAATTTCTCTTTATCTATAAATATTCATTATTGGTTTCATTAGCTTATACAACTTTGTGAAGTAAAACAAAAAAAAAAAAAAAAAGAAGGGACAAAATTTTTAGGCTTCTAATTGTAAATATTCAATTTTACAAAGTCTTTTTCTTGGCACCTCCTTCCAACTCTTTCCTTTCTTTTGTTAATTCTCACTTACACATCCTTAAGATTATATTGCTTATAGGTCACCTTTTAAATACCTACAAAATTGATTCTTATTCCCTTAGAAATGTTTTTCTACTCCTTGTAAACTTTATAGATAAGCCTTATAATAAGTCCTTTTATCTCCCTTTAAAAAAAAAATGGTTTTTCAATATATATATATATATCAAAGAGTTGCTAACAGATGAGGATTCTTATTGGGAACAATGGCCAACAGTGGAAATAACAACAACACAGAAGTGAGGTTTCATTCAATAAAGCAAACCATAGCAAAAATGATCGAACAAATGAACTTCATGGTTAACATCATAGCCATGCTCAAAGCAACAGCACCAGCAAATGAAAAGCATCTAGTATTGGATCTTGATTCTTTTGAGGAAAATACAAGGTTAGTCAATTCAGGACCAATCAACTTAGAGCCTAGTCAAGACAATCTTAAAGAGTAAGAAAGGAAGTTGACCCAACAAATTGATGAGAGGATGAAGGCATTTAGGAGTCATGATAGATTTGAACGGGTTAGCATCACTGACTTTTCTACATATGATATTGATGCTTATCCTAAAAAATTCAAAGTACCAAAATTTAAGAAATATGATTGGACCGAATGCCTTAAGCTCCACATCAAGCTATATTTACATAAGATGGCTCGTTACATAAAAAATGAGCAACTATTGGTTCAAACATTTCATAATAGCCTCACTAGGCTAGCTTTGTACATGGGACAAGTTAGCTCTTCCTTAAACATTACAAATTCAATGTAGAGATAGTGCCATCTATTTGGGACTTGAGCAACATAAGGAAAGATGACAATGAGTCCTTCAAGGAATATGCCTAAAGATGGAGGAGTATGGTAGCTAAAATCACTTCCCGTTTATTAGAGAAGGAACTAACTAAAGCATTTATCCAAACATTGAATGGGACATATTTTAATTGTCCCTTAAGGCAATTGACCTTTAGCTTTTTAAATGTAGTTTTAACAGGTAGTCGCATAGAGGAAGCAATAAGGACAGGTAAAATGAAGAAATGCAAAGTATACCCAAGAAAGAAGCCTATAAAAAACAAGGTGATCAAATCCAAAATCCTGAAACTTGAAAATGATTAGGGGCATGTACCTCAAAAGGCTTATTCTAAAGAAAAGCCCTTCCCTCAAAATAAAAACTCCTAAATATGAAAGAGTAAAGATAAAAAATCAAGACTCTCAAAATCCACTCCTCTTGCAAACTATAGGCTCACCCACAATTCTACCCCTCCTTAAAAGCCCTTTTGAAACTAGGGCAAACATAACTTTAGTTTCACCTATAAGGTTCTTGACTTGTAAACTTAGGTTAGAAAGTTATTCTTTCAAAATTCCACCTCATTAATATCCATTTTTGAAATCAAGGACCAAAAGCCTATATTACATTGCATTCTAAAAAAGACCTAACATATTGATTAAAGCGTATCACTTATAAGATAGACCATAATTTTTAGAATCGTAGTTGATGGGAATCAAGCTACTAAGCCATTGACCCGCAGCTAAACACAAAGACTAGAAGGACTGGCAAGGTGGATCCTCCTATTCCAATCGACTCCTATCAAAGCTAAGTATCTCTTTGCCAACTAATTCTATATGCTAAGCTACATGCCTTCCCATTTCTCGGAGATTGTGTACTGAATGCCAGAATCTCCTACTCACTTAAGCTCGAGTCAACCACTTATTCGGCATCTCCCTTGTTGAGAAGCCGAAAGAGAGAGGATTGATCCTTAGCTACCCCTGCTCGGACAAGTAACCTGACAGTATACTTTTGTCCACATTCTCCAACAGCCTCGCCAATATATCGCCACCATGAGTATAGAACCATATGTAGAATCTTCCACACTAATCATTACTTTTCTTGAATATTCATTTTTACTCTTCTGTATTCTTATGCATTACTTCTTTAGGGTAATACCCTTTTTGTCTTTTCCTTTTTAAGCATGTTGCCTAAATTCTCAAGTATAAATTCCCCTTGTACTTATAGCTATAAACATCAAACTGAACATTAATACACTTAGACATTTTCCTCTAGTGAACATTACTTTGTTTACATTCATTTCACTCTTATCCTAACCCTTAAGCAAGGCTAGGTGGCAAGTAACCTCGTTGGCCCAATTCATGCGTCATATCGAGTTATGTCATTAGTTCTTGAAAATTCCATTGGTGCTTCATATCCATTGGAGCTGTTCATAGGTTTTGCTTACCTTTTTATTCACATTTGTCCTTTCATACATTCCCATCACTTCTTTTTCAAGCTTTCGGAAAGCTTGGACCCATTCAGTGACCAACCTTGTTTATTTTTTGTCACGGTCAGCAACATCTTAATATTAAAGCACAAGTTCTTGTTTGACTTTTGGTTTATGTTTGAAGTTCTGTTTATACTTTGTTTTGCATGTGTAAAATAAAGTAAGTTACTGCATTCATTTGATTGCTGTGCTTATTAGTTGTTATTTTTCCTAGTTTGTGGAAGTATTTGCTATATCACCTACTTGAAGAGTTTAGGCTTTCAATCTGTGGAGAAAATGACTAACCCAAGTGTAAACATTAGTGCTGGAGATCACAACAATGGAGTTGTCCACCATGGACGATAGTCTCAAGAAACCCCTAAAAGTACTTACGAAAGACTTAATGAGGTAGCTAACCTCTTAGTAGATTTAACCCGAGTTGTTCATGCATTGGCTTGCTGACTAACTAAAGTCACGCAAAACACCCTACAAGTTACTCAACCAATTAAAGGTCAAAACCCAGCTTGACCAGTTCGAGGTAGAGGAGTAGGTAGACGAATAAGGCGAAAGATAAACCTGAGGGAACTGGATGAAGAGAACAAGGAAGAATAATTTGAAGAAGAGCGAACTCGAGCCCCTAGAGCATTTGACCATGTGAAACTTCAAATTCTGAGTTTCAATGGATCTGGGAATGCTGATGAATATCTAGAATGGGAAGAGAAAGTAAAGCATATTTTTAACTATTATCAGTACAATGATTACAAGAAAGTGAGAACTGTTGCTGTTGAGTTCTCCGAATATATTGCCATGTGGTGGAAGAATTTCCAAACTATGAGGAGGTGAGAAGGTTATCAAGAGATTAATACTTGGCCTGAAATGAAAAGTATATGGAGAAATAGATTTGTGTCAAAAACTTACCTATAGGATACTTTCACTCATCTTCAGGAGCTGAGGCAAGGATGCCGAACAATTGACGAGTATGTTTAGGAATTCCAAATGCTCATGATCCTATGTGAAGTTGAGGAGCCCCTAGCGAGAACAATCTTTAGGTTAATTACAGGATCAAGAGGTGATATTCAGGATATTGTGGAGCTCCAACGATTTACCACAATGGATAAAGCCATTAGAATAGCTCCACAAGTAAAGAGATAGAGAAGAAGCTGAGTACCAACCAGAATGCTAACTAGTTAACTCGGACAAGGAAGTCAATAAGCTCAATCAAGTACCGAGCCAAGTCAAAAGGTAGAAGTTTGAGCCAAGCAAAAAGGTCGACTTGATGATAAAGTGTCAACCCAAAGGTCGACCTGACGATGAAGTGTCAACCCGAACTTATGAGAAGGGGTAAGGATCAGGCAGGAAGACGAACTAGATTAAGTGCTCTAAGTGCCAAGAGTTCAAACAAATGGCCACTCAGTGCCCAAACCAAAGAACTATGGTGATCAAGGAAGAGATCATGAAGCTGGAGGTAGAGAGTATAGAGGAGGAACTTAAAGAGGAGGAGATCACAGCCGAGAAAGAACTAATTGAGAAAGACATGTTTGCTAAGGACTTGGATCAGTTAGTCCTAGTTGTCCAACACACCATAAACTTGGAATCGTCATAAGAGGAGGAGTAGAGAGAGAATTTGTTTCATACCACCTATAAGGTGAATGACTAGGTGCAAGCATTAATTATGGATAGTGGAAGTTGCACTAATATAGTATTAGCTAAAATGGTCACAGAATTGAAGTTACTAACCATTACATACCCGAAGCCATACAAGTTACATTAGTTGAGTGATAAGGGAGCACTACATGTCACCCAGTAAGTACTGCTACTGATCACAATTGGAACCAACGAGATTCTCTGTGATGTGCTGCCTATTGTACCTCATACATGTTGCTTGGCCAACCATGGTTGTTTAACAGAAGAGTTATCCATGATGGATATAGGAACACATACGTGTATAAAAAAATGGATGGAAGATTACGCTGAACCCGATGTTACTGAGAGAAGTTAATAAATTGTAGACAAAACTTACTCATAGATCGAAGACACTGATGATGAGTAAAGCCAAGCTCTAAGAGGCCATCAATGCTGACAAGTCGACTCTTATGTTGGTCAGGTGCCTATTAGAGATGAAGGAGCAGGGTGAACTACCCCAAGAAAATCAAAGAGTTAGTGGCTGAGTATATCGATCTATTCCCAGAATAGTTACCCAAGGGGTTGCCCCCAACTCGGGGCATAGAGCACTGCATTCACTTAATACCTAGCAGCACATTGCCAAATAAGCCAACTTATCGGATGAATCCCAAGTAGGTTTCTAAACTCCAACGACAAGTCAATGAGCTGTTGGAAAGAGGTTATGTTAGGGAAAGTCTTAGCCCTTACGCTGTACCGGTGCTTCTAGTGCTGAAAAAGAATAGAACCTGATGGATGTGTGTAGACAGCCAAGCCATGAACAAGATTACAATCAAATACAGGTATCCTATTCCAAAGCTAAAAGACATGCTAGATGAATTGAGCAGAGCTAAGATTTTCAATAAGATTGACCTAAAATCTAGTTACCATTAAATCCGCATAAGGCCAAGAGATAAGTGAAAAATCGTGTTCAAAACTCGACATAGACTTTACAAATAGATGGGCATGCCCTTCGACTTGTCGAATGCTCCGAGCACTTTTATGAGACTAATGAACCATGTGTTGAGACATCTAATAGGGAAGTGTGTCGCGGTATACTTTGACTACATCTCGGTTTGCAATACCGATATGTCGAGTCACTGTGAACATCATTGAGCAGTTCTAAATATCCTCTATGCCTAGAGATTATTTGGCAATCTCAAAATCTCAAAAAGTACTGCTTTTGCTAGGAAGAAGTGGTATTCTTGAGCTATGTAGTAAGTAGAGGAGGCTTATGAGTAGATGATGAGAAGATTTGAGCAATCGTTAAGTAGTCAACTCCTACTACTTAAGTCAACGTGAGAAGTTTCAATGGATTGGCTTCATTCTATAGACAATTCATTAGGAATTTCAGTACCTTCTCTACACCACTTACTAAGCTAACGAAGAAAAACACCGACTTCCAATGGGGAGAAAGGGAAGAGAGGAGCTTTACCAAGCTAAAAGAAAGATTGACCTCTACCCCAGTATTAGTTTTACTTGATTTCAAGAAAATATTTGAACTAGAGTATGACGTATTAGGCATTAGAATAGACACTGTCCTAATGCAGGAAGGCCAACCAATTACCTTCCACAATGAGAAACTTAAAAGACCATAGTTAAATTACTCCGTGTATGACAAGGAACTCTTGGTGATGATCAGAGCACTGTAAGTACGACAACACTATTTACTCCCTAGAGAATTTGTCATATATACTGACCATTAATCACTAAGGTACCTCTAAAGTTGAACCAAGTTATCGAAGTGGCAAGCAAGATAGGTTGAATTCCTTGAAAGATTTAATTTTGTAATAAAATATAAACAAAGAAAGAGTAATGTAGTTACAGATGCTCTTTCGAGAAGAAATGCACTCTTGAGTCAACTACGGACCAAATTGTTTGGGTTTACAAGCATCAAAGAGCAGTACTCTAAGGATCCACATTTCAGATCTGTATTTGCGTGATGTGTCGATGGACGAACAATAGACGAGTACCATGTGGAAGATGGCTACTTGTTTCAAGGGAGGAAATTATGCATGCTGATTTGTTCACTACAAGAGCTATTGATCAGGGAAACCCATAGCGGAGGATTGTCTAGACATTTTGGAGAGAAAAGGACATATGAATTGCTGAATGCTCGATTCTTTTGGCTGAAAATGAGGCAAGATGTGCACCAAGTTGTTGAAAGCTATGTTGTGTACAAAGGGGCTAAGTGCCGAGCCGATCAAGGGAAAGCAATGCCATTTCCTATTTCAACGAAGCCATGGACCAAATTGAGCATGGACTTTGTTCTCAGACTACTACAAACTGCCCAAGGCAAAGATTCTATAATGGTTATTGTAGATTGGTTCAACGAGATGGCCCACTCTGTGCCCTATTCCAAGACTAACGAAGCTTCGACTATTGCTTCTCTTTTCTTGCAGGAGATTGTACAGTTACACAACGTGCTAAGGAGTGTAGTCTTTGATAGAAACCCAAAGTTCTTGAGCCATTTCTAGAGGACCTTGTAGCATCAAATGGGGACCAAACTACTATTCAACACATCCTGTCACCCCTAAATTGATGGCCAAACAAAGGTAGTTAATTGCACTTTGGGATCACTGCTCCAAGCTATAGTAGGCAAGAACTTGGCCGATTGGGACATTTACTTACCAGTGGTTGAATTTGTGTACAACCAAACAGTACATGACACCACCAAGTAGACATCTTTGAAGTTGTCTATGGTTTTAATCCCAAATTTCCCTTCGATCACACCCCCATGCCGAAATCCAAGCAAGAAGACCCAAATGCAAGAGCCAAAGCACAATCCCTTCAGCACATCTATGATAAAGTTACTCAGCACATTGACCAAGCTACTAGAAGAATGCAAGAGAAGACCAAGGGTAGGACGGCTAAACAATTTCAGTAAAAAGACTTAGTATAGCTATACCTTAGCAAGGAACAGTTTCCAAGCAAAAGGAGGAACAAATTATTTGCAAGAGCTAAAGGACCCTTCAGGATCCTCTAAAATCCTCCAAAAGATCAATGATAATGCTTACAGGTTGGAGTTGCCAGATGGATATGGGGTATCTGACACCTTCAACATTACCGACCTCAGTCCCTATCACCCTAATAGAGAGCTAATCAAAGATCGTGTGGATTTGATCCCAAATCCAAAACAACCCAAAAGGAATTATGGGAATTGAGCAACTAAGCCATTAACCCACAACCGAGCCTGAGGACTAAAGGGACTAGCAAGGCGGATCCTCTTGTTCTAACTGACTCCTGCCGAAGCTAAGTATCTCTTTGTCGAGCAATTCTGCATGCCAAATTGCATGACTTCCCATCTCTAGGATATTATATGCTGAATGTCGGAATCTCCTACTCACTCAAGCCCAAGTTAACCGCTTATTCGATATCTCCCTTGTCGAGAAGTCGAGAGAGAGAGGACCGATCCTTAGCTACTCCTACTCGGACAAATAACCTAACCATATACTTTTGTCCACATCCTCTAACGACCTCACCAATGTATTGCCACCACGTGTTGAAACTACGTGTAGAATCTTCCATACTAATCATTACTTTTCTTTAATATTCATTTTTACTCTTCTATATTCTTGTACATCACTTCTTTAGAGTAATACCATTTTTGTCTTTTCCTTTTTAGGCATGTTGCCCTAAATTATTAGATATAAATATCCCTTGCACTTGTAGCTGTAAACATCAGATTGAACATTAATACACTTAGACATTTTCCTCTCGTGAACATTACTTTGTTTACATTCATTTCACTCTTATCTTAACCCTTAAGCAAGGCTAAGTGGCGAGTAACCTTACCAGCCCAATTTGTGCATCATATCGAGTTATGTCAAGAGTCTTCAAAAGTTCCATTAATACGTCATATACATTGGAGCTATTTGTGGGTTTTGCTTACCTTTTCATTCACATTTGTCCTTTCACACACTCCCATCACTTCCTTTTCAAGTTTTGGTAAGCTTGGACCCATTCAGCAACAGATCTTATCTGTTCTTAGTCATAGTCCTCAATAGTAGTCAAGATAAGAAATTTGAGCCAAGAGAAGGTAAGGAAACCTTCTTAAATTAAACTAATTGATTATGAGATGTCATTACCCTTGTGATCACCCCAAGTGACACAGAAAGATCTCTTGCCTCGAGTAGCTCGAGAAAAGTCAAGAGAAAGAGTAAATTTTCAAAGGCCTGCATGTATGAAGAACCCAAACCTATTAGCAATTCTATATGATAAATAACAAATAAATAAAAAGAGAGAAAGAAGGGAAAATGACAAGTTTTTATTTTTAGACTAGTCTTTCTATCCAACCTTTTCAGCCCTGGTGCTTAGTTTTATCACTTTCAAACATAAGTCCTACCTCAATTTTCTTCCCACTCAGTCCTAGTGACCATTTTTAGTTTTATGATATTCACTCAAGTTCAAATAAAAGATTCTCGTCCCTATTGTCTAATCCAAAATCTCCTTTTGTCAATTTATGGGGCTTTGTCCTTAGCAATTAGATCAAGTGACCAGATGACTCAGTCTCTCTCTTAAGTCAACCCTTGAGGTCAATCTAAGAAAATTGCACAATAAAGAAGGTTTTTTAAGAAACCTTATCAATTTTTCAAAAGCTCATCAATCCAAGAAGGTATTCGAGTTTTTGTAGACCTATAGCCATCAATCTAAGATGGTGATTTAGTTTTTTCTTAAAGCCCATCAATCAAATATGGTGTTCAAGTTTTTCTAGACCCATCAATCCAAGATAGTACTAAATCCATCAATCCAAGATGGTGTCTAAATTAAAGCCCATTAATTTAAGATGGTGTTTTAGTTAAAGCCCACCAATCCAAGACAACATTATGTCCATCAATCCAAGATGGCGTCCAAGTTAAAGCCCATCAATCTAAGATGGTGTTCTTGTTAAAGTCCATTTGTCTAAGATATTGCTAAACCCATCAATCCAAGATGGTGCTCATAGTGGTGTTAAACTTAATTAATCGAAAAATCATCCATCCAAGATGGCCATTTAAGGTTTACTTTGTTTTACCATCCATCTAAGATGGTATCTTTAGAGTTCTAGATAGCTCAGAGAGTGTTGTCTCATCTTACACTCCTTTAAGGTCATAGTCAACACACAGGGCACTATTCCATTCAAAAACTCACTTTTATGTCTCGACCAACTCTTAGAGCAACTTCTCTCTCTCACTCTCTCTTTCTCTCTCTCTCTTACATTTCACCTATCACCAAATCCCTAATGGAACAAGCCCAAGACAACTAGCTAGTTGTGGCGCTTCTTAGGGGAACAAGATCTCTAGGGCAAAAATGATGTCTTTCTTTTATCTTTGTGGCAAAGTTTTACCCAAACTTCATAACAAAAAGAAGTAACTATAGACATCCTATTTTTTTTTTCCTTCTATAATTTTAGATTTTTTTCAAATAGGAAAAAGGGTCCTAATTTAGAAAAAAAATACAAAAAAAAGCACAAAAAATAAAAAATTTAGAAAAACACAAAAAAAAAAAAGAATATTTAGACAAAAGTATTAAAAATAGAAAATCTATGTTGAGCCTAGTTTTTCACCCTCCCGGTTCTTTTATAAAATTAAGTCTTCTTTATACCGATTAGTACTAAATCCAACCCGTTTAATACTAATCTTAGACTAGGGTTTAAAGAAAACCATTTTTTTCAACTTGAAAAGATATTGGAGTTGCCACCCAACCAAAGTCAGAAAAAAGAGTTAAGTTATAACTAATAGAGTGGATTAGTTATAACTTAGCTACCGACTTATCGATTAAAAGACCAATTTATAAAATGGCTTTTTGAAAAACAGAGAATCAAAATCCACAGATTAGGACTTTTAAACCCTTATGGGTACCATTGACTTTCTAAAATTAACTTTAATCTTTAAAAATTACCTTTTTATTTTATAAGACAGAACTCGATTTAACTATTCTAATTGGACAAACAAAATAATCTAAACTAAAGAAAAAGGAAAATTAGGTTTTTTCATTTTTATCATCACCCTGTAAGTACCTATGTAGCCGCTACTTGAGATTAGACGTACGTAGTTCTTTTATAGAAACTTTAGTGAGTGGTTTGATTTTAATTTTTGAAAAAGGGTCAGATTTATGTTTTTACCCATTTCAATTTATTCAAGGAAATTTTTCTAAAGAGTCTTAATCGGTGTTTTATTTTTGGAAACTCTAAAATAGTCTTAATTTGGAAAAAGATCCATTTATTTTTAGAAAACTTGATTTTTTTAAGTGTCAAAACAATTTTTGTTCACTAACTTGTTTATTTATTTTTATTTTTATTGTATTATCTTATTTATTTTATATCTATTTCTATTAAAATAAAAATAAATAAATAAATAAATAGATTACTTCCCTTTTTTTTTCTCTTTTTGTTCTTCTTCTCTTTCTTTTTTTCTTTTTCATTCTTTTTTCTTTTTCTCATTTATAACATTTACAAATATAAAAAAAAAAAAAACAAACAAACAAACAAACTGAGTCGACTCGGATCGACTTAGATAGCTCAAAGGTGACTTAAATCGGCTTATGGGCTCACTTCGGCTTGTATCGACTTGGTCAACTCACTTCGGCTTGGGGTCAACTCACTTCGGCTCAATTGACTCAATCAACTCTGGTCGACTTGGAAAATTCGATGGTAGTGGTTTTCGTTAAAAACCATCGTAGGGGATACTGTCCTAAAGAGAGAAAGAAAGCGTACTAGAGAGAGGAAACTTTGATTTTTGTTTTTCTAAAATGTTTTGAAGCTTTTGTTGTTGTGTTTTGAAAATGAAGAGTAAACCCCTATTCATAGGTATCATGGTCAAGTTAAGGATGGAAAAAATTAAATGCAATATAATTTTCTTCTAATTTTGGATTGGACGAACTTGGACAATATGTAGTGCCAAATACATAGCTGTACATGTAGGAATGTGCCGGAGTGTATCAGAGTGTGCCTACCACATTTATAAGTGAGTCTATAAATGATGTGGCGATAAAGTAAGAAAAGAAAATAAAAGATACATTTTGCACCTTCCATAGATTTAACCTAGGGTCTACAAGGCATATACAATATTAAGTCTAAGTGTTTATCCAGTTAGGCTATTGGTTTTTCCTTATTTATATGTGCAATTGCATATATAGACCAAGTCAGCTTAGGCTAGATTGAAATCTAAGCCTAAGCCCAAGCTCAAGCCTAATGGCCTTTTATTCAAAACTATTCAAATTAAAATTATATTCTATTTAAACAACTTAAAAATTTATTATTTTCTTTTATTTTCTAAATTTCTTATTTTTCTAGATTTCCTATTTTTTTATATTTTTCCAATTTTCTTTTTTTTTTTTTTGCTTTTTTCCTATTTTTGTATTTTCCTAAAATTCTTGTTTTTTCTAAATTTCTTTATTTTTTTTAGTTTTCTTTAATTTCCTTTTTTTTTTTTGTGTGTGTTTTTACTAATTTAGGACCTATTAAAGAAATAAAATAAAATAAAATAAATAGGGCAAAAATTGGGTATCTACAGCTATTCCTCTTTATGGTGAAGTTTAAACAAAACTTTGCCACAAAAACAAAGAGACACTATTTTTGCCCTTAGGATGACTTTAAACAACTAAATAACTATCCTGAACTCGATATACTAGACATTTGGTGAAGAAATGAAACCTGGTTATGCCTCTCTAGGCTTACTAACCTAAGTAGGTCTATAAAGAGAGACAAAAAATCGGGATAGCACTCTAAGAGCATGTAATCTAAGAATTTCAAGCTTAGGATAGTACTCTAAGAGCATGCAATCCAAAGGTTTGGCTTAGGACAAGATAGCACTTTGAGAGCATACGATCTGAGAGTTTCAAGGTCAGGATAGCGCTCTAAAAGTATACGATTCAATGGTTTCGAGGTCAAGATAATGCTCTAAGAGCATACAATGCAATGGTTTTAAGGTCGGGATAATGCTTTGGGAGCATACGATTCGATGGTTCAAGATCACGATAGCGCTTTAAGAGCATACGATCCAAGGGTTTCAAGGTTAGGATAGTACTCTAAGAGCATGTGATCCAATGGTTTCAAGGTCAGGATAACGCTCTAAGAGCATACGATCCGTCGGTTTCAAGGTTAAGATAACGCTCTGAGAGCATACGATCCAATGGTTTCAAGGTCAAGATAGCGCTCTAGGAACATACGATCTGATGGTTTCAAGTTCAAGATAGCACTCTAAGAGCATACAATCCAAGGGTTTTCAAGGTCAGGATAGTGCTCTAGGAGCATACGATCCAATGGTTTCAAGTTCGGGATAGCACTCTAAGAGCATACGATCCAAGGGTTTTCAAGGTCTAGATAAAGCCTTAAGAGCATACGATCCGATGGTTTTAAGGTTAGGATAGCACTCTAAGAGCATACGATCCGCTAGTTTCAAGGTCAAGATAGCATTCTAAGAGCATATGATTCGAGGGTTTCAAGGTCGGGATAGCACTTTGAGAGCATACCATCCAATGGTTTCAAGGTTGGGATAGCGCTCTAAGAGCATACGATCCGAAGGGTTCAAGGTTGGGATAGCGCTCTAAGAGCATACGATCCGAGGGGTTCAAGGTTGGGATAGCGCTTTGAGAGCATACAATTCGATGGTTTCAAGGTTAGGGTAGTGCTCTGAAAGCATACAATCCAATGGTTTCAAGGTCAAGATAGCGCTCTAAGAGCATACGATCCAAGGGTTTTCAAGGTTAGAATAGTGCTCTAAGAGCATACGATCTAATGGTTTTAAGGTCAGGATAGTGCTTTGAGAGCATACAATCCGAAGGTTTCAACTACATGTATAGGGGTGTAAGGAGCAAACAATCCATTAAGATCGAAGTCAAAATAGTTTATGACAAAAACAGATTTGTTAATTGGCAATTATGAAAGATTGAGTGGTCATTAGGAAGAGAGGTAGGTGACACTAGCCATGAGGCCGATCATGTCAGAGAGGATGATTTTGGCCTCTAAGGCCGACTTGGGAGCTATTTTTGTGCAGGAGTAGATCCTACAATAAGGAGAAAACTCATTTGAAAATAATTGTTGCCGAGGAAATGATAGAAGCTTATTGCTAGGGTAGTCTCTGGAGAAGATGACTTTCAAATGAAGATTCTTATCTTGTTGAAAACTTAGACTAAGGGGATATAGACAAAAAGAAAGGACCGAAATGAGAGGGAATCAATTTTTTTTTTTTTTTACTTGCTAACAGGTTTAGATTCTTCCAGTAGTGTGTAGGCCTTTTAGTGACACAACAACTTGATCTTTCAAGCCACCTTTGTTTAACAGAACCCTTTCCTTCCTTCAAGGGCACACAACTTTCCACGACATCTTCAAATTTCTTCTTATCAAAGGCTATCTCATTAGAGTTAGGTTTAGTATAAAAGGACTTCCTCTCACTCTCAACTTAAACTCCTCTCTTTTGACTTCAATTCCAAAAATTATGGTCCACCATATAAGTAATACCCTTTTAATCAATCCATTAAGTCTTTTTCGAACCATAATGTAATAAAGGCTTTTGGGCTTCGATTTCAAAATGGATATTATTGAAATGGCTTTTTATGAAAGAATTACTCTTTAACCTGAGTTTATAAGTCAAGAACCTTATAAGTAAAACTGAAATTATGCTTACCCTAGTTTCAAATGTAACCTTTACCAAGGATAAGTTATCTCCTTTAATTAGAAGGACCTTTAAGAAAGGGTGAAATTATGGGTAGGCCATGAGCCATGTATCACTTGCAATAATTTTTAAGAGGAAACTTTTGGCATTTGCCCCAGCTTCTTTCAAGCTTAATTGCTTTGACTGTGTTTTTAGGGCCTTTATCTGAAATATGAGTCTTAATTTAAGAATGGGTTTTTGTGCCCACATCTCCTCTTTAGACTTAATCATCTTGTTTGTGTAGATCTATCTTTTCATGTTTCATTTTAAACTTACTCATTTTTCCTCTCTTTTGCTGCTTTTCTTTTCTTTTCTTTTCTTTTTTAAGACAAAATGATTATTCTTTCTTTTCGCTTATGGCTCAAAGCGTATGTGGTTTCAATGTTTATAATGGATGCCTTTCTTCGTCTTAAAGGAAATTAGTTATCAATGGCAACTATTACTTTGAATTGATGTGACTAAAGCAAGCACAAATTAGTTTTAAATTTTTTTTTCTGATAGATGCTCCTAACCTCCATTTTGCCCCATTGCGGGGTGGTTCTTGACAAGGTTTAATTTTTTAAGAATACCCCAATAAAAGGTCTAATAGGGTTGACAAAGGATTTTGTGTTCAAGATATTTGAAAAGATTGCCTAGCTTCATTTTGATTTGGGTATTAAATGCAAGATGGACTTCTTTCAAGGAATGAGTCCAATTTCCTCACAATGATGCCACTCAACTCCTAAAGTATCTCAAGGTTGGTGTTTAGGATTCGTCTTGCCTTTCTTTATTCTAAACCCTTTTAATTAATGAGATATCTTGAAATAAGAGAAATGCAAACAAAACACTGTATTTGAATCACTTGTCTTTTACAAACATCATGAAATCTGACCTTATCTTTAAATTGATTCAAATTAGATTGCCCTTGCATCAATTAGGTCTTGAACTCTGTTTTTCAATTCCCAGCAATTGTCGATAGAATGCCCCTGCTAACTCATATGATATTCACATTGTGCATTTGGGTCGTATTTCTTCAGCTTGTATCCTGGCATTAGGGCTTTTTGTTGCAATAAGCCTTCATTTCTTAGTTGGTCAAAGACTTGAGACAATGAGGCAGGGATTTGAGGGAACTTTCTTCTAGGTATTTTTGGGCCTTTTCTACTTAGTGTAGGTCTTGACGTTGTAGTATTCACATGTGCCCCCAAATCTGGTGGAGTCTCCATATTCTTTCCATAGTGGGCCCTGGAGTGCTCTTCGTTTGATGTGGCTCTAAGTAAAGCGACACTGTCAACCAAGAAACTCAACTGATCTGTGATTTTTTTCACAGCTTGCTCTAATGAAAGAAACCTCACTTCTGCAGGGTTAGTGCCATCAAGTTTGTTGTTATTTTCGCTGTTGGCCATTCCTCTAGACAAGAATCATCATCTATTAGCAAGTTCTTTGTTTTAATTTCCTTTTTGAGAAAGAGAAAAGGAAAGATAGGGCTTATGTACAAGTAAAGAGAAAGAGTAGGAAAACACTCCTAAGGGATCAAGAGCCAGAATATTTACAAAAATTATCCTAAGGATGTATAGAAGAAAAGGTTAGAAAAAGTCAGGGTAGAAGTTATAGAGAAGATGACTTGTAAAGAAACAACTCTCAAATGGAAACTAATGAATATTTATAGGGAAAAAGCAATATGAGGATATGTAGATGCAGAGCAAGGAGTTAGCAAATTGAATACGATGTAACGAAAAGATTTTTATTGCATCTTTGAAGTTTCCCATACATTATTCAAAAATTTATTGCAAATAATCCCTAAAGTCTAGATAATTAGGAAACTTCATAGATTTTTTAGTTTTGCCACATCATGTCAATTTGCTGATTTTTGGAAAAAAGATTTGTGAATGTAATTAGGTTAGGTTCTAAAAAGGTCCTTAAGTTATATGACCTTACTTATTAAAGAACACTTTCATTGTTCACATTAAGCTCAAGTAAGGTGGCCAAATCAACCTCAAGCGGTGGTTACACCATAGCACCCAAAGCTTACACAATGGCCCCTCTCCTAAGATCTTAAGACAGCCTAAGTATAATCGCATCTACCCTGCAGTAAATGATCCCCCATATTCCAATGTGTGTGCTATGCAAAATAATAATACAAACATGAAGTTAATAACAGATAAATAGAAGCTAAGGGTGAATTCTAAGAGAAATATAGGGAAAGAAATTTTAGGTTTCGTCTTTTCTTTTATAACAATGTCGCCCTAAAACCGTAAAGGATGTATGCAAGAAGGGTAAGTTCTTACAAAACAGTTCCTTGGTCACATCAAAGTTTAAGTGAGGTAACCTAATCGCCCCGAACGGTAGTTACCCCATTACTCCCGAAACTTACACAATGGCTCCTTGTCTAAAGGTCCTAAGACAACCCAGGTTTACCCGTATCTATCAAGCATTTATGGTACAATAAAACAAATCCACCCCTCAAGATAATTAAATAAATAAAACTTGCAAGAAACGTTAGTACAATTAAAATAGAAAACGAGTAAATAAATTGCTTTTAAGGTGATATTAGAGATTAATCTTAATTTTGGAAAACCAAATGGCTAACCCTCTTGATGTCTCTAGTGGAGTCGCCAAGCTATCGAGTCTAGTTTTTCACCCTCTTAGTTCTTTTATAAAATTAGGTCTTCTTTATATGGATCAGTACTAAACCCAACCTACTTAATTCCGATCCTCGACTGGGGTTTAAAAAAAAAAACCATTTTTTTCAACTTGAAAAGATGTTGGAGTTGCCACCCAATCGGAGTTAAGAAAAAGAGTTAACTTATAAACAATTAAGTAGATTGGTTATAACTTAGCTACCGACTTATCAATTAAAAGACCAATTTATAAAATGGCTTTTTGAAAACCAGAGAATCTGGATCCGGGAGTTAGGACTTTTAAACCCTTATAGGTACCACTGACTTTTCAAAATTAACTTTAATCTTTAAAAATCACCTTTTTATTTTATAAGACAAAACTCAATTTAACTATTCTAATTAGACGGATAAAATAATCTAAACTAAAGAAAAAGGAAAATTAGGTTTTTTCATTTCTATCGTCGCCTCGTAAATGCCTACATACCTGCTATTCGAAATCAGACATACGTAGTTCTTTTATAAAAACTTTAATGGGTAGTTTGATTTTAATTTTTGAAAAAGGGTCAAATTTACGTTTTTACCCATTTCAATTTATTCAAGGAAATTCTTCTAAATGATCCTAATTGGTGTTTTATTTTTGGAAACTCTAAAATAATCCTAATTTAGAAAAAGGTCCATTTATTTTCTTCTATTTTTAGAAAACTCAATTTCTTTTAAGTGTCAAAACGATTTTTGTTCACTAACTTATTTATTTATTTTTATTTCTATTATATTATCTTATTTATTTTATATCTATTTCTATTAAAACAAAAATAAATAAATAGACTACTTCCTTTTTTTTCTCTTTTTGTTTTTCTTCTCTTTCTTTTCTTCTTTTTCATTATTTTTTCTTTTTCTCATTTACAACATTTACAAATTAAAAAAAAAAACAAACAAATAAATCAGGTCGGCTCAGATTGGCTTCGAATCGACTTGGATGACTTAGAGGCAACTCAAATCGGCTTGTGGGCTCTCTTCGGCTTGTATCGGCTCGAAAAATCTAATTGTGGTGGTTTTCATCAAAAAACACCTTAGGGGATACTGTCCTAAAGAGAGAAAGGAAGCGTGATAGAGAGAGGAAGCTTCGATTTTTGTTTTTCTAAAATATTTTGAAGCTTTTGTTGTCGTATTTTGAAAATGAAGAGTAGACCCCTATTTATACATATCATGGTCAAGTTAAGGATGAAAAAAATTAAATACAATATGATTTTCTTCTAATTTTGGATTGAACGAACCTGAACAATACGTGGTACCAACTAAATAGCTACGCGTGTAAGAATGTGCCGAAGTGTATCGGAGTGTGCCTACCACATTTAGAAGTGAGTCTGTAAATGATGTGGTGATGAAGTAAGAAAAGAAAATGAAAGCTACATTTTGCACTTTTTATGCATTGAACTTAGGATCTCTAAGATATATGCAATATTAAGTTTAAGTATTTATCCAGCTAGGTTATTAGTTTTTCCTTATTCATATGTGCAAATTGCACGTATGGACCAAGTCAACTTAGGCTAGATTGAAATCTAAGCCTAGGCCCAACGGCCTTTTATTCAAAACTATTCAAATTAAAATTATATTCTATTTAAACAATCTAAAAATTTATTATTTTCTAAATTCCCTATTTTTTCTATTTTCTTTTATTTTCTAAATTTCTTTTTTTTGTATTATTTTATTTTTCTAGATTTCCTATTTTTTAATATTTTTCCAATTTTCTTATTTTTTATGCTTTTTTCCTATTTTTGTATTTTCCTAAAATTCTTGTTTTTTCTAAATTTCTTTACTTTTTTTAGTTTTCTTTAATTTCCTTTTTTTTTTTTTACTAATTTAGGACCTATTGAAGAAATAAAATAAAATAAGGGCGGTGCAAAAATTAAGTGTCTACAATCTAGAAAATACAAAAAAAAAAAGAGAAAATTTAAAGAAAATATGAAAGTAGAAAATTTAGAAAAAACAAAAAAAAAGTAGAAGTTTATTAAAAAAAAAAAAGGAGAAGTAGATAATTTAAAATAAGAATAGGAAATTTAAGTAGCTTAAGTTTTTTAAATATTACTTGGGTTAGATCTTAAATAAAGATTTTGCATAAAGAGTATTAGGCTTAGGCTAGAAATTGATCTAACTTAAGCTACCTAACCCATGATTGCATATATGGACAAAGCACAGGTTAACAACCTAATGGTACTATACTATACTTGGACTTAGCATGATATATGGGTTAAAGGTCTTGGGTTCGAATCTCCTAATAAGCACTTTGTGCCTTTTTCTTTTTGTTTTTTTTTTTAAGTAGCATACATGTAATAAGGGGCCATTGGGCCACATATCAACAATTGACACGTGGCACCACCTTAGCATGCTTTTCTCTCCTTTTCTTCCCCTTTCCGTCTCTTTCCCTCAATTTCCCCAAGTGCTTTCTCCTTTATTCCAACTCAACAGCTCATGTTTAGGCCACTTAAGTATAGGATTTCCACACAATTCCACTCAAATTTTTGGTGGAATCGTGTACTACACTTAGCCTAGTTTTGAGGCCTACCAATTTTGCATCCAAATTCATCCATCTCCCTATCAAAATCGGATCAAGAAATCATAAAAAACTTAAATCCGAAATTTTAGCTCCACCATGGCCCTTCAAATCCGAGCTTCTATAGAAACTTTAGAAACTTCTATGACACTTATAAGGCAAGTGCAGGTATTAATGAATAGATTTTGACCAATAATGAATGCAAATTCATAATCAAATCCATAATCCTTTTATGGTCAAATGTAAGCTTTAATTCTTCAAATTCATGGCATTTTTGGACTTACCTTCATCGTTTGATGTTCACCTAATATAAATAGGAGCTTCAACAAGTGTTCTAACCATCAATCTTTCATCATTTCTTCCTCAACAAACACCCACATTCTATTTTGTCTCTCTAGGCTAGTTGCAGTGTTTCTCTCTCTAAAAATTGGCTTCACTTGAAAGTTTTCAAATGAAGTCAACCATATGCTTAGTCTCCCCACATATTAAGCAATTGAACCTAAGCCTTCTTACTTGTTGCCATACCCTCAATCAATAGAACCCACCACTAGGGTTTTTAGTTGGTAGCAACCACCATCTCAAACACCATCCTCTACTATGTTTTAGCTTAACCCACTATCACAGTCAAGCTCACCGTAGTCCATAACCCTAAGCTCGACCAGCCATTTACTCCTAACAACTAGTATGCTCACCGCCCAAACAACCATAACTGCCACCACTCTTCGATAACCACTAAACGATGAGGTACTTCACCTAGCCCCACTAAACCTAATAAAGCTCTCACAAAAACACCTTTCCCTACTTGTTTTTGTGGACGAATTAGCCCGAATCACTCCTCCGCCATCACCTCTTCATCTTTGCGCAAAATACATGCAAAGCACATGATTAGGTCAACTGACCCAACTCGACACATCCAACCCAAAGCCTTAGATTCGACTCTGACCCTTGTGTTTCTTTGGTTTGGTCCTTTTTTGTTTTTTTGTTTTGGTTTTGCATTTTTTTTTTTCTGTAAATATTGTAATTGTAATTATAAAAAAAAAGGAAAATATCTTTAAAATAAAAAAGAGGAAAAGAAAAAGAAAAAAATATATAGTAAAGCTTAGTTTATTTTAAATGTCTTCAATGAAACATAAAGGAAAAATAATAATAATATGATGAAATAAAGAAAATAATAAAAAATTGAAAATCATGTTATCACTTAGAAAATTTTTTTTTGAAATAAATAAAAAATTAATTAACCCTTTCTAGAACTTTCCAAAATAAAAAACCTAAATTAAGACCCTTTTCTAGGAGTTTTCTTAAACAAAATAAATGATTAAAAAATATTAAGCCGAGCGTTTTCAAAATTAAAAATCACCCACAAATGAAAATTTTGGTAAAACAAACTAAGGAAGTTTAATCCTAAATAGTGAGTACGTAAGCACTCATAACAATTACGAGACAAATTAAAATATGAAAAAAATTGTTTTTCCTTCTTTTAGATAATTCTTTTAATAGATGTTATTTTTTACTTGTGAAATAAGTCAAATTCCTTAAAAGGGTATTTTGAAAAGTAGAATTAAATTCAGAAAGTTAAAAAGTGATACTTATTAAAAGTTTAATAGGATAGCCTTCGGATCCAAAATCTTTAATTTCCAAAACCTTTTTTTTAAATCGATTTTTCTAGTAAAACAGTGTTTAGGTTAAATCGACTTACCTAATCGATTTAACTTAACTTACTCTTTTTCCTGATTTCGATCAAATAGCGACTCTAAGAATTTTCAAAACATGTTTAAAAACATTGGTTTTTCTTAATTCTTAGTCGATGATCAATATTCAATGAGTAGGGTTTAATATTGATCGAATTAAGGAAAATTTATGAAAAAAAAAAATTAGGAGAAATTAGGCTTGACACACAAATACCCTATCATTAAGTACACAAGTTTGCCTTTCAAGGCCTTTGCTTGAAATGCAAGAGGGGCTAACTCGAAGTATAGGAAGCAAGCAATACATAAGCTTACTTCCCAATACAGCCTTAACATATTGATCGTTATAGAGACAAAAATGAAGAGGCAAGTAGTTCAAGGGTTACAAGAGTATCTTGGATACAATAAGACATTCTATTCTAAAATGGAGGGCTTTAGCTGAGGCATCACGATTTTTTGGAATAATGAAGAGGTAGCCATCCATGCAATTCACATATCTAAGCAACAAATCTTGATGCAAATTTAAGTATGTAATTATAATTTTCTTGGTTTCTTTCGGATATTTATGCTCATCCTAATAGACAGATTAGGAATCTTCTTTAGCAGGTGTTGGTTGTTTGGGCAAAGAAGGTGCAAGGCCCTTAGGTTCTTATAAGGGATTTTAACGAAATTTTGAGTAGAAGTGAGAAGTAAGGAGAAGTGGAACTAATAAAAAGTAGAGTTAAAGTGTATCAAGATTATATGAATGCATGTAGCATGGCAGACTTAAGCTTTATAGAACCTTGGTTTACTTAGTCCAAAAGGTCATAACAACATCCCAAATTTGATCCAATCTAGAATAGACAAAGCTTAGGTAAATGTCCAATGGAGGTCCATGTATCCTAAGTCAAAGGTCTATCATATTCCTAACCAAAACTCAGACCACTTGCTCATCCTTTTAAATACTAATCCAAGGTTCCGGGAGAGGGTATGGGTGCGGCTAGGGGGCTAGGGCTAGACATCTTAGACCCTTTAGATTTCAACTCATGTGGTTGTCCCATAAGGATTTTAAGGCCTTTGTAGTAGCATATTAGAATAGCCTGTATTTTAATTATGAGACTAACTTACCAAACTTTATCCAAGCATTAAAAACCTAGAATAAAGAAGTTCTTGGTATACTCCATGTCAAGAAAAAAGAAATAGCCAAGCTGTTGCAAAATCTCTAAAGGGAGCTCTATGATAGACCTAGTCAGCAACTCATTGACAAGGAGAGAAGTCTATGGGAAGAACTAAAGTGGATTTTGAGAGAAGAAGAACTTTTGTGGGTTGCAAATGCTAGAGCCCAATAGGTTATACATGGAGAAAAAAACATGAGACTCTTTAATGCTAGTGTAGTAGCTCGGAGGTCAAAGTCTCGTATCTATGGGATGTTTGATCCTATTGGGAACTGGACTGATAAGAGCCAAATAAAAGAATTATTTATAAATTTTTATCATACCCTATTTTTGTCGAAAAGAGATTTTGTCTAGAGGGAAGTGTTGGATTAGGTACGTATACAAAAGGGCTCTCTGATGATGTGAGGGATGTGTTGCAGCGAGAATGTACAAATGAAGAGATCAAAGCAGGGCTATGGTGCATATGCAATAATAAGACAACGAAGATTGATGGTTTCCATGTTGAATTCTTTAAGAATGTTAGGATGCTATGGGACAACAATTTGTGAACTAATGGGTAATATCTTGAGATCTGGGAAGGTACCAAAGTCCTTAAATCACACTCTTATTATTCTAATACCAAAAATAATGGGAGGAAACAAACTAAAGAACTTTCGCCAAATAAGCTTATGCACTACCATGTATAAGGTTGTAACAAAGTGCCTAGTAAATAGGTTGCGGCCTTTTCTCAATGATTTGATCAACTCAAAACAAGCCATCTTCATTCCAAGTAGAAATGCTTAAGACAATATCATAGTTTTCTAAGAAGTGCTTCATTCATTCAAGAAGAAATCAAATAAGAAGAACTAAATGATGTTGAAGTTAGACTTAGATAAAGCCTATGATGGGTTAGAATGGGATTAATCTTATTAGCTCATGTTTATCCTTAGTTAAGTATCAAATCATCCTTAATGGATCGATGCTAAAGCCATTTACTTCTAATAGAGGACTAAGGTAAGGTGATCCCTTATCCCCATGCTTGTTTATTTTGGCAATGGAAGTACCTAGCATAGCCATTTACATTATGGTTGCAAATGGACTCTTGACCCCTTTACAACTTAGTAGGATAAATGTAAGGCTATCTCATCTTTTTTTTTTTTTTCTTTTTGCTGATGACCTCCTCCTTATGGAAGAGGCAACTGATGAGAATGCAAAGATCATAAAGGAGGTTATGGAAGGGTTTGGTGACCTCTCTAGGCAGAAGGTGAATTATCAAAAGTCTCGCATACTCTTCTCTAGAAACACAAGTTCAATCCTAAAAGCCAAATTTTCTAAAGTGTTTGGTATTAGGAGTTTTACAAACATGGGCAAATACCTTGGGATATCTATAAAGGAAGGAGGAAAGCTTTCAACAAGGGACTTATCTTTTATCTTGGAAAAAATGAACAAGAATCTTTCTGGTTGGAAGGCAAAGATGCTAAGTATGGCGAGCAAAAAAGTCCTAGCAACCTTCGCTCTAGATAGCATTGTGAATTGCTATTCACAAGTCATCCCTTTGTTGTAGAAATTTGTAGACAAGGCAAAGTGGATCACCTAAAATTTCATTTGGGGAAGTACACCTGAGGTGAAGAAGATGCACTGAATATGCTAGAACAAGCTTAAAAAACCAAGAGAAGAAAGGGGCTTAGGCTTAATAGACATACGAAAGAGAAACACAGCTAACTTTTTGAAGTTAGCATGGCATTTGAAAAGGAAAAAGACACATTAGACAAAAATTATATCTCAAAAGTACAAAGCTTTGGGTAAAAGGATACAAGTCAAAAGAGCATCATAACTCTTCTTAGAACTAAGAAAGGCTATAGAATGGGTAGATGAAAGACTACAAATCAAAGTAAAGAATGAAAAAACAACCAAATTTTGGTTAGAAAATTGGTCTAAGTCAGGGAGAGTAAAAAACTAGCTTTACAGTCCTCTAAATAAGTATGATGATTTAGTCTTTCTTCATCAAGAATGAGACAACTCATCAAGATGAAAGGAAGATGTTATAGGATATCCCTTAGACTCATGCATACAATAGAAGCTAGGAAACCTCATTTAAGCTAAAGCTGAGGAAGTAAATGATGTACTACCAAAGAATTGGAAATGAATATGGAAGCTACCTGATTACCTTAGCACCCAGTTACTCATATTGAGAATTTATCACTATGGCCTAGCCATAGGGGATAACTTAGTGAAGAGAGAAATAAACGTTGGACAGCTGTATCTGCTATACAAGTAAGGGATAGAAACAATCCAGAGCATGTCTTTGTTAACTGTAGTTAGAGCAAGAGGCTATGGCAGAGACTAGGTGTTAGGCTTCTAATAGGCTATCTAAGTTTTAAGGATCTCAAAGTATGGATCTAAAGAACATGTAAAAGATAGAAAATGGATTGGAAGAAAGTTGATACCCTTTTATCAACTTTGGTTTTTTTTGCCTTAAGGGGAATTCGACATGAGTGAAATAGGAGAAATTTCAAACAAGGTAAGAATCCGAGTGACTAGGTTGAAGTCATTCGTAAAGAAGCAAATGAGTACTAGGCTACTAACCAAAAGGAAACTACAAAAGAAGGCTTCAAGTTTTTTACAAAAGAACAACCTCCACTGATCAACTATGTTAAGGTTAAATGTGATGGGGCAGTTGTAGAAGGAAGTAATACTGCAACAATTAGGGCTATTTGTTTGGACTGGAATAATACAATCCTTTAGGCTATGCACAAACAAGTGTTCAACTCCTACCCATTGGAAACTAAGCTCCTTGCCATAAAGGATAGTCTATCACTAGCTCATCACAATGGTTTGTAGAATGTTATCTGCAAAACTGATTCTAAATAAGCTTTTAATTGGTTACTAAATCCAAATGTGGATCCCAACTGTTGTCACCAAATCCTTTCGGATTGTAAAGCTTTGTTTGCCATTTTGTTAATGTTGGTAGTTGCAAGGTTGATCAAATGAAGATTAAAGCTGTCGATTTCTTAGCGAAGAGGGGCCTTAAAGACTCAAGCTCTATGTTTTCTATTGATTATTTCCCTTTCTAAGTTTGTTACAAAAACTCATGTTGTTGCAAGCACAAACCCTTTTGTTTTGCACCCAAGCTAGTTATGCTATGTTAGGTCTAAGTTGTGTTGGACTCTGTTTTGTTGTTTCTCCATGCAAGATAGTTAATATCATATTTATTCACCAAAAATAAATAAATAAATAGGTTTAGAAATTATGGCAAGAGATGAAGTGGGTCAATTTCAAGGGGCAATATGCAAAGAACTTGTTGCAATTGATTACATGATGCTAAGGTAGAAGCGGTCAAGGAGGCAAAACAAGGAAGTTACAACTTATCTCTAGTTTCATTACAGATATTACGTGCTTAAAATTTGATTTGGGTGAATGCTACTTAAAAATATACGAGTATCAATTTGGTATGTGAATGTTGTCCATTATGTAATTAATTACTAAATTTTATTAATTTTTATAATTATTATGTAATTAATTATTTAATTTAGATACTTGAAATTTGATATTTGCTCAATTTGACTGTGAATCTTGTTATTTCTTTTTAATTAATAAGAAATGCTTGTGCTATGTGGGTAATTTTCAGGACAAAAAGAGCCTGTACCTTTTCTTTTTATATCAATCCTCAAATCCTTTTAAGAGATCTGATAGGTGCGAATCATTTAACATGGCAACTAGATAATTTGCAGTCGTTAAAAAAAAAATACCCACTTATATTGACTAGACTTTCTTTTAGTGTTACGTTAAATCGCTGACAACGATGTTTCTATGACATTCAAAATGAATCAAATTCCGTACTTTCATACTCTGATTAGAACGTCTATGTTTACCTGAGAATTTCAAACTCGATTACAAGATCACGTGCCTCTGATATTCCAAGAGTCAAAATATCCACATGCACGAATATGGGTGGATCAGGAATTTACTTCACCGTCAAAGATAGTTAATCAAATTAGTACTGCAAATTCTGAACCGAATTTTGGCAGTCACTGCCACCGAGATCTTTTGTCTATCCATTAGGTTTATTCTTCTTTTCAACCATTAAAATGAAAATAAATATTAAACTTTAATTTTTGTACAAATTTACCTTTTTAAACTTTCAAATATTACACTTCATTCATTTAAATTTTGATGAATTGAATAAGGCCCTAAACTTTGATTTAGTATAAAATTATTCCGTAAACTTATTAAAATATACTTTAAGACTTCTTAAATTTTTACTATAATATAACTTTTTTTAACTAAAAAAAATCTTTTGTGTCGACAATTTATCAAATTTTAGGAAAATTATTTACAAAATTTGAAAATTTAAAAATAAATTCATACTTAAATCAAAATTTAGAAAATTATATTTAATTTCCCCTTTTCCTTTCCTTTTTACTTTGCTCATGAGTTATGTTGAGTTCAGATTTCAATATTCAAGCTATGATTAGGATACAGCTAAATTAGATTACAAATAATTAATGTAAGGGAAAAATTGTATATAGCTTCTGAAATTTTGATCTAAATATAAATTTATCTCCTGAATTTTCAAATATTACAAGTTATCTTTTAAATTTTGATAAGTTAGTAAATAATATCAAGAAATTGTAAATAACTTCTCTAAACTTTAACCATATTGTGTATTTTTTTCAATTAAAAAAAAAAAAAGAAACCTCCATTATAATATCAATTCATCAAAATTCAGAGAAATAGTTTACAACATTAAAAGAAGATAGTTCAAGTTATGAAATGGGATCAAGAGCATCTAATGTTAAACTTTTAAATTAGGTTTTGAAGTGACATTAATATAGAACCACTATGTTTAGGGTGAAATATAATGTAAAGTATGGAAGTCTAATGTGTAAAATTAGTTATAAAGAGTGTTTTATATATTAGGAGCATTGAAAGCTTTGATGAAGGAAAGTATAAGGTGATATTGATATTTTGTGGAGTTCTAGTTAAATGTTTATTGATAAGTCAATCTCATCCTTAATTTGGGGATGGTACAATAAACCAACTCCTTATAGATCAAACAAAAGTTTATATACGCAATGCATTACGGTTGTCATAATAAAGGTCAAAAATGGTGTCATGATGATAAGATTGTAACAATACTTGAGATTGTATCTCTTGCATATTAAGATTGTGTCTTTAAGACACAGTTATATGTAAATATTAAAGTATTAGTGGGAAATTTTTTTTCCTAAGATTATGTATTTGAGGGAATTATTTTTTTAAAGAAAAGGCATTTTGATAATTCAAAAATTGTAGCTATTTTAAAATAGTATATTATTTGATATACTATGCGTAGTCATATATAACCAACGTACCATATATATTTATATAATTAAGTAATAGTATTTGCACAGTATTTATGTCTATTTATGAATTTACAATGCTGAAATGTTAATTTAATGATCTTGTAAATAGACCTATTACCTTTCTTGACAATTTATATATTTTAAAACAAAATTTATACATTACAAGGAGCTTTAACTAGTTACAAATGAATTCTATAAGGATTCAAAACACTAATCCATCGAAAACCTTAATCGGCCACCCACACCAACCCTGCAAATTGACAATCTCCATGCCAAAGGAAATGACCTCACCCTGAGTTATAAGTCATCAATGGGACCATATCATTAGGAGGAAATGAACGCGAGTAGCGAGAATTTTTATGGAAAGTGGAGAACGCTTACCAGGTAAATAAAAACTCTCTGTATACAAATGCAAAAATATAAAGATAAAACGCCTGCCAAGAAGGTCACTACACATTCAATGAACATATAATTTAGTGTCATAGTTAGGCTTAAGAATAGATTAGCCATTAGCTTCTATATTAATTAGCGTAATCCAAGCCCTTGTACTCGATGCAAAATACAATTACTTTAACTGCATGTTTATTTAGGTGAAATAGTTTAATACATTCTCCTCTTATTTTATAGAAAGATTTTATTATGGTATTTAATTAAATTTTAGACATTGAGTAGCTATTCCAATGACTTGCTATTATACAAAATATTAAAGAGCAATTCATGTCCTCATTCTTATGAATTGTTATTCAATGGTCTATTTATTATATTTGCCATAAATGCTTTTGTCCTTACAAACCTCATTTTGGTTTTATTCTAATTTAATTGCTTAGGTTATTTTATTTTAACTAAATGAAATAATATAATGAATATCTAATCATTATTACATTTATCTTCCACTCTATTGATGGTGAAATTCAACTGGAGATCTTGTAGTTGGGAAGCTTGCAAAATGAACACATGTAAGCTAAAGAATGGGTATCAAAATTGCTCCGTATGACCATTTTAATACTTAAAGTCAATGTTGGGGAGTATGAAAATAGTATGAGAAAGGAAAAGTGAGGGTAAGGGTCTCAAAAGATACCAAACTTGTGGCCTTTATATTATGCTATTTATAAACGTAAGAAATATGCCACATCAAGAAGGAGGACCTCGGGGCTTGATACGATTTAGATTCACTAGGAGGTTCCTACGAGGATCTCTCAACTCTTCATTTAATAAACCGAGAGCATATTTGAGGTCCTTAAGGGGCTATAAGAGCTCTAGGGACTCAAACCGACTTGTTCGGAATGGAGCTCGGCGATTTTCTGGGCGAGCCGATTATCAGGGAGCATATGCTATAGAGGTCAGGAAAGCTGCCCATGCCCCTATGGAGCTGGGCTTTGGCTTACCCAAGGTTGTTCTTGGCTTGAGAGAATTGACCCAAGGTTCAAAGAGGCTGATTTGGACTTATAGGAGACTCGTGTTTAAAATAATCTACCAATATATTCTTTTTGCATTATAATTTAATTCCTCTCTTATTTTAGATAAACAAATAGTAAGATTGTTTCTTATTCTAATATTCTATAACTGCCTTAGATTATTTGTATATAAATGTTTTCCTTAGTTCTTTTTTCCACGCACAACACCTCTACTAGTCTTACATCCATGTAGAGATTATGGTTGATCCAATCGGTTAGGATCCGACCCGGTATATATAACTCGTGTCATTTTCTTCAACGGTTATAGTTTAGGACGTTTACGTGCCGACTGCAGTCTCCTCTCTTTGGTGAAATGGATCGTATATTGATTATTTCATGGTTCTTTAATCCTTTCCTTTTTTGAATGGCATGGAATGGGGTTAGGACCTTATTTCTATCTAATGCCTCACCTTTCGAGAAAAATCTTTCACCAGCTTCCTTGTGCATTTTGCACGTTGCTTTAGGCTAATTCACATTTCATGCACGTAAAACCGCATGCATGCCCCCTGGAATTTTGCTAGTCCTTGGTGTCGTTCCCTGAGAAGATATAGCTCAAAATAGATACAGATACATGGAATATCGTCCATGTCCATTGCTCTTCAGGAATAATAACTTTATGCAGACGTCAAGATAAGATTTGTACGCATGAAACTTTATTTTAGACTTCGTTGAAACTTTAGTAGGAAAAAGTTTTAATCGTGTTAAGTATATTTTAATAAATGATGGATAAATACTTATAAAATCTTAATAAGTAAAAATATAAATCATTGTTATTAATACATATTTAAAAATTATTGATATTTACCGACTATTCCTTAAAACTCAGTGATTTTTTACTATTATGAGGGGTGTAGGTACAGACGTAAGGGTCATGTGCATGTTACGTGAGAAGTAGCGTTACACATGACTAGGGAAATAACTTAAATGAATTGTACGGGATAATCAAGAGAGAAGTGTAGGAAGAAGAAATAAGTACTTTTAATAAGGCTTTAACATGTATGGAAATAGGTGAAAAAACGCGATGGCATTGAACTCTAAAATTGTTGAAAAAGAAGGTAAAGTTTTAGAGGTATTTAAGTATTTGATCTCGGAGATAAGGTTCCGGCAAAGTAACGGCATTAAGGATGGTTTTTCTCTCATCTAAATAAAGATGTGAATAGAGTATTTATAAGAAATAATAATTCATCACATCCATCAAATCATAATAGTGATTAACAATTAAGATTGAAACCATTTATTAATAGATCTTAAATAGGCTATTTTCATAAGTTTAAACTTAGATAAAGGTTTTATTTATTATTTTAATGTAAGCCAAACCAAAAAAGGTTAGATCGGACAGACCAATCGATCTAAGCCTATTATAACAAATCTCTCTTGATCATTCCAATAATTTATAGGCTTGGCTTCTCGAGCCTTACCACCTTAGCTTGAGAAGTCAAATCCATTTAATATTTAATCAACGAGCTTAAAGCCCAATATTAAATTTGGCATTTTACCCCCTAACAAAAGTCCTTCAAACAAAGTCAAAGAGGTTTACGTATCGAATGAGTCTTTCAGATAACTCAGGCACGTACACGCTATTAAATAGTTGTGTTGCTACCAAATTCATTTAAGAGTTATCTTAATGAGCAAGTTCGCAGCAACTCTTAATCGTATATCAAGCCTCAGTTGGGTTATATTGGATGTTGCCCTCAAGGCATTATCTTGAAATAAATTTTCTTTAAGCTGTCTCTTCTTGAGTTAATTTATCTCTTTAATGTAACCTACATGAGTTATTGATTCCATCAAACCGTATCTTAGACACTATCTTTACATTAACAATCTCATTGGGGCTAACTTCTATGTATTAATATTACCTTGATCTTCTTCAAATAAAGGAAATTTCTTCTTTTAAAGCTTTTTATATGTACACAGTTGTTAAATGCCTCAAATTATGGTCACACGATTTGAATTGTAACTAGGTTAAATTTTTCAAAAACTCAATCTTGAAAGTGAATTTTTTATAAAGCTCTATAGTAGTAGCGAAAGGCGAGGGTCGATAGGCCCGAGCTCCACACCAACCTCATTAGGGGGTATAGGGGGTGAAGCCCCCCGCAACATAGACTAACTTCAATTTTTTTTTTTTTTTTTGAAAAATCAATATATTCTAATTCTCATTAAATAAATCTTTCCCATATTCTTGCATACGTACAAATACTAAATGTTGAGTAGAGAGATGAAGTTTATATTAAAGAGAAATTGGTCTTCACCAAGAGGTATTGGGCTAAGGCCATGAGCTAATATAATGTTAAATGATTATCTTGCCAGCGTATAAGACCTTACACCAAAAAATGAAGCTCCATTTAGACTCAGTTGTGAGATAGATTAGAAAAGGGGGGCCATTCCATTTTGGTTTTCACAAAGGTTGGCAAGAGGTAATCTCCTAAACCCTTGTTTCATTACTAGAATGTAGGCTTAAATTATTCACGTTTCATGAAGAGAGCTGCTACTACATACCTATACACTATTTCGGCTTATGTATATGTAGCTTTGAGTTGTTGCAAGGTATTTCCATGAAGAAGATTAGTTTGCTCATTTTAGCGAACAAAAAGAATTGTTGATTTAGTTCATCTACTCTTGGTCAGCGCATGGATAAGCTCAGATCAATTGCTCATCGACTCTTGTACAGCTGCTGCTGTTGTTTGTTTGCAGATCTCGTAGCTTAAAGCTCAAGTTTCTCATGTTTTGCAACTAGGCAGCTTAGTTTAGGAGAAGATAGAAGTGTACAAGGCCATTCGAGAAGAGTAGGAAAAGCATATCGAAGTTCAAATGCTACCTACTACTACTCGGTTTTTGTCTAACTAAAACTAGTGAAATGCAACAACTACTCTTAGATTACTATGGCATGGGTGCTTTTATGTGGCTCGATTATTCATTAGAGTGGCTCAGACTAGTCATGGAGTGTTTCACACATGAATGGGAAGGCACTCTTGTTGTTGTTCGTTGGTGTTCAATTCTTTCTCATATTCAAATTATCATTGCTGTCACTTACTTTTTTCTCGACCTAAAGCCTCAAATCTATCAAGTTAGTGAATTGCCCGACCATAGCTCCCTATCACAAGTTTGAGTTCATTACTATTCAAGTAAGTCCTTACTGCAGCCACTCGTCTGATATTAGAAATTTACATGAATGAAGTGCCATGTAGGTATCTGGGTCTACTGCTGTGAAGAAACTTGGATGCTTGGAATTGGTCAGCATCTAACCTAGGATTACTTTGGTCTGATGGCTACTCAAATGTGACATTGTTTTGTTCACTTCAGCTACTACTGTTGTGCTTCTCAAACGAGGTTATGCTTCTTTTTCTTTTATTTTCTTTTCTTTTTTTAACTTACATCTCTTGTTTTGAAGACTAACTTATTAGTTTGTTATGCTGCTACTTAGAAGTGGAAGTTGTTCGGCCTATTGATGCCTAGTTTGTTGGGGCAATGAAGAGCTCGGAGTTCATTTCACTATAGCATGGATTAAGTAATGAGCTCGGTAGTATGCTCGATAAATTTTTTGAATAACAATCATTGCTGGTTGTTCTTGTTTTAATTTTTTTTTTTTTTTGAACAAATAACTTGTATAAGCTCTCCTATCCATTTCTTTAAGGCCATGTACAAGCAACTAAGGTGCTGCTACAACTTTGTTTTTCACTCCCTAAGCTATTGTCTTCTAAATGTTAACTGTTTTCCTTTCTAAGATATTTGGGAGGTGGTGTTTCTCGATCGAATCGTATCAAAGTCTTTGCTTTAGTTAGGTAATTTTGGGATCTCTTCTTCTCCTTTTTTTATTTTGCCTTTGGATGTGAAGTATCAACCTATTCTTTGATTAGCTTTGTAAATTGTATCTCTTTCCTAACATTTGCCACTTCTCCCAATTTTCTCTCTAGAAGCATGCAAGTTTGCTAATAAGATAAGAGAATAAGGGTTGATTAGTCTATGTTTAGAGATTATCCTTACTGCTTGATGTTCAAGGTTAATGTCATGATGGACTTAACAAGTTCCAAGAGATGTGTGCCAAACCAAGAGAATATGCATTCAGTTTATAATCTTTTAGGCCTCAAGAACAAAATGATCATATATGCATTGTATTTCATTTTTGGTACAATTCCATAGTCTTCGTACAGTGACCTGAAGTGTTCCATACATTTTCTTCTTATTCCTACCATTCAATCCCCATGAATTTTTTCCCATAGTCAAATTGAATTTTGGACATGATGCTTAGGTATAGCAAAGTAATCGATACCTTATTGAATTAATTCTGCTTTGGCGTTTTTTTTTTTTTTGTTTCTCTAGCCTTCATTCTCTTCCCACTTTCTTTTTTAGGTTTAAGAGACTAAAACTTGAAGGGTTCCCGATTGTTATTCACCTTTTACCCTTGGTTCCAGCCCTATGTCTCAATGCCACTTATTCTTGCATCCTTCTCCCCTTTTAGGTCATGGAACTAATATTTCCTCAGTGTCCATCTTTTCCAGGTGGTATGATCAATATTTAAGAGCTTACGATTACGTTTTGAGTGGCCACCATCTTGAATTTACCACAATTAGTAAATCGACACGGTTTAAAGAGGATCTCTTTACCGCTCGGGTCGCAGCTGCTTGTAACTAAGGGTCAAAAATCCATGATCGTAACTTAAGGACCACATCTCGAACAAGCAATAATCAGTAAATCGGTACGATTTAAAGAGGATAAACTTTTTACCACTCGAACCATAACTATTTGCCAACCAAGATTCAAAAGTCTGTGGTCGTAGCTTGAGGACCAGATCTTGTCCTTGTACTAGTTAGCAAACCAATACGATTTAAAGAGAGTAAACTCTTTATCACCTAGACCGTGACTGTTCGCAAATCGAAGGCCAACAAGGACCAATCTTCATCAGTAAGTGACAGTGAAGAGGTATAATGCTTAGGTCATATGTGGCCTCCTTCTTTAGTCTCCATAAAACCAATTACAACTTATACTATGAACTAAACATGAGTCTCGAGTTGTAAGGGCATGCACACACGAGCACATAAGAGGTAAGTGCGGGCCTTACACATGAGATGAACTAAACATGAGGCATTAATAAAACATGAGTCTTAAACATGAATCTTGAACACGATGTGACTCTTGAGCATGACATAATCTCTTATCATGATGTAAGTCTATGAACATGGCACGATGGAGCCTTAAACATGATGTGATATGAGCCTTGAACATGTTAACTGAACATGAGCCTAGAATGTAAACTTAACATGGGAACTAAACATGAGCTTCAAACCTCTTTAACATGAGTACTTATGAATTGAAAGTTTGAAATGAACACGACCTCCTTTAACATGAGTAGTTATGAGCTAAATTGTGTGAAATGGACATGAAGTTTCTAAGTCAGCATAGCATGTGAATTGAACATAAACCCTGAGCAAGAGCATGTGAAAGTTGAAAGCGAGTCTACAGCTTAAGCACATATGAACCAACTATAAGCCTACATAAGAGTTGACCACGTCAATTCGATATAATCCCTTCTATACGATTACATGTAGGCTTCTAACATGAGTGCTTCTAAACCTTCGATATGAACACATGCGAGTTGTGTATATGAATTGAAATGACACGCTTGGCATGTGAGCCAAATATGAGTCTCATCATATGAGTTGAACATGAGCCTTGATATATGAGTCTTGTTCATGGTAAACATAAGGATTGCACTTGAGCATTGAATAAGAGAGCAAACGCTAGTCTTGAATATTATAGTTGAATATAAGTGAGCATGAGTCGTAATTACGAGCCTTGAACTCAACGTAAGTGTTCAACATGACATAATCTGTGAACACAACATAAACTTTGAATATGAAATGAATCTTAAACATGTAACTAGTGTTGAGCATGATACAACACAAGGCATGAAGTCGACATGACGCTAGACCATGGCATGAGTGTTGAAAACTACATAACTCTTGAACACAACGTAAGGCTTGAATACGATGTGAGCACTAAACGCGATGTGAGCACTAAACGCAATGTGAGGTCCCATTATACAAGTTAAACACAAGGGGTTGAACATTAGTCTTCTAACTTGAATACATGTGCTTGAACACATGAATTAAACATGAGTGAACATGAGAGTTGAACATGACGTGAGGCTTAATCCAAACGAAAGCTTTGTTCATTACGTGGGGTTTAAACATAAGTGTACATTAGGCAAATATATTAGCGTAAATGAGTTCAACATGTGAGTTAAGCATGAGTCCTCTAACATGAACATCGGTGAGCCAAATCTTCGAGTTAAAGATGAGTCCTTAATAAGACTTCCTTCCTTATACTGCCCTTGTCATTTTTTTCTTCAACTTCCCATTTGTATAGTTGTATGATTTCTATCTCATTTACACTTCATTTTACTAATTCATTTACTTTTCTTAGTTTTCGCACGTAATTAACCCTTTCTCCTCCCTTAAGTGGTAGCAACTACATGTAGGCATTGCTGCCACTTTCAAGAATCAATAGGAGGAGGCTACATGGCATTATGTGTAAGTAGCCTTGTGTAATGAATAACTCCAGTAATACCATCCTTTATATCGGGCAAAGGAGATGTTACAAACTAGCATAACGTATCAAATATATAGAGTACTCATGTGTCTAATGTCACATACGCATTAAGCCTTATGCATATGCGCGCTTTAAGCATCTCGAGCACACATGCATAAAGCCTTACAAACACGTGCACATTGAACATCATACATAAGGAGTATTGCATAAAGCAAACATAATCAAGAATAACCTCTTCTATACCGTATTCACTTGTAATTTTCCTCTCCCAATTATTGACATGTGGAGAATGGATAATCATCTAGTCTCGATGCTTTTCTTTCCCTTGTAACACCATCGAAGACCCAGTGTCGTATGGTAGTACATTAGTCTTTGAAAGTTACGGTACCTTGGGAGGGCACATTGATTTAGCCTTGCTTCATGTAATCTTCTTGATCACTTAGTTGTAGCTCTTGTATTTCCTTGTAAGTACAAGTTGTAATTAAATATGTAGAATCAACAACAATGAAGTTCAATGACTGACTTTCGTGCTTCTTTATTTCTTTGGCGCTTTCGTTAGCTTTTATAAAGGTGTTTTATCATTATGCACTTAGAAGCAATGGCTCTTCACTTAGTAGTAACATGTTAGACGATAATGTAATGGGCCAACTTCGATTTCCTTAATGACTTGCATTGTTTTAACAGATAGTAAAAAGCATATCTTAAAGACTTCATGCACTTAAGAGCAATGCCTCAATTGAGCAATGCCTCAACTAAGCAACACTATTGTCTAGCATAAAGTAACAAAATTCTCTTATTATTTCTTCTTTCTTCTTAAAAATGATACCACGTAATAGGGAGCAAAGGCTTAACCTAGTCACATTAGTGTTAAACAATCATGAGTTTCAAATTTTTGAATTGACACAATTACGAAACTACTTAGACCCTTTGATCTAAGGAGCCTCTTGTACAATAAATATAATTGTAAGACTACTTAGACTCAATGATCTAAGGGGGTCTCTCGTAGAATAGAAGTAATTGCGAGACATGCTTAGACTCAGTGATCTAAGAGATCTCACATGTTATCTCATGCATTGAATTAAGACTTTGCTTGCTAATAATAATATATAGAAGATCCTTTTTAAGAAGTGTTTGATCACGCATACACAGCGATAGTGGAACTAATTGCCTAAGATCAATAATTCTTTCTCATTAGTCAAGGGGGTATTTCTTACTTCTTGACTGTATAGTATGGCTTACTAGGATGTTACACGGGTTTAAATGTCAATATGTTAAAGTGCTCATCGATGGCATTGTTTCCGCTACTTGATAGCAAGAAACATAGCAATTATTTAGCATAAAAGTTATACATGATTATCATGGCATGATGTACGTCTGGGAGCCAGTGCTCTTACCAATCTACAACATACAAGCCAAGCTCATCATCGTGCACTTAGGAGACTAGGCTCTTTTTAGGTAGCAACGATGTGTAGTCTATATATTATATTCATTATCAGTTTCCTTTATTCGATCGAAGGGTTTAGTTTCCCCCATTTAGATGCAAACTATTTTGTGAAATTAACTTTGTGTACTAAGGAAACTAGTCTCTTACTTTGTAGCAACAATAGTAAGAAAATGAAGATACCCAAACACTCATCACATTCTCATTAGAAAAAGCAATCATCATTGAGAAAAAGAAATCATCATTGCACTTACATATGAAATGAAATTAAATGAAAACTAAGATAAAACCAATGAAAACGCATCCCGTTACCAATAGTTCTCACACTTCTCAACTTATAATGTGCCTTTTACCGTCATAATATCATTGGTTGGCTTTTGTTTCTTCATATTCCCACAACAACCACACATCTTGTTCTTCTTGAATGCTCAAGTTTGAGCCTCTTCCCCTATAGGTAGCTATACTTCAAGGGGTTCCACTAAGGGTGTCTCTCCTTCATTCACACACTCATTATAGAATGTTACTTCAATCAAGTGAGATCATTACATGTGAATGGATTCTCTATTATAGGAATGAAGATGTCTTACTCATTCCAATGACCCTTCATGCATTGATGCCATGTTAAAGGTATCATGTTGCGATCGCGCAGCCATGTCCTTCCTATAAGGAGATGGTAAGATACAGGTGCATTGATCACATGGAACCACGTGGAGCTGTAGATAGGTCCGATATCAAATTGTACTTCAACATGCCCCATTATCTTCATACAAGACTCGTAGAAGCAATTCAGTGTGATTGATTGTCTCACTAAGTTTTGAATATCTATCTTTGCAGCTTTAAAAGTTGACATTAGCATAACATTAAGTGAAAATCCGTTATCAATCAATGTCCTCCTAATAGAATGACCATTGAGTATGCTTTCCACATATAGAGAGTGATTAAGGTTAGGATTCATTGTACAGATGTCAGCATTAGTAAATGTAATTGCCCCCTTATTCATTGAAACGATTCCCTTTGTGGGATGTACTATAAGATATTTCTTGCATTGGTCTTGTGAGATCCTTGTTAGTGTAATTGTTGCCTCGAGCTGAGCATCTTCATCAAAGCCTAAATCGAAGAAATTCTTAATATTAGCAGTCTTCAACAAAGAAAGAACAATATTGTCATCTCTATTTGTCTTAATCTCAAATCATTCATGCTTAACTTCGTATGCCTTAATTGGTTGTACGTCCAAACTTTCCGCCTTTATGGGATTGTAAGTGATAACATTCACAACCCCAATCAGGTGTTATGAGCTGGAAGTAGTTTGTCCCCAACATCATCATCCTCGATGATCAGTTCTCTATTTTGAACTCGCTCATTAAATATCTTCTTCAAAGTCCAACAATCTTTCATAGGATGGCCTATACTCCTGTGAGATCCATAATACTTAGAGTCACTCTTCTCTTCATTTGTTAATAACGCTCAACCCTTGAGAGTCTAATATTCCCATCACGTAGCCATTGGTCAAAGAGTGTGTGCACTTTTCCCATTGAGCATGGGTATGCCAAAGATGGTTTAGTGTTCATAAGCTTCTCACTTCTAAATTTTTTTGCTCCTCTTAAATCCACCACTTAAATTGAGTTTACCAACAATGTGCACTTATTAAATCTTGGGTTTTCACCTCTTTGTTGTGCTACTAAATTGTTGATCCTTCATACGTTCTCAACTAACATAGTGAAAGAAACCAACAAGAGGTTCTTAACATGTACTATATACTCAGTAAATATCCCTTGAATGCAAATCTTGACTAACTCTCTTTCATCACAAATGTCTTGTATGTCTAAGGAACGCTCCTTGAAGTGCTCAATGTAATCCATAAGATCTTCCTTAGGCTTTTGTTGAATCTTTCTCATGTTAGTAAGGGTGACTCTTTCTTTAGTAGAAAAGAACTTCTCTAAGAACATTTTGCACATGTTTCCCTATGAATCAACTAAACTTAAGATAAGGTTGACATACCAAGTGTACACATTCTAAGTGAGTGACTTAGAAAATTCCTTTAGTTTCAAATAGTTGTCTAAACCATATACTTCCAATGCCTCAATAAATTTCAACAAATGTTCCTTGGCACTCCCTTTCTTGCCATTGAACAACATGAACTTCGAACTTACATAGTCCTTAGGGTATGGCTTTGCAACAATGCACTAGTGATATGGAAGCTTCAAATCTAGTACCCCAGCTGTAGACTTTGCTTATATCTCCTTCAAATATACATCTAAATCTTCTTTGGTCACAAATGAATCTCCTTGGGTGGATGTTTCTACCCTTATTAACATCATAGGAGCGGAGTGCATGAGTGCAAGATTCACAAGCATAGAGCTTATGGGCATAAGATTAATTGGTGTTGATTGTGTAGAGCCAAGAATTGTAACACATAGTGTAGTACGTAAGGATAACGAGCCTCTAATCTGAACTCCCTGGTTCCTTACTTTAGGTAATGAATCTTGCATAACTGTAGGTTTTACAGTAGGAAGTTGTTCCTCAACTTTATGAGTGACATGTTTGTTGACAACAAAAGGGTTAAGTAAGGTATGTTGTTGCACCACATTAGAAGGATTGAAGAAAGTTACTCCTTGTTGCACAACAGCAAAGGCGGCCAAAGCAGGCGCCCAAAACAGGTGCACATTGAGTGAACATCGCCATAAGTTCACCTAGGTTCTGATTAGTCTCTCATAACTTATGTGTTAATTACGCATTATCAATGACACCTTCCTGTATGCCATCACCTTGATTAGTGCTTCCAACCAAAGGTGGATTTTGGTCATTGGTCACAGTAGCAACGTCTTATTCTTGATTAATTCTATCAGTAAGATCAGGTTGTCTTTGTCTTAGAAGTACCATGATGTGAATATCAAGTCTTCCCTCTCCAATGGAGTCTCTAAAAAATGTAGGGGCTATGGGTACAGATGTATGGGTCACATGCACGCCGCATGAGAAGTCGCAGTATACGTGAATAAGAAAATTACTCTCGTACGGAATAATTAGGAGAAAAATATAGAGAGGAGGAGTAGACAATCTTAATGAGACTCTAATACGTATAGTGACGGGTGTAAGAGGGTGATGACATCAAACTCTAAGATTAATGAAGAATAAGGTAAAGTTCTAGAGGTATTTAAGTGTTTCATCTTCGAGACAAAGTTCCAGCAGAGTAACAACGTTAAGGGTGATTTTTCTCTTGTCCAAATGAGAATGTAAATGAAGTATTTATAGGAAATTATAGTTGATCACATCCATCAGGTTATAATTGTGATTAATGGTTAAGAATGAAGCCCTTTATTAATAGATTTTAAGTGAGCTATTTTCATGTGCTTAGACCCAAATAAAGGTTTTATTTATTATTTTAATGTAAGCTTAACTAAGAAAGGTTAGATCAAATGCACCGATCCAACAGACCCTATTTTAAGCCCACCATGTCAAATCTCCCTTAATCATTACAGTAATTTATAAGCTTAGCTCCTCAGACCCTACCACCTTAGCCCAAGAAGTTAAATCCATTTAATATTTAATCAATGAGCTTGAAGCCCAATATTAAATTTGTCCCTCTACAACTATCAATCCACCTTTTCTCAAACTTTACGAATCCTAATCCCTTAGTTACCATTAATCCATCTTTTCTTAGTTAAAGTTAACCATATGCCTTGGCTAATATTCTTAATATCTTCATGTATTTGTTTTTTCACTTACTACACCAACGAATGGCTGCATGTTACATGCACATTCATAATCAGTGTAATTTTCTTTCCATCAAATAACACTTAATATTTATGTAACACTAACCAAATAAGATATAAAATAGTTTGCTAGAATATTTATAAAAAAAAAAAATAGTTTGCTGGAAAATTAATGCTTAAAAACATTTTTTTTCTTTTTCGGCCAAATAATAATTTACATTACTAACTCTTACTCATTGATAATTAGATATCGAGGAGGAATGGGTGTGACAGGGTTATCTTTTAGTATGTTAGAAAGATGGGTAATAAGACAAAATTGAAAATAATGTTGTGAGTAATTAACTATTACTATCTAATTTTTTTTTAAAGGAATAAATTGATTTGCACCGAAACTCTTAATATCCTATAACTAATATTGTATAATATATACTCTTGATTGAGCTATAAAAGTTATCTTCTTTTGAAAGTAATGACCATATATATATATATTGTCTCCAAAAATTCGCTAGTAGAGAGTATTGGACTTAAGCCTAAAATCTTGCAAAAGGAAACACTGTGAGAGGATACTAAGGGTTATTTGACATAACTATACCAGTAATTAAGTCAACATTGCAAAAATAATGCAAGCAAGAACTTGAAAGGAGACAAGATGAGATTATCTATGGAAAGTGACTGCCTATTTATAGTAGTGGTGATGGTATCATATTCGGAAAGTGGATATACTCGAATCTCACCTAAATAAGGAAGTGTAAACCCCTAAAATTTTCGGTCTAGCTTTTGAAGTAAACTCGAGTATGTTAGATAATCTAAGAGTTGACAAAGCTAATAAAAGTAAAAACCCTAAAAGAACTAATCAATCGCGTATGAAATTTTTCTACCCTAAATATATGTAAACACTAAAGATTTCATTCAAAAGTAATAAAAACCCTAAAACTATAACCTTAAAGACATACAAGCACTAATTCATCATGATATACCCTAAAACCCTACTTGATAATATAACTATCATATTTTGCCAAATCATTAGTGAAAGATAAGAGATAACTTTCAATTATACATATATATTTAGAATCCTTAAGTAGCCCTTAAGTAATCCTTTAGAAACTAAGATATTGTATCATAGATCACATTTATCTTCTAAGTATATAATTAGGACAGTAATACATAGAATTAGGGGTTTAATTGATATTTAGGTTACATGTAGTAAACCTTAACACTCTAATTGATACTTTTTATATTAGTTATACTAAGTAGCCTACCAAATGATGTATATGGGATATAAATACCTAAAGTAAGATTTCATCATCTATTTTATGAATCAATTCACCAAATGTCTCATTTCCCTTCATTTCCTTAATTTTTCTCTTAATTTTCCTTGATTATTACATTATATATACTAAATGGCATATGCTTTTGGAAGGTTGACCAAGTCGACACATGTTGACCAAGGTCAAAAGGTTGACTAAGTCAACACATGTTAACTAAAGTCAACATTTAGAAAAGTCAACAACAGACACTTACACTTTAGAAAATATCTAAATCTTCTAATGATTTCTATTCTTTTCTTTTCTTTTAGCTTTTCTTTCTTCTTTTCCCCTTTAATTGCAATCCACTTCTTTTCCTTCTAGACCTCACCATCTTCTTCTTTTCAAACACAACACAAGACAAAAAGAAACAAACCCTTACCCCACTCCATTACCATGACCTTTCCTTTTCTCTTTCCCTTTCCCTTTCACTTTCAAAATTTTTCAAATTTGTCTTCATACTTTAAGAACAAATTAAGGTATGTGATTATGTTATTATGTATTGCTTTATATTACTTATTAGTTAAGTGAATAGGTAGATTAGATAAGTAATTATGTATTATGTGTATCCATATTAAAGAAGGTATAAAGTTTCTATCTTTAAGTGTAGAAAAATAGAAATCACGGTAAAGTAGAAGGAGATGCATATATATATGTCTTTAAGTATATGTACATAAGGGTATACTAGATAAATACAAGTATAAAGACCTTTGTACATAAGTATTTATTATGTACATAACCTAAACTAAGACATATACTAACTACACATACCTATACCATGCTAAATACACTCTTAAAACACAAAAAGAATGAAATTAGAGAAGTTTTCTTAAGAGAAAATTTTGGCATACGAAATTTGTATAAAAATACGTATGTGACCATATATATATATGGGTATATGTATAAGTATAAATACGATATAAGTATATGTATGTATATAAGTATACTAGTATATATATAAGTATAGTAAAGGTATAAGTAAAGTGAAGGTATAAGTAAAGTGTACATAAGACACTTAAGTATGACATAAGTATGAGGCAAAGCTCATGTAATTAACTAATGAGGTAAGCAATGATGCAACTAAAAGATAACATAAGCCATGATATAAGCAAATGATGATATAAGCGATGACATAAGCGATTAATGATGTAAGCGATGACATAAGCATAGGTTTATAAAATAAGAAATAAGAAGAATACATAAGAATTAGGTACATAAATTAGTAAACCCTAATATGCTTCCTAAATTAAATTAAACTTAATTAAGTACATGAATTAGTAATAGTAAGGTAAAATTTTCTAAGTATAAGAGTCTAAGGGCTAACCAAATCATTAAGCATAAACACAGGATATAGATATAAGTAATAAGAATTATTAAGCTTCAATAGTTAAACTTTCCATAAATTTAGTCCATATCGTAAAACACAGGTCTTAACGTCCAAAACAGACATCACCATGTGAACGTATATCCGAAAACAATGGAAAATGATGAAAAACGACTATAAATTCATAAATATCGGAAATAGAACAAAAAAGTTACATACGATTAGTAATAAAGTCTAACCAGATAAAAGTTGATAGTAATTTAAGTAAAATTAGGTAAATATATATTTAGAATTACTAGTTAATTCAATTACTTACTAATGTTATTATATCGTAATGATCAGGTGATCCCAAAGTGAGGGAGGGTCTCCCGATTGATTACTACGACTAGAGCGAGTGGTCATGGCCGAGTGAGTATTTACCTTATGATTCTATGCTTGTATGTGATTGTAGATAGTGAACCTAAATATTATTGTTAATTGACTGTTGTGTGAGGTCGGGAAATACTTGTGTATATTATTACGTGCTGAGTTGTGAATTTATCTTAAGTATAGATAATACTTTGTTTGTTGTATGATAGTTTAGAAAATAATTGTATATACTATTGGATGGTCACAACATAATTAGACTTAATTATACTCGGCTTATAAAAAGAAACTGGTACATACATTACATAGACACAATTCTGGCTGTCACATTACACGAAGCTAAAGAAAGGCCATTCAAGGGTTGAGAGAAGCCATTCAGGGGTTAATGTTATTAATTTATTGGTTTTGTACGATGCACTCATATAAAATGACCTTACCTTAACCTACAGGAATACTAGGCATTGGAGGCACCAACTGCTTGACTAAGGGTCGAGTCTAAAGGCCTCCGTTTAGGGGTGAGTGTGAATTGCAGGGGCCTACTTATGATTATACTAGAACTTGGTTTTTATGAAAATAAAAGACTTGTTTTATTTAAGTACGGAACGTGGAGTTCCGTAGTAAAGTAAGTTCTGGTATAATACCCGAATCTGATTGGTGTCGTGTATACTCCAACCTTGACTTCAGAGAGCGTTAAATCTAAGTTACGTATATAGACTAGTTAACTATACATATTGTTTGGCATTCTATTTGATCATTCATTCATATGCGTGAATATAATATATTTATAACTTACTTGTGTTATGGCTAAGGGTTTTACTCACTAAGCTTAAACTTACACCCCCTTCAACTTTTGTTATAGGATAACTTGTTCGTAAAAGCTAGTCGGGGGATGCCACAAGTTAGCTTTGGGACTTGGGCAAGAGCAAGCCATCCTGTGTATTGAGAGAGAACAAATTATGCAGACTCTTACTTATGTACTTTCGTTTTAGCAGTAATATAAACCTAGATGTAATAAATTATTGTGTATTGTAAACGTTGTAGTTTAAATTTTATATAAATATGTTTGTGTGACGATATCGTATGGACATGTATGTTCTTGGAAAACTAGCAGTTGTAGAACCTTGTATATTGTATAAAAAATTCATGATTGGAAAGTAGAGCCTTATATATTGTGTATAGAATTCATGATTGGAAAGGTAACTAATCAGGGGTTCTTCATACAGTATACGACGTCTACCACGATTAGGCCGTCCTTAGCTTATGCATTGAAGTCTTGCATCGGTTGGTATCTCTACCCCCATGCCCATAATCAACCATCACCTTAGTTTCACAACCCTTAGAGGTCCTAAACACGAAGATCCCTAAAAGACTCTGGTTCTACAAAGCTAAGTCCTAACCTTTAGGAAGGTTAAGTACAGCGTCATAAGCTTTGTGTAGGTTGCGTCACTTAGAGAGATGGCTATGTCTAGGCTTATAGCACTCATCATTGGGCTACTGGCAAGTAAGCCTACAATAAGGAAGGGTTGGAATTGAGCCTAAGTCCAAATTTGTCTATCAATAATATATATTGCCAAAAGGATAATATATAAATAAACTCAAACACAATTAGTAGGGGAGATCTAGGATGCAAATCAGCAATCAACAGCCTACCCAAAGTATGGGGGTGGATTTATCCTAAAACACATGTTTATCTCCTTCTTACCTGGAGATGCAACCTAATCAATATAAACATAGACAAATTGAGTTATTTTCACAAAAGAAACAACATTAAAGAATGAAATAAGGTCCCTAATCATGAGAATCAAAGGAGAGATCTTCCATGATGCTAAAGCGGGGTCATTAATTCCATGGATCACAATCAGGCTATCGGACACAATGACAAAATAATAACTAAAAACAGCATAAATTGCATATCACCATTTTTATGTTAACCATGCCAGAAATGCATTTTTCCCCTTGCCTATAAAACCATGCCGGTACTTTTTGCTTACCTTTTAAAAGCATATAGTTATAATAATATATTTCATTATTTTATCCTTATAAATAAATAATAAATAAATGTTAAATGTTAGACTCGTAAAAGGGAAAATGACCAAACTTAAAGGTGCGTAATCATAAACTCGCTCTCGTTGAAAGTTTAATGCCTACTATCCAAAACTTTACTAAGGATTTCAAGGTGTATTGTACTTTTCCCAGTTTGCAACCTAAGTTCAAGAGTAATGGGAAGTAATATCTCTATTCTTGTGCACCACACTTTTGATTTGAGCAGTTGGTATCATATGGGTTTCCACACAAGAGAGAATATGCAGCGCAAATCAAATAACTTATAGTTTTTAACTATATATTCAAGTTAACACAAATGAGTACAACTCGTCAAAGAGAAATGACCTTTTGGATCTTATTTTTCTAATGTTAAAAATATATCACTACTTCTAAAAGTGATAAACCACGTAAGCAATATGCGAATATACACAATAATTAATTAAACTCATAAATACACGAGAAAATGCGAAGTTGTGCTGAAGACACTTATTTCTCATGTATTTTATTTGAACGAACCATCTTCAAATAAATCCATACATACAAGCGTTCAACAGGACTTCATTCAGACTTCATATAATGAGATTGAAGCAAGATCCTAATTCACAACGCATGGGAGGATAGAGGTATCTCATTTACAGGACACGAGAAAACAAAGCACCTCCGTTTCAATCTCAACAATGAGACTCGGATGAAATAGTCATCCGAATCCTTGATCCCATTCTTCCTTTTAATCTCACATACGAGCTTGAGCTTCAAATGATTAATAATCTTATATCAGAATACTCCATTAGCTTAGTGATTGAACTTAATACCACTTTTGATCAAATACAGAATTCCCTTTAAATTCAAGACTCATTTTAACAATTAATTAAATGATTCCAGACTCATAACCGGTAACATATATAACATTTCCGACTAGATGATCAACTATTTTAACTACTAGTACCAAATGAAAGTGCAGAAAATAAATAGAATAAATTGCATGGATTATCCCGATAATTTTATAAATTGCATGGACCCTCGACATTTAAAAAAGTCGACAAACAGATAAGAACCCCACGTTTTGTCTGACTTGACTGTCTGTAAATTGTACATGGGCACTAATATAAATATATTAAATTAAGCAATGTGATAAAATTACTAAAAGAAATGCAGAAAATAAAAAAGAAAAAGTTAGGAATTTTTATCTCATACTCATGATTGTTTTAATTTGAAATCTAGGTTTATTTTGGAGAATAATTTTTAACATAAAGAAGATAAAGGGTTTTTCCGCTATCCAAAGATCCTAAAACAAGGTTTAATGTTTCCAAAAAATCAAAATGGAAAAAACTTATGAAAGATAAGGATTTGACTTATCTTGAATGATAAAGATGTAAAGTTGACATTATTGTTGGTGTTTGTATGTGTATATATCTTGTATTTTTCTTTAGTCAGTTTTGTCATGTGAACCATATTATACAAATAGGATAGAAGTTAGTTATTTTAGTTTCTTATCTTCACTTTGTATAAATACTTTAGGACCTTATTTCACAAAATATACAAGTTAGTTTACACTTACAAACTCTCTATTAACCTCTTGGTTTCATGCATGGTTTTCTTCAAAAAGGGCGCTTGTATAAAATCCTCAAGGATAATTTACCTTTAGAGTATGAGGCACAAGATTGCTATTCAAAACATAAGTATGATGTAAGTGTAAAACAGTACACAAACCCTAAAAGCAATAGCTATTAGAAAGCTTGGGGCTATCTATGAAAAAGCGAGTTTGAAAATTTACAAATCCATGAAACGAAATTTTGATAAAAGAATAGTGGTGATTAATAAGGATTGTAGATAGGAAAAAGGATCATGGCACTCACTCGACCCCAAGAGACTAAGGTAGTTTGGACTATTTAGAGAATAACCCAAGAGAATCAAAATTCCTAAGGAAGGCATTCCCCAATTTTGTTAAGGTAATTAACTTCTTTGTAGCTAAGAAGAATAATAACTTCGAAGGAAAAGATTGGTTAGCCTAAATTAAGCTATCATTTGAAGCATATGAAGTTCTTAAGGGCCTAAAACTGATATATGAAACGTTTATGTTGCAAAGTAGTGCTAGAGTGTGATAGGATTATCAAAAAAGGACCTTACCTCAACATGTTACCTGGAGTGAATTCAAGAAAGAATTTCAAAAGGAACATGAGCTAAACCATATGTAAAAGAAAGAGGCCAATTGAAAAATCAAGGTCCCATGCAATTAAGTCAGTAGTGAAAAATACAATTAAAGTAAGATGTTAGAAGTGTGATTGGTGGCACAACTTAGGGAATTGTTCGCGATTGCAAGTCAAATGTTTTGTTTGTAGAAAGAAAGGACAACATAGGACCTACCAATGCCCCATGAGGAATGAAGCTTACTACGACTATGGAGATCATAAGCATGTCTTTTCCTTTTATCTGTAGAGGTAAGTAACCTAAAAGATGACCACAAGACTTATCAAGATCACTCTTGCAAAAAGTGTTAGGAGATGACAATGTCTTTTGTCCAGCTAACGAAAGAGGAAAGAAGAAAGACTTAACTAGTCCTTTAATGAAGTATTATTTTGGGTACCTAGAATCAAATGTAGCTTCTCAAAGAAGTCCATTCATGAAGCAAAATGCTATTTCATGCATGTTTTATACTATATTTAGCATCTCCGAAGTATGATTAGGTTATCTTTGATTCTATCGATGGCCATCCACTTAGAAGTAAACTTTTCTAGAGTTTACATAGATGTACAATGTAAGTTCAAAAAGAATGTATGATTGTCATGGAGTATTCCAAAAGAGTGATACTGTAACACCCCACCTTCTAAGTATCTGTTTAAAAAATTTTCTCAAACTTTTGATACCTAAAAACAATTCGTTACTACCATCCTTAAATTAAGGATAAGGCAAAACTTGTATTCACCATGCTCTTTTGTTCAATAAAAAATTAATTTCGAATCATTTCTCATTCCATATGATAAACAACAACAAAAGTTTCTACAATAGCAATCCATACTCAAAGTATCACAGTTACACACTTCCATATAATATAGTAACTTTTTTAAAAATATACATTTTTGGACTATTATAGCTATACTAAACTTTTGGTGAAGTAATAGTCATTGCTTTCCTAAATAACTCTCTTCATGTACTCAAGCCAAATCTTATAGTCAACAACTTTTCTCAAGAACCCATCTTCAACTAAAGTTTTCGAAGTCTCCTTTTCACTCCGATTCTTCTGTCTATTCATTTGAAACCTAAGAATAAAAGAAACTTATTCCTTCAACTACTGCAAGCTAAGTGAGAGTGGATAAACATATAACAACAAGCATAACATTCAAGTAGTTAGTCCAATTACATTATCTTATAGTTTCCCAGCCAAACAATACAAATGCGACAAGCGTGTGCTATGCTCATGTACGTAACATGCATCGATACCAATATCCTAACCCAAGCTAACAACTCATCATGTTCAATCAACTCAAACCAGGCATCTAGATAATATATCCAATAACCTAACAAGTATTTCAGCCTAGCAATAACCACAAAAAGTGGTTAGAAAATCCAGCATATAACTGGCCTAACAGATACAATGCAATCTTTATATGCTCAAAAACCCAACTTTTACAAATCGAGTAGTTCACTTGATAAACTCAACTTTTCATATGAAAATTGACCTAACAACATCTTAGTTTTCAAAAAACTTGACCCATAGACCTATTGTCATACCGTGTCGTGCCGTACCATAGATCACACACCAAGCAAAACCCAGCAAATCTAAGCAGATTTATTCATCGCTTATTACCTAGCCTTTACTTTGTAGTTTTGTCAACTCTAAGATCTCGGTATTGGGTTCACTTAGGTGAACACTTTAGGAGATAGTGTTAGTTCATAGATTCTTTTCCAAGATAACATGAATCCCAACTAACGTTATATATGCATTCATCAGCATCAACATACAACCAAGTTTCATATCTTGTCATAGTTAATTAGCAACTAACATAACATGTAACATAACTTACCAAGTGATATATCAATTCATAGCCAATTTTGATCAAGCCATCGAATAACACATCAACTTATAATCAATGTTCAGCCAAGACAATACATCATGGCGAACACAAAGTTAGGAGTAGGCATAAGTATACTTAAGCACACATAAATATCTACTTACCTAGCTAACAGTGCATTCCTAATCTTACTTGCTAACATAAGCTTCCCCTTCCATGAATTAACTTAACAATCAATTACAGGTCATGAGTATATATAGATATACATATACTAGTTAAATTTTCGCTTTTTATTAATTAGTTCATTGTAAGTTGGTTCCAATTTAGTTTCTAAGTTTGATTTTAGGTTAGCTTTTGAAATAGCTTCATATTGCACTATCTTCTTTTACAAATCATAATTCCTTGACCAATCAATGAATTTTGTAAGTTTTTTGAAATTGCCAAATCTTTTGAGTTTGGTTCTAAGCAATTCTATAATAATTTTCTTTAGTCGAAAATCTTCTAAGTTACCATTTAAGCTACACTAGGGTCCTTCATAATATCAGTTTTATCCTCTAACACAACTTATACGTTTCTCCAATTTAAGGTCTTTACTAAATTATCCTCTAACTCTGTTAGCTATAGGATTTTTACTAAAATCATCCTCTGATGAATCTTTTGTTTCCCCTGTTTTCACATTACTTAATAATTCATGCCTCTAACCTACTCTCTAAGCATCAATTTAACACATTGTTTATTACCAAAAGTCTCTGAATCCCCTATACCTTTTAATAATATCCTATAAGTAGCCAATTTACCAACTTCCTTCAAAGTTACAATTGTGAAATCAAATTTAAGCATCAAATAATACCCCAAACCAACCTTTCTTAGTTTCATTACTTCTTAACTCTTCATTCATTACATCCTAATCCATCAATTGTTTCAAGTTCACTAAGTTATTTAAATACTAACTTCATTAATTAAGGTCAATTCACCATTTTCCATAACTTCTTACTTAATCAATAAATCCAACCATTCCAAAATAATACAAACACTTCATTAACTAATCTAGCTCATAATTCAAGGGAGATTATTTGTCACTAAAAACATCATGTAATACCTAATTTAGGGCTTAAAAATCACATAAAAATTTAGAAAATAATTTTACGAGAAATCTCTTCATAGCAATTCAATGTTAATATAGGGTAGTTTATAGAAAAATTTCGAAGGTGAAATTATATCGTTAGATCTATTTATTTCAATATTGAAAATTGTTCGATTTCACCGATTTCTTAAGAACGTATATGATAACTACTAAATTTATACAAAATGATATTTTTCCTAGATTCTATATAGGAAAATATGTAGGAATAAATTTTTTCCATAATTTTCTAAGCATCATTTGTATTTTTAAAAATTTTCTCTAAATCAGACTAAAATAAGACCTCACCGAAAAATGGAGCTCTAACCATCAGTGATTCCTCCACCATTGTCAACCAAGTTCGATGGTGGTTGCTATTCCTTGTGGTGGCCGCCTTTGGTTTCTAGCAACTCCGTAGTCACCCGTACTCTTCGAAGCTTAATTTCACATCCTAATTTTGCTATTTTTTCCTAATTTTCTTCTTTGATCCTTTAAACCCACTCTAATTTTTCCTAAACTTCAATTTTCCTAAACAATATGTTGGAGAGGGTTTCTGGATTTTACAAAGCTTATTTGATGTGAAAATGATTTTTCCTTTTCTCTCTCTTCAATTTCTAAGCTTGAATATCAATCCTTTTGCATGCAAAACTTCTCTTATTTGTTCAATACCTATTCTTAGTGATTCCACACACCCCAAAATCTTGACCCCAGCTGTTCTTATTATTTTTATAATTTTTTATTAATTTACTACAATTTACATTACTCCTTTTAGCTTAAAATATACATAATCGTGTATTTTATTTAGTTTTAGGTGCATATATAGGCATAATAATTACACGTAGAGTATATACATATATTGTATATATTATTTTGTGTCATGTAATATTTTTATTATATATATAATTTATCTCTAAGGTTTCATAATTATTTGAAACTCTAATTTTGAGTTTCCAATAATTACCAATCGTACTCGATAAAACTACGTTTTATTAAAATTAAACACTATAGATTCTTTATTTTGAAGAATTAATATTATTAAGGCTATTTATCTAACTTTTACAAACTTATATTAAAATTTGATTCGATACAAACAAATTTGTCTACAGACCCTAAATCATTCTAAATACCCTAAATCACATCGGTATCAAATAGTTCGATATTTCGATATGATTATTCAACTTAACCTATTTCTTGACCTTCTATTATTGACTTTACTTTATTACTTCCATTAACTATACTCCTTAGGTCCTACATGAAGTAAAGGTGTTACACTACTTTAGGTCTTGGGCAACAGGTCGAAGACTAAGTCTCACTGACACCAATATTGAAGACTATGTCATGCGAGAACATCCAATTAAAAATTCAAACCCCAAGTGCAAAGCTGAAAAGCACCACCAAGGGGCACTAAGGTAATAAAATCATTACAATCAAGTTTCAAGAATGAAACATTTTGTAAGGGAGAAAGATTGTAAATTCTACAAATTTTGCATTTTAAACTTAGAGTCGAACTCAAATATTTATAGATATTTCCTAGATTCAATAAGGCCAAATAAATTAAAACCTATAAAAATTCTAAATTGAAACCTTAAACAAACTCAAAAATCTTAAAGATGAAATTCAAGATTCTTATATTCTTCTAGCAAATTTAACATGGATTAAAAAATATATTCAATGCATAATTGACTAGTCCTGTAAATTAATCTCTCCTAAAATCCTTTAGTTAGAAATTAACAAGAATATTGTGATAATCCCTACTTGCCATTTCAATTTAATTAAAATAGCGATTCTTCTAAATTCACTAAATTAATTAAATAAAATAATTTAAGCTTCTAAATATATTATAATAAGATAATAATAACAATTAGTAATTAGGTTTCATTAATCTCCCATACAAAATCATTTAGTGCATGAATGAGATGAAGAAACACATGAAAAAAATAAATAAATAAAATTTAAGTGATGGAGGGAAAAAAAAAAAAAAGAAAGAAAGAGAGAGAGAAATTAAAAAAAAATCACTAAGTGTAAAAACAAAATTCCATGTGTATATCCTCTCCATTTTTTCCTTCTCTAAATTGTGCCTTAGCCTCCCTTATAACAAAAGGAAAAATAAAATATTCCCCCCGTTAACTATATCAGTGGTAGCTCTCAAATCCATCTCTCTGCTCATGAAACTTACTGACAATTACAATAGTGTATATGTTGCCATTGACAATTTCCAATATAGAGGGCGTAAGCTTTGCATGGTGTAATTTAATTGATATAATGAGTTACAAAATTTGACAAGGATTTTCATCATGAACTGTATACTTCAATGCTAGCATAATGTGGACACATTTCTCCAAATCATGACGTGCTTTCTTACAAGCTACAAAGATGTCTTATTCACTTAGGGGGAAAGAAGCCATTCCCCCTTCATTCCTTATAGGGCCCTTATTACTGCATTTGGTTCACTTCTATCATGCTGGATTAGGATTCATTGGAGATCCTATTACAGCAAAATGTCGAATTCTCATTCTTGCTTGAAATCCCTACATCCCAATTCAGCAACTTGTCTCCATTTTTATTTCCATCACTACCCCTAAATAATTTTTGAAATGACAATAACTACCCCTACATAACAAAACACAATCTACATCTAGGATCGAAGTTAGACCCCCTTTCTTCATTTACAACATCGGTAGAACCCTAGTTCAAGGTAGAACCTAATCTGACTCTTTAGAAGAACCCATTTGAAAGCTTAGAACACATAGTCTATCTCATCCCCTTGGTGCGCCGGCCTCTACAAAAGAACAAGATCCGCTTATGCATACCTCTCTCTCGTATCAAAAAACAAATCAACCCCTTGATTAAGGTACGATTATGTCTTTTCCTACTCTTGTTATTGCCTTTAACAAAGTTAAATTGTTTATGTGTTCCTAGGTTTGTAGTTTTATTTTTTATGCCACCCTTTTCTTCGATTATGTCCATGTACATCTATAGTCCTCTGTACTATTATCTTACTTTATGTTGCAATATGTTCGAGGGTGCCCTATCACCTCAGTTCTTCAACTGATATGACTTAAATAACCCAAAAGATCAACATAATAGACATAAAATTCTAGACCTTTACCTTTCCTATTAGTTAGGTTTCAATGGGTGAAGAGAAAACAAAGGTGTTGACTTTTGTTCATTTTCTTATTTTCTATGTCGGCATTACACTTTAATAAGGGGAGTAATATTCTCTAATGGATGTTCGCTCTTAATCAACAGATTGCATGTACAAGACATAATATTCTATGTCCCCTCCTTTTCAATTTTTTTTTTTTTTTGTTCGACTCCATTGATTTCTATCAATAAAAATATGCAATGGCTCCTTGCCTCCACATACAGGAATTTTTGCTAATGAAGCAAATGAACTATACAATCAAGTTGTCCACATTATAGTTATATAAATTAATCGCTTGTAAATGTACTTACATAAGAGGGAAGTAAATGGGATTAGGAAGGAAAGAGGAAGTAATAAATTATTATAAAGAAAAAGAAAACAAAAAGATAGCTTGTTCATTGATTTGATAATTGTGATCTAGACCATTGGAATTGCTAATCTTAAAATCTAGCAATTGGCTTAAGGCCAGTGAAGGTTCAATGGCTTGTTGATTTTGGTTAGGATTAGTCTAGGTTAAGTTGTCCTACTGGCCTTTGGTTACACACATTCTAAAGAAGATAACTTTCATAACTATTATTTTGTCAAAGTCTTGTATAAAGCAAACATTTTAATACTTATATATGGCACGTTTAGTACTTTATAATGGATTGAAATGAAATCATGATTATAATTCCATTCAATTTTGTGTAAGTGATTTTAAAAGTTTGAATCATAATTTTTCTTAAAGGAGCATTTCGATTTTAAGTTACATTTTAATTTTGGGATCTGGATCACAATTCTATTCCTAATCATTGCATTATCCCACTAGCCATCTTCTTCATGCAATTCCTTTTCATCATCAATGCATATTGCTTCAGTGGTATATTTCATTAGTTTGATCTACTTAGCTACAAAAAATGCTCATATAATATTATACAAGTCATATATCACATTACATACCCATTACATATTGTATATTGAAAAGATTGTATATGGAAAATTTAGATTTAATTTCAAATCATTGAATTTGACTTGATACAACTTTACTAATATGAAAAATATGGAGCATTTTGTTGTGGCTATGTATTCATTTTGTTATAGATCACTTAGGTGTAGGCATGCTTAGCTTTGTTCTCTATCCTGTGGTGCTTAGTTTAGATAAGCTCTCACTAGTGAATCACAATCACAATTATATGTCTTCAATCATCATCAATCTTTTAACAACCTTTCTAATTAATTTGTATATAACTTAAGTGAACAATGCATTTTATGCTCATACACCTGTAATGTTCTATCACCTTTATTAAAATTGAATACCTTAATACTAGCTAATTCTTCATAGTTGATGTAACGCCCCACCTTCCAAGTGTTTGATTAAAAATTTTTCCCAAACTCTTGGTACTTAAAGACGGTTTTTTACTACCATCATTAAGTTAAAGATAAGGTAGAACCTGCATTCAACTTGCTCTTTTGTTTCATACCTAACTACTTTCAAACACTTTCTCATTCACTATGACCAACAACAACAAAAGTTTCTACATTAGTGAGCCATATACAAAGTATCACCATTGCCTACACTTCTTATACAACATAGAATCTCCGTTGCAAATATACGTTTCTAAACTTCTACTACTATAGTAAATTTATGGTCAAATAACACCTACAGCTTTTCTAAACAGCTCTCTTTATGTACTTGAGCCAAATCATGTAGTCAACGAGTTCTCTCCAAAGCCCATCTTCAGCTAAAGTTTTCGAAATCTCCTTGTGATGAGCTGCCATCCACTGGTCTTCTTACTCATACACGACTCCAAGGCCTCTAATCCCTCACTTGAAAAATCGTCTCTCGACAACCTATCGATGACAATAGACTCTACATGGAAGAAGTATAGCTGAATTCCTTGACAAATCCGAGAGTTTACACCTTGCTTTGTTCTTTCTCTTATGCTAACACTGACCATTCGCTTGCTGAAGGCTCTGTACCAAATGATTGAACTTTTAGTTGCCAAAAGACTCCTGTTGAGTGACATGACACTCATCTTTAGGCAAAGTACCTTCTTTTGACTTCCTGTCAATACTTGTTATACCCCTTCCTCATCTCGACAATCCTTAATGCCGCAACATCTTGATTCCCCTCACCTACTGTGATCAGAGAATTTATGTAAGGAACCAATGTTATATTGCCAACTATCCATTTCTCTTGACACTATATTATTTTTCTATGTCTGTCGTTTATCGTTTGTCCTTTGTCCTTTGTCCTTTTTACGCTTTTTCATACGTACAAGGAATTCCCCTTTTGTATATCTTTATTTAACTTCTTTATTTGTATTATTGCTCTAGGGACTTACTATAAATAATCCATTTTCCTTGTAAGCCGAAATTATCTTACCTTATAGGTATAAATGGAATATACTGTTCTTATGAGACTACTCTCTCCAAGTGCACCTTCATATACTCTTATTTAATCTTGCTGAGTAGCTTAGGATTAGTGGCGGGTGAAACTTAACATTAACTTGTGTGTCATATCAAATGAAGTGTCAAGTCGTGTTATATTCATTAGCATATCATATCCTTCGAGCAGCTTCACGTTAGTTGCTCTAATTAGTTGTATACCTACTCACTCTATGTTCTTCGATATTTCAAAGAACCCATTGGTTCAAATCTATTATAGTAAGTCTTAGTGATAACTGAGCTCCTAGGCACATTACCTTACCACTTCTGTCTATTTATTTGTAACCTGAGAATAAGAGAAACTTATCCCCTCAACTCCTGCAAATTAAGTGAGAGTGGATAAACACATAACAACAAGTATAACAACAAGCACATCATTCAAGTAGTTAGTCCAATTACATTATCTTATAGTTTCCCAACCAAGCAATGTAAATACAACAAGAGTGTGCCATGCTCATGCACGTAATATGCATCGACATTGATATCTTAACCCAACCTAACAACTCATCCGGTTCAATTAACTCAAATCGGGCATCTAGAATAAATCTAAAAACCTAACAAACATTTCAACTTAACAATAATCACATAGAATAGTTGGAAAATCCAACATATAACTGGCCTAACAAATACAATGTAGTCTCTATATACTCAAAAACCCAGCTTTTACAAATCAAGTAGTTTACTTGATAAACCTAGCTTTTCATATGGAAACCAACCTAACAACGTCTCGAGTTTTAGAAAACTTGACCCATAGGTCCTTTTTCGTACTATGCCATGAATGCATTAGATTGCATGCTAAGTAAAACCTAGCAAATCCAAGCAAACTTATTCATCACTTGTTACCTAGCTTTTACTTTGTAATTTTGTTAGCTCTAAAATCTCAGTGTCAAGTTCACTTAAGTGAACAACTTAGGAGATAAAGTTAACTCCTAGATTGTTTTCCAAGATAACATAGATCCCAACAAATATCATATATTCATTCATCTTCATCAACATACAACCAAGCTTAATGTCGTATCACTATTCAATTAGCAACAAATATAATAGGTAATGTCAATTTCCAAGTGATATATCAATTCATACCAATTTCAGCCAAGCCATCGAACAACACATCAACTTACAATTAATGTTTAGCCAAGACAATACATCATAGAGAACACAAAGTTAGGAGTAAGCACAAGTCTACTCAAACACACATGAATAACCACCTACCTAGTTAAGGGAACATTCCCAATCTTACTTATTAATGTAAGCTTCCTCTTCCACGAATTCACCTAGCAATCAATTATAAGTTAAGAGTATATATATACATATACTAGTTAAATATTTGCTTATTAGTAACTAGCTTGTTATAAACTGGTTTCGATTCAATCTTTGAGTTTGATTCTTAGTTAGCTTCTAGAACTGCTTTTTATAACATTATCCTCTTTTACAAATCATCATTTCTCAACTAATCAATGAATTTTGTAAATTTTTTGAAACTGCCAAATCCTTTGAGTTACTCTAAGGTCATTCATAACATCAGTTTTATCCTCTAACATAGCTTTTAAGTTTCTCTAGTTTAAGGCCCTTACTAAATTATCCTCTAGTTATTCTCTGAATTTGTTAGCTATAGGATTTTTAATAAAATCATCCTTTAACAAATCCTTTGTATCCTCTATTTTTACATTACTTAATAATTCATGCCTTTGACCTACTCTCTAAGCACCAATTTAATGCATTGTTCATTATCAAAAGCTTCTGAATCATCCTCTACCTTTTAATAATATCCTATAAGTAGCCAATTTACTAACTTCCTTCGAAGTTACAATTGTGAAATCAAATTTAAGCATTAAATAACACCCCAAACCAATCTTCCTTAGTTTCGTTACTTCTTAACCCTTCATTCATTACATCCCAACCCATCAATTGTTTCAAGTTCACTAGGTTATTTAAATACTAACTTCATTAATTAAGACTAATTCACTATTTTTCATAACTTCTCACTTAATCAATGTATCCAACTGTTCCAAAATAGTACAAATACTTCATTAACTAAACAAACTCAGAATCTTAGGGAGATTATTAAGAATATAGATTATTTGTCACTAAAATCATCATTTAATACTTAATTTAAGGCTAAAAAATGACATAAAAATTTAGAAAATAGTTTTATGAGAAATCTCTTTATAGCGATTTAATATTGATATAAGGTAGTTTATAGAAAAATTTCAAAGGTAAAACTACATCATTAAGCCTATTTATTTCAATATTGAAAATTATTTAATTTCTTAAGAACGTATATGATAGCTACTAAAGTTATACAAAATGATATTTTTCTTAGATTTTATACACAAAAATATGTATGAATTAGTTTTTTCATAATTTTTTAGGCACTATTTATATTTTTAATAATTTACTCAAAATCGGACTAAAATAAGACCTCACTGGAAAATGGTGCTCCTACCACCAGTGGCTCCTCCACCATTGTTGACATAGCTAAGTGATGGTTGTTACTCCTTATGGTGGTTGCCTTTGGTTTCAACCAGCTCTCCAGCTACTCATACTCTTCGAAGCTCAGTTTTGCACTCCAATTTTACTATTTTTTCCTAATTTTTTTCTTTGATCCTTTTAACCTATTCTAATTTTTCCTAAACAATATGTTAGAGATGATTTCTAGAATTTACAGAGCTTATTTAATGTGAAAATGATTTTTCCTTTCCTCTCTTCAATTTCCATTCTTGAATATCAATCCTTTTGTATGCTAAATTTCTCTTATTTATTTAACACCTATTCCTGCTAAGTCCACATGCCACAAAATCTTGACCCTAACTATCCATATTATTTTTATAATTTTTTATTGATTTATTGTAATTTATATTATTTTTTTAGCTTAAAATGTACATAATTAGGTATTTTAATTAATTTCAAATACATATATACACATAATATTTACACATAGAGTATATACATATATTATATATATATTATTTTGTACCATGTAATATTTTTGTTATATATATAATTTATTTCTATGGTTTCGTAATCATTCGAAACTTTGATTTCGAGTTTTCGATAATTACCGATCATATATGGTAAAATTACGTTTTATTAAAATTAAATATTATAAATACTTTATTTTGAAGAATTAATATTACTAAGGCTATTTTCTTAACTTTTACGAACTTATATTAAAATTTGGTTTAATTAAAACAAAATTATTTAAATACCCTAAATCGTTCCAAATGCCTTAAATCGCATCAGTTATTCATTTCATCAAGTTTTATATATCAATTCAATAATACTCAACTAAATACAATAATATCCTTTCTCCAATTATTACACATTTATTTGATTCTCACAAAATTGTAATTTTATTCCCTTTTATTTTATTTAGCGAACTATACGAAACGTGAGGCTGAACTAAACATGAAAATGCTTGGTGGTCTTTACGTGCTTCGTTCCCCGATGCTTTTTAGAAAATGGAAATAAATAATTAAAAAAAAAAACAAAACAAAGCAATCGTATGGTGGAAGGATAACGTATAGACTTGGGCAAACCAATAATCAAGTAAAATAATAATTTAGCAATTCGGAGTCTGCAGCATTTTGAGTCAAATCAACATCTATATATATATATTCCCTATGCTTCACGCAAACTAGCATTTGGAAAGGATAGATGGCCCCACATTCATGACATTGCGGATGGATGTTACTCGTTTCCAAACGTGAGACCGCTGACCTGGATTCAAGCTTTTGCTCCTTGTGCATTTGTATACTTATAATAGACTGAATGTGTATGTTTCGGTTTTGCACACTTTTCTTATTAAATATGCAAAAATATATAATCATAAGTGTAGTAGAAAATCATGAAATATATATATATAAATTTACAACTTATTAAAAACCCTAGCCGCTCATGTGAACCTTAAAGTCTAATTTAGTAAATTTAAGATAAATAACTTAAAATCGCATAAATTCGATAACAAAACAATTAGAGATATATCTTAATAATAATAATTATCTAAACTAAGCCAAATAAAACATACTATATACTGAATAACATGAAATAATTAAGTTTAAGTCAATTAAAATGTTAAATTAATGAAATTATATATTTACTCTCAAAATATATGTTAGTACCATATACATATATATTACATATGATTTTCCTTATATATTACGTTATAAGATATATGTAATTTTCATGTACACTAAATTATGCAATGCATGATATATTTTATTTGTGTATTTTATTAGATATAATGAAAGTGTAACGTACCCACTTGATTTGATTTAAATCACCAATTACCTATCCTAAATCTATCTATTAGCCACCTAAAACCTATAATATCACATCCCAACAACTTAACTATAACCTACAATTTGGACAAGACAAAAGGAGAGCAAAAAAAAAAAAAAAACCCTTATTTTCTCCCTTGGAAACGGCGGCATAGTACGTTCACCCATACTTTGATTTTTGACTAAGGCAACGCATGAATATCATCCTCTTTTCTCGCAGTCTTCTACTGATTACAACCATTAGACACACACCATCAATTTTTTTCATTTTACTCCACATTGAAACACACAAAATAACCCCATTTCCTTTTCCTACTTTCGGTTGAAAATGTATGCTTCTTTCCACAATTTAAGCTCACCTAGAACTTGGAAAAAGAAAAAAAAAAAAAAAAAGCCAAAAGTATCACTCATACTCTCCATTACTCCCTCATTCTGGACGCACGGACACAACCCACGTACATACTTCACTTTCTATCTTATTTCACCCATCACTCCCTAAACTTTTCCCTCACCTTACCTTAATCGAAGCAGATCCTTCCATACACCCTCACATTTTTTTTATTTTTTATTTTTTATTCCCTATTCCACATCTCATGGCCCGTCTCCAGACCATATCCAAGCCAGCAAACAGAGTCTTGAGGAGCTAAAGCAAGAGTCATATTACATGCCAAGGGACTTCAAAGAACCGCCATCAAGGGGGCTTAAATCAGCATTCTAAGCCAACCTAGAATTAATCTTAATGCTTCCTTTTGTCCAACATTTTCACGTATTTTCCTTCTTGTTTCCAAATTTTTATGTATTTTGCTTTTTCGAATTCTCCTTGTATGTCAACATTATTTTATGTATTTCTCTTTTAACCTTCTAGCACATTAGGGATACTTAAGTATATAATAGAGAGTTTGTAGTAGGAACTTTATTTTGACATGTAAAGACTTATATTTGTAACATAGAGATGTGTACATTAGGACATGTGAGTGTAATACGAAACAAATGTAAGTTTCATTCTTTTTTATTTTTTTTTTAATTTTTATTTTTTTTCCTTTGGTCAAAATCAATAATTAGTAATTCTAGGAATTTCTTCAATTTTTTTTCTTCCCTCTTAAAAGGTAAGCTTAGAAATATATTAGTATTATTAGGATTAGCTCATGTGTTACTTAATAAAAAGGTTGGAAAAATCACTTTACTAACCAGGGGGCTCACGGCATTAGAAGGTTCAAGCTGCTCCTATTTTTATTTTTGTGTAAAGTGATAATTTCAAGTTGATTTAGGATTGCTATTCATAATTAATTGGGATAATTAGTCAAATAGGTCTTAATTTAGTAGACATTATAAAATGGAACTACAATAAGGCCCACTGACCAAACCCGAAGGTAGGATAGATACACTTAAAAATTTAGCTTGAATAAATTATAAACTCTAAGGCATAATTTAGATGGGCCTGTGATGTGTCCACATGAGATAATAAAATAAAAGGTGCAACTAGGCCAAAAGCTAATAAATTGCGGTCCAACATATGAAATAAATAAATAAATAAATAAAATCATGTTGAAACATGTGACAATAGATTTATTGTAAAGACCTGACATTAATTAGAAAGGAGTCGTTTTGAATTTAGATGTACGTATATATAGGCCCATTTAGAACTTTAGAGTACAAACAATAAAAGTTAAGACCCAATAACAACTACACCCGTGAAATAATAGGCCCATGCTTAATTAAGGCCTAACACTGATATATATGGTTATGAAGAAGGCCCATAAATAATAAAAATAAAGTAATTAAGCCCAAATTTTATAAATTTCATAATAAAATCAACATGTAGGAAATGCAAGTCTCTTCCTGGACCCTACCATTGAAAAGTACCTTACTATTGAAAAAGTACATTTGAAACTGATGAAAGCTCGACTGTAAGAGTGTACAAAAATTAGAGTTAAAAAAAAAAAAGTTATACATAATTTAAGATTGAGGCAAGACTGTAAAATTTAAGTAGAAGTAGTTGGTTAATTAGGTAATTTAGCACTATAGCTAAGTGCTCATTAGATTTTATAATTATTTTACTTATCAAGTAACGTTGATTGAAAAAGTAAGTTGCCTATAGAGTATTGCGACTCGTAGCAATTTTAGTTACGTGAGTACTTCTAATACTTTTATACTTATTTTATGTTTTTAGTTAGTGTATTTAAATTATATATATTAATAAATGGATGCATGGGGTTTAGGATGCACATGTGTTTAAATATTGTTCAATTGTTGTGTAAAATATTGATAAATATTATAACTAAAGAGTTGGTTATATAATTAAATATTGCATGATTTAAATAGTTTGTTAATATTGGTTGATTACTTAATAATTTAACTTAATTATATTCAATTTATCTTAAATTAATATGGATCATGATTTAACCATGCATTATATTACTTATTTTGGCTATCACCACAAGTAAGGTTAAAGAGAGACCATGCAAAAGTTGTTTTTACTTATTAAATTAAAATGTTTTAGTATAGTACACTCGTACAATATAACTTTACCATTAACTCGTGAGCTTATTTGGCACCTAAAGATACTAACAGTGGGTGACTAAGAGTTGAGTCTAAAGACCTTCACTTTAAGGTGTAAGCATGGATAATGTGAGTAACCTCACCGTTAGACTTAGGAATGCGTAAACCACTACGTTTTAGAAATGGAAATATATTTTATGAAATACAAAATTTCAATATATGACTAAAAACTCAGGTACTAGAATCAGATTATGATTGATGTTGATGAATCTTCAACCCTAACTTCAAAGTATATTAAATCCGAAATTGTATGCAATACCTAGTCAACTACATATATTATTTGACATACTGTTTAGTCATGCATTCATATATTTATTAATTAATTATTTAATAACCTACTAGTCAGTATAGTAAGATGGATATATCGCTAAGCTCATATAATTTACTCCCTAACAATTTTTTTTCAGGTTCATTTAAGTTTCAAATGCAAAGTGCGAATCTAAGATATGTAAGAGAATTTTAGAGTTAATTAGGAAATAGAAGCTGGTACAAAAACATTCTATGTAGGAAGTATTTATATGTTAAGGTTCTGTATCATTTAGTAATTCTTGTAAATTATAAAATTGATTTACCTTATCTTATTATCTGGTAGGGAATATAAGTTTTCTATGGTTTTAATGAATTGTGAAGTATTAGATATCCATAATTATTCATATTTTAATCAATTAAAAAAAATTGAAAACTTTAGTGATTAATTAATTAAAGTCCTGTAATCTCTGACTTGTAAAGCAGATTTCGTATCATAAATACATACATAATATAAAGATTTTAAATAATTCTACTAGGCTCCTATTGGGATCCTTACATAAGTATCTTACACTCCATCGATTTTTCAAATGTTTGAATAATCTCCTTATCATGTGGATTCATGATTCATCAAATTTTAAGATTTTGAATGCCCTTTATAGATTGCATGTTATTTAAATCCTAAAAAGTATAAATTCCATTAATTTAATTCTAAAACGTTGATGAATAATTAAAAGAATAGTCTTATTTGTGATCTGTTAAACTTAAGGGTTTTGTTTCACCATTAATGTTCATATACATGTTTAAAAATATATTACTTTGATTGTGGTATAATTATGAAAAATGTGGTCTTTAACTTATTAGATATAAAGTTCTAAACTTTTTTAAAAAATCAAGCTTTGCATTGTTTGTGTCTCGTACAATCAAATATAATAGGAGAGACAATAAAGTTATCTCAAGGTACTTTTTTGAACATAAAATTGAGTTGAATGCCACAAAAGAATTAAATTAATAACTTCAATAGTTTTTATTTAACTAAATTTTCTTCTCATAATTTTTTGTTTATGATAACTTTGATGAACAAAAGAATAAATTAAAATAAAGTCATTCAATATTTTTTCAATTGACAATTCAATCTCCCTACTGATATTATTACAGAACTCCATACCATAAAATTGTAACTTCCTAGTTATCATTTAAAGTCATTGTGAGAAAAAAAAGTTTATATTTTATTTGTTGCAATAAAAAAACTTAGCCTCTTGAAAATTTTTAAATTCAATTAATAATTTTTCAAGTGATCAAAGCAAATAAAGGAAAATGAAATATGACAATATAAATTGATATTAGTAGAAAAGTGATTTATGCAAAATCCTAAGGAATCTATTAATTTATATATTGATAGCAATATGATTATTTACTTACTGATTTGGTTTTTGTTTCATTTCTTTTTCTACTTTTATAACCATGTTAGTTTTTATGTACACACACACACACATATATATATATATATGTATGTATGTATCAGTAGAATCATTTTACTTATTAATTTGATATTTGTTTTGTAAATCTTATAAAGATTTAGTCTAAACCCTAAATTGGACCCAAGTTCCCTAGATAACTTCATGGGTCGATAAGTCTGAATAAGTTAAAAATTTTATTAAATTATAAATTTGAATATGTTATAAGTAATAAAAATCTTGAAATCTTGATCAAAACCTTAACACGTACAAAAATCCTAAATCCTATATATAAATACTGGAAATTGAATCTAAACTTAATAAGAACTCTAAAATTATAACCCTGAGCTTATAAAATGAATAAATTTACCTTAAAAGTATTAAAAACCTAATTGAATACAACTATTGACTAACACACGTAATCGCATAAAATTGTTAACGAATAAATAAAAATAACTCCTAAATATTATAAAAGTAAAGAGTAACAATTTAATTAATATAATTTATAAAATTACTAATATTATTTTGTAATTATTAATAATTTTATAATTATACATTTAGAAAAGTTAACTTGATAATTTGTAATTTTCTTTTTCCCATTTCTTCTTTTTCTTTTTCCTTTTCTTCTTCCACATTTCCTCTTCCAAAATCATGTTTTGGCTACTCTTTTTGTTTCCTTTATTTTCCACATATATACTCATTTAGGGAGATAAAGCTAAATTAAGGGATAAGCTACATGTCAAATCTATTAATTACATCTTATCTCTTATTTTCTTTTTGTTTTCTTTTACTTTAACCTTTTTTTTTATTATTATTTTAGCTGACTACAACTTCTTGCATTTGACTTGTTTCACTTTTCTTTTCAAAATCAAACTTAAACTAAAAACAAAACACACATTCCTTTTTCTTCATCTACCAAAAACTTTACCTTCATCTTTTCTTTTCATCTTCCTTTCACTTTTCTTTCATTTTCTTGAAACTATTACATATAATCCACCATCCCTTAAAAAGAGGAAATAGAGTCTTTGATTTACAAGCTTTAAAACATCACAAAGGAGTCATTCTTTAGTATGTATATTATACTTAGTTTTTCTTGCAACTATATGATATGTACTTATTTTGTTGTATATTTTGTAGTATTATGTATTTAGGGAATATGTAATATAGTTGATTTTGTAATTTCTTTTCTTGTATTAAAGAATTTGTACATGTAATTAAGGTTATATATATATTGTTCATTTTATTTTTTTTGTACATGTATCTATGTATGCACATATGTATATATATATATATATACAATTATATGCATATATATGATAAGATAAAAAATATATAAATATATGGTACATATAGTTATACGTATATAGAATATAAGTTGATTTATTTTCATGTAAATACCTATGTATATGCATCCAAGTATATATGTATAGTATGTATGTATATTTATAGTATATAGTATATTTAGGTTTATATTGTAAATTTACATATGTACATATGTATAAATAAGATAAGGAAATATAAGTTTACAAGTGTATGTATAAGTATAAAATATGTATACTAGTAGTATAGTATGGTATAAGTACATGTATATACTTAAATAGTATATGTACAATATACTAAACTAATAAATTACTAAATAAAGTAAGATAATATGTATATATGTATTTATGCTATGGGATTTAAGTAAAGAAAGTAGATTAATTTATAAAATTTAATAAAATATAATNTATATATATATATATATATATATATATTCATGCCATGGGTTTAAGAAAGGAAATTGACTAAATTTATAAAATTTAATAAAATATAATAATAGATATATATATATATATATATTAAGTAATGTTACAAAATAGGAAAAATATGAAAAAATCCATAAAGACATGTGAAACCCTCATAAGTTGCCACGTCAACACCTTATAATTATAATTAAATTTCATAATTATTAATAATAATAAAATAATGAATTAATTAGGAAATTATTAAAGTAGCAAAAAGTGAATTAAATAAATATTTAACCTTAAAAATAGTATAATAAGTAAATTGTTATAAAATAGACTTAAAAATAATAAAATTACAAAAATATAAAATTTAGATATTTATTAAATCATAAATCTATAAAAAAAAGCTTAAAATAATAATTTATAAATATTTAACTCAAAATAATAAAATTCATAATATTTTTAGACGATTATGAAAAATGCAAGTTACAGCATTTTACAGCATCCAAAACAAATCCCGTTATGTAAAAATATGTTAAAAAACAATAAAGATAAATTATAAGTCCATAAAAATCAGAACTAGAATGAAAAAGTTATACTCAATTGACAAAAAAGCTCAAATTAAGGATTTTGTATTAATAGATAGCTAATTTAGGTAATTAATACTAAATATGTGAATAGTATAGTTATTTCACCCAAATACTTATTACTTTTCGTATTCATTAAATGTCAAGTCATCACAATATTGATACTAATCTACCGGTAGACTATTATGATTCCTGACTTCTATAGCTAAGTAAATACTCCTAATGATTCTGTACATGTTTATACTTATAGTTAATGAATAATAATTGTTATTAGTAATTGGATGATGTATAGGGTTGGGTTATGCATATATATGATACTATTTGATAAGTTGTTAAATTACTTTAAAGTATGATAATATATTGTCTGTTATGAAGTAGATCTAATAGGAATTCATCTGTTTGTGATTTTAATTGGTCATACAATAATTGGACTTAATGATATTAGACTTGAACTAACTAAATCGGAACATACATAAACATACATTGCATAAATAATTACGGTCATCACATCATACAAAGGTAATGAAAGGCCATATAGGAGTTGATAAATTATGACTATAGTGTTTTAATACGGTGCACACGTAAAATATGACCTTATCCTAGCATGTCGGATTACTAAGCGTTGGAGGTGCTAACCACCTGACTAAGGGTCGAGTCTAAAGACCTTCGTTTAGGGATGAGTGTAAACTATGGAAGTTCACTCACAATTATATTTGGAACTTAGTCTTAATTAAAATTGAAAATAGATATATCATTTTATTTTTTAATACGAAACATAGAGTCTCATCATTGTATAATTTCAAGTATGATACTCGAATCTGATTGGTGTCATGTATACTCTAACCCTGACTTCAAAGAGTACTAAATTTGAGATGCATGCAGTACCTAGTAACTTATATGTATTTGTATGGCATTATATGTGTTCATGCATTCATATATTTGAAAATTAACTGTTGAATAATTTGTTTGTTGTATAGTTGAGGGATAATTCACTAAACTCTTTAGCTTATATCCTTGTAGATTGCTTTTGTAAGATACCTGACGTCAGTGGGAAGCTCATGGGTTGGTATGAGTTCAAGCCGAGAGTCATGAGAGTATTGCTATTACTGTAGCAAACTCTTAAGAAGAGAATTATTATTTGATATTATGTATTATCTAATATATTTGCTAGTTTATACAATATTATATTAAAGACTTAGTATATTTGCTAATATATATATTGTAGTTATATTATGAAATTTATGTTAATATAACTATGTTGTGATATTATTTGCATCTGCATAGTTCTTAGGTATTTAGTTGTGGTAATAGCCTTATATATCGCATAAATGGTAGTCGATTGGAAGAGTAATCACTCTATGGTTCTTTATAAGATATACGATGCCTACCACGATTAAGTTACCCCTTTAGTCATAACATGTTTCCTTTTGGCTTTTGTGAGTATATCAATTTTAATTTGTTTTGTGATTTTGTGAATATTGTATTTTACATGTGAATCTTAAAATTAGGGTAAGAATGCAATTAAATTTGATAGTACATATATGAATAAAAGCATAATAAGTGATTATGTTTCGAGTACATACATGTGATTAGATGAACTATACTGATTTGGGAAAAATTTATTTAAGTAGTTGTCATAAAATTGGTTTATTAATTTAAACTTATATAATTGTTTTGTGATTTATATCATGTCTTTTATCTTAAAATATATTATCTACCAAAAGGGGATATTTATGTATTTTAATTTTTTGGAATAAAGTAAAGCATTACATAGATATATATATGTCTTAAAATTTTATCAAAAGTTTATGCATCTTATTAGTTCGTTTTATGCAATAAAATCTTAATGTTTTCTTATTTGTCTAAAGGTATTTGTATTTAATGTATTGAACCCTTGAAATAATTAAAGACATTAGTTTTCCTTCAAGGGAAACAAATTATTTGCCCAATTTATTAATCTTTTGCATTTTTATTGTAATTTCAAGTTAATTTTAGTGCGAACAATAAATATTGTTACCATAAAATTTCAAAAGATACTAATGACAAGAAATGAAAATGAGACATCGAGTTTGCTTTAGTGTATTGGGTCTCTTAATAAAATCCTTTATTTTACAATTCGCTAAATGTTTTAGTACCAAAAATAAGAAAAGTCCTCATTATTTTCTTTTTCTTTCTATAAAGTTTTTAAAGGTTCAACATAATTTACTAAGTAAAAATCTTATTTGATATTACAAGCCATCTAGTAGTGTTAAATAGGCCAACATATATTATGAGGCTATGAATTAGCATAACCTTCATATTCTACCATATCATTATTTTAATTATTCTTTCTATTCTTATGGGCTTATTTTTTTTTTAAAGTCGTATGAATTAAATATTGTATTCTATATTGATTGAATACTCTATTATGCATAATATAAATTAGCATATTCTATTGTGCATAATTGTTATCATTTTTTATAATTGTGAATTCACCTATTATGAATACAATTATGAAAAATTTTGTGTTAATTAAATAACTCAATTTCTTTTAATTGTAATTTATGTTTCATTAATAATAATTATATCCTATCAGTGTGTTATTATTGATTAATTTGTTGTTGATGCAATATACCATCAATTTTACTCTAATGTCAATTTTGTTTCAAGTACCCTATTAGTATAAAAGTTTGGTAACATGAGTTTTGTACATTATATCATTATATTTCTTATTTATTGTGATTTTAAATGATTAGGTGAGATCATAATAAATAAAAAATTTATATTAAGGACATGTTTGGCTATACATACGAAATCATTTAATTCTCTAATTATATGATAACAATGTGCATATTAAATGCTTCTTTTATTAACTTAATGCCATCCTTTTTAACTATGCAACAAACTTTTGTCTAAACCTTGAATGGGACTAACTTTGAAGACTGAAAATTAGTGAGAGTAATTTTAGAATTTTGATCTTATATGTTAATGATGTGTTTTTTTGCTATTAGTTATGTTAAACTTTTGGTAGAGACAAAAGAAATATTAATTAGCTACTTTGATATGAAGGATCTTTGATGATACTTCAGTTGTTCAAGGCATTTAAATTTAACAAAATAGGTCACGTAGCATTCTTGGCTTGTTTTAGTGAAAACATATTGGAAGGGTCCTTGAGTAGTTTAACAAGCATTTTTACTCCCATATGCTATACTTGTTTAAAAAGGTAATAAGTTCTCTAAATCTCAATATCTTTAAAATGATAAAGAGAGAAAAGAAATAGAGAAGGTTCCATATCATATTCTTCTACTATTATCAATTTGATGTATGTTTAAATTTATACTCACTCCAACATCGTCTTTGCTATTAATGTTTCAGGGATAAACTTCAGCAAAATAAGCTTAGGTTATTAAAAAGCTATAGAAAGGGTCATAAGATGTTTATAGGATACTACGGATTGTATATTAACTTATCAGAAACCCAATAAACTTTAGGTCATTAGCTGTTTTAGATTTTGCAACTTGCCTTGATAACCTAAGAATAAGGAGCTATTTTGTGGAAAAGCGTCCAACAAACACTTATAACTACTACTATCATGAAAGCAAAGTACATTGCTTACTTTGAGGCTAATTGTTAAGCCACATAACTAAAAATATTTTAATTTATAGTTTCCAAATTGTTGAAAGCATATCTAGGCCACTTGTGATATATTGTCATAATGCTGCTGCTATGCATTTCTCTTAAAACAACAATACTCTTCTCGCTCAAAGTATTTTGATACAAAACATTTGTTTGCTAATGAGAAAATTTGAAGTTTCAGACTTGAATTGAGTATCTTGCTATAGAGAATATGTTAGTAGATTCACTGATCAAAAGCTTAATTATTAGAGTTTTTGCAATTATATAATTCATATGAGCTTGGTTAAGTGTTTTGATGTTTTGAGTCAATGGGAGTCTTAAAATTACATATTTATTAATTATTATGAGATATGTATGAGATTACATCACTTTTACTATCATATTTTTAATAACATTATAGAGATGCCTAGACCATTCTATCATATGGTATATTTATCTTACTGGATTGTTTTTTTTTTTCTTATCTTTTCTTCTTTTGTGTGAAATTTGAACATATTAACATATATGACATATATATCCCTATCGAATACTATATATGCAATGTTAAACTTTATATTTTTTAAATTATTGGTTGATATGTGCTTTGACCATAATTGATAGTCTTGTCTTGATAATTCATATATTTTTCATAATTTACAAATGCTATCAAAGTGGGAGAATATTAGATTATTTGATTATATGGATTAGTATTAATTAATTATTTAGAATATATCATTTTGTATTATTAATAAATCAATTATACAATTATTATTTAATTATAAAACTTGACCAATATGTACATTATAATTAAGCTTTTAATGTGAATAGCCTGTAGTATTTATTTTGTTCCCTAATGAGAAGTCTATATTCTCATATAATAAGTATATAAAAACTATTCTCTCATTAAACAATTTTAACATAACTTAACTTCTTATCAGGAAGAGAGCAGTCTTTTTTCACACTCTTTACAATTTTATACAAAAAAAAATACTACTGCAAGATGAATCTCTTTATAGTTCAAGGTACACAAACCTTACTCTTACTTTCTATATATATCATGATTTACAAGCTATAAATTTTGTATCTATATGCAATTTATTCTGGATTTATTTATACATACTTAAAGATCTTCCAACATAGTGAACTGGCAAATTTGTTACACAAGATCGAGCTTTGTTTAGACTTTATGTCCATAAAACGAAAGCTGTTAAACACTAATGTCTTACTTGTTTATAAATCTATTTATTCTTGCAATAAATTAACTATAGCTCATTTCATTTATGCTAAATTAGGTCATACATCTATTTTTAAATTACAACATTTTGATCTTCTCAAAGATGTAAACTTTGCTAGTTTTATATGTGAAGTTTTTCACATGTTTAAAACTCATTGCTTACTATTTTCTCAAAGTCACAATAGATTATCCTTTACTATTCATTTATTGCATATGGATGTGTGGAGTCTATACCATATTACTTCTATTAGTAGTGCCTATTATTTACTTACCATATTGGATAATTATTATAGATATACTTGAACTTATATGCTCAATAACAAGTCCTAAGTTTCCTTTATCATTGGCAAGCTCTTTCAATATATTTTCAATCACTTTCATGCCATCCTAAAGTTTGTTCATTCTGATAATGGATCGAAATTTATATTCAATAGTTATAAGTCCTTATTTGATAATTTTGGAATTATATATCAACGCATCATGAAATGCACGTCCCAACCAAATGGGAGAGTAGAAAAGAATCGTAGATGCTTTCTTGACACAATACGAGCCTTAGTAATACAAGCAAATTTGCCCAAAAATTATTAGAGTAAATGTGTTATTGTTGTCACTTATTTGATTAGTAAAATGTTAAAGTCAATTCTTGAGTGAAAAACTCCATATAAAATTATATTTGGTCATAAACTAGAGTACACATATTTGAGGATAATTGGCTATCTATATTTTATTTCTACTCACAATTCTTATCATGACAAACTTGATCCTCAATCTGCTAAATGTGTATTCTTAGGTTATATGTATAGACAAAAAGGATACAAATTACTTGATATTGAAAGTGAATGAATTATAACGAGTAAAGATGTTGTCCTTTATGAAGATATCTTTCCTTTTAAGGAAGATAATTCATGTTTGAAGCATATACTTCATTCTAATCATATCTACTCTTTTTCTTTACGTTCCCCTATTATTTAGTAATTATAATCCCTCTCTTTTTAATAGCCTCCGGTCCTTATAATATGATGAAAGTGCATAAATTGAGGTTACTCAAGACCATGTTGGTGATAATAAATAACAATTAACAAATAGACATTTTAGTAGAACACGTATGCCTCCTTAATAGCTACAAGATTATGTGTATAATAAGAAACACATTTTCGATAATTTTGATTGTTCACGCCAAATACCTTTACACCCTTTATTTCATCCTTGCACGTGTAAGTAGTATCCCTTTGATTATATTGCCTCTTTGGCAAACGTATTAGTCGTCCCCATATTATCTTATTATTCTCAAGCAATTAAACACCAAGATTGGGTTGATTTAATGAATACTAAGTTGGTTTCTCTTGAAAATAATGATACTTGGTATTTTACTACTCTACCAAAGGGCAAGAAACCCATTAGTTCACAATGAGTTTATAAAGTAAAATATAGGTTGAATGTGCATGTTGAAAAATATAGAGCTAAGTTAGTTACAAAAGGCTATACACAAGTAAAAGGAGAGGATTATGTTGACACATTCTCACTAGTTGCAAAACTTAGGGTAGTTCAAATTTTATTAGCTTCTACCATGGCTAAGGCTTAGCTTATTAATCAAGTTGACATCAATAATGTCTTGTTATATGGGCATATTGATGAAGAAATTTATATGATCCTACCTATAGGTTACAGTAAAGTAAAACCCAATCAAGTTTGTTGTTTTAAGAAGTCTCTATATATAGATTGAAACAAGCATTGAGAAAATGGAACATAAAGATATCAAAATTTCTTATTGATTAAGGGTTTTCTCTATCTAAAAGTGATTATTTACTGTTCACAAAGATTGATAGGAGTAGATTTCTTATTGTATTACTATATGTAAATGATATGTTGTTGACAACTACATGTGAGTCTTTTAATTCTAATTTTGAAGTAACTTTTGATTCCAAGTATATAATCAAAGATTTAGGGTATGCATAGTTTTTCTTAAGTTTGGTGTTGTGTAAGATAACTTTTGATTTATTGATATATTAGTGAAAGTTCAATCTTAACATGCTTCTTGATGTTAGTTTAACTACTTCAAAACCAATTGTTATGCCTTTGCCCTTGAGTTCCAAACTTAATGATAGTAGTGGTACTTTGTTATCAAATCTTACATTTTATTGCAAGTTGTTTGGTAAGCTTTTGTATTTGACTTTAACATGCCCTAACATTTCCTTTGTAGTGCATCAATTAAGTCAATTTCTTTCATCTCTAAGAACAACACATTTGCAACCAATGTTTCATGTGCTACGCTATTTAAGGGAGTCTTCTTCACTTAAACTTTTTAATCCTATTGATAATTCTTTGTCTTTGATTAGATATTTAGACTCGAATTGGGTTCTTATCTAGTTGATTGAAAATCTGTTAGTAACTATCGTGTGCTACTAGGGAAAGCTTTAACTTCTTACAAAACAAAAAAACAACATAAGGTTTCTACCTCTTCAGTAGAGGTCGAATATGGTAGCATAACCTCAACCACTAAAGAATTACTTTAAATTTCCTATATTCTCAAGGACCTTAGTTTAAATGTTTCTTTACCAAGTTCACTGTATTGTAACTACAAGTTAACCTCACTCATTATATTTAATCCCTATTTGTATAGTCGCATTAAACACATCAATATTGATGTTCACTTTACTAGAGATCAAGTCATGGTAGGTTCTGTACACATTTTACATGTCCCTTCATGCTTGCAACTTGTCGATTTGCTCACCAAACCTGTTACACAACTTACTTTACATTTTCTTTCAACCACGTTTAAGGGAGGTAAAAGGGGTGTTGGGAGAGTAGGGGAGTAGGGGTGCATATTTATATCTATATATATCTTGTATGTTTTCTTATGTCAATTTTGTCATGCGAACTATATTGTATAGATAAGATAGGAGTTAGTATTTTAGTTTCTTATCTTCAGTTTATACAAATACTTCAACACCTTATTTTATAGAATATACAAGTTAGTTTTACACCTATCAACTCTCGGTTTCATTCATGGTTTTCTTCACAAAGCTAAGTCCTACTACTTAGATAGATTTACAATTATGTTGCATCTTTTGAAAAGAAATTTTCATGCATAAAAATGGAGGAATTTAGATGTAGAGATTAAAAGAGAAAGAAGTTAAGGGAATGATGAAAAATTGAAAATAGGAGATACCCTTTAAAATTTGAATTTGTCCTATTCAATTTTCTTTGAATTTAATTTTCAATTATAAAGATGGCTCTCATATGTTGAATTTGCATATTGCTTTTTTAATGCCAATCCGAAAAAATATCAGAATTTATAGGGTTGCTATAGTGCTTTTGTGAAGAGGTTTTGATTTATTTCTTTTTTACTTCCTACGTTAGTGAGTACTATCGTCTCAGAATCACTTTATTCTTTATTGTCTAAAGACATTGTTTGTTTGATACGTGATTACAAATTTTAACTTGCTGGTATGTTATTAAAAGATTTGTGTTAGTTCTTTAGTTGCTAAGAAAATTCAATTTTCTTACGAGGAAATAAAATTTTCCTTATTTTTCATATTTTTTTAGTTTTTTTTTTCTTTTTATTTGCAATTACTTGATTCAATATATTTTTACGAGAAACTTACATGAGAGAGGATTGATGTTTAGTGGTAAATTCAAATGAAAAATTAACATTTGAAAAATTTAAATATAAAATCAACGTTACAATTAATAATTCAAATTAAGGATTCCATCAAAGTGCGGTTATAGTGCCATTAAATGTATCTGATGTGATTGTTTAGTGCTATGTAGTGCTTATGTGGTGTTTATGTAGTGCTTATATGTCAATGAATTACAAAATTAGAAAAAGGAAAAAAATAAAAACAATATAAAAGTATAAAAAATGAATAAAAAATAAAAAGGGAAAAAATTAAAAGAAATATAGAAAATATGTTTCAAAAATATATAATTAATATAATTAATGAAACATCAAAAATTGAAAAAATAAGAAAAAGGAAAAGATTAAGATTTTTTTTTTAAAGGACATAACACTTGCATTACCACAATCTACTAAGATTTTCCTTCAACTTAATCAAGCACTAGTTGCTATAGACCTCATAACTTTATCAATTGCCTTGTCCATGCATAAATCAATAGCCATCTTTTTCGATACTCTCAGTTTGGTGCATAGAAAAGGCCAAATGAAAGGGATTGATATTGATACTTCACGAAACTAGTAACTCTTTTAGAAGTGATTTGGCATTTGATCCTTCTTATTCACTGTATGAAACTCTATCATCCATCTTGTCTGCTCCTTGAAATTTATGCTTTATATTCTACATTATTTACTGTTAGATCTACAGTTGTTGCATATAAGTGTGGTTAGTCCTTATAAATCTTGCACACTTTGTTATTCTTTCAATAGAAAAGTAGCCACTTTATTATCTAGCTTTGAGAGGGATGGGACTTTCGTTATTTGCGGTTGATTTTTGGAATACGATACATTTATCTTTATTTGAATTTCTAATGTCTTAGGTGGACAAAATTAGAAACTTCTCGACTTTATTCCTTAACTTTTCATCTATGAATGCTATCTTCCATTTGATCATTTGAATTACTGTCATATATATTTCCTTTTAGGCATAGTTTTTCAACTGTCATTTTTAGTTGAAAGTCTACTTGACAGCACCTAAGTAGATTTGATGTTTGAATCGTATTCACTTTCATCTAATGAAGTGCCTTTTTTTTTTATAATTTAACTTCATTTTTTCTTTCTTTTTCTATTTTTCAATTTTTTATTTTTATTAATTATATATAATTATATTTTTTGTACTTCTTTTAGTTTTTCCATTTTTATTGTTTTTAGATTTCCTTTCATTTTTTATAATTTTATATTATTTTTACTTCTTTCCTTTTTTTATTTACAAGTCATTGACATCTAGATAGTATTTGATTGCGCAATTTTCATGATATTAGACTGGATAAAATATTTTTTCCCATATTTTGTTTATAAATTTGCTTGGTGATTAAATAAAAACTAAGTTGATAGATAAGATAAAATGCCTAAATTTTTTCTTATCTACACTATTATACAAAAATGAAATTTACTAGACAAAAATAAAAAATATTTTTTATTCTTAAAAATATCTCTCAATGTTATAATATTAAGTTAATAAATATTATTTTTATTAAATATTACAAAAAATTATTTATTTTATAATATAAATAATAAATTTTTTAATATAAATATTTTATCTAGTACTGTGCAATAGCTTATACTGTCCAGTCCTCATTATATCTGTCCTGTCCAATTCTCTTTGTCTTGTTTAGTCCATTTAGTCATTATAACCAAACCCTATCGTAGGCACCACGTAACTATCGCATGGCATTTAATAGCCACATCAAATGCATTTAACAGCATTATAACTACCTTCTAATGGAACCTTATTTAAATCACCAATAGTCACATTAATCCCTTATTTAAACTTTTCGAAACATTAATTCCTTATTTAAACTTGCATTCAAATGTTGATTCCCTCCCATATAATTTTCCTATGTTTTTACTAATGTCCATGTTAATGGCCATTTATAAGTAAGCAACCAAGTCAGATAAAAAGTAAGGCCCATAACTACTTCATGGGTGAAAGTCTAGACTTTTAAGAACGATGGGGTCTATGCAATTACAAGGTTTTAAGGGGTGATTCATGTAATTTACCCTAATAAATATCATCACATTTGAACTACCTCTTAATGTAGATTTTTTAAGTTTACTATGAGGCATTGGGTGACCTTGTACTCGAACCACAAAACACATTATCAAAATTTAAAAATAAATAAGTATTGTGACCTTGTTATTGTAAATACATTAGTATTTACGAGTATATACACCGATTAACTTTTGTTAGAAGTGACATTATTTCTTTGTGTAGGTGGAATCTATGTAGTACATATTCAAAAGAATGGATCTTGTAGGATTCCCAAGAAATTCTTCGATTTCTTCAGAAAGCAGATGATTATTCATCCCCTTCTCACGTTTTGCGAATAGCCGAGACATTGAGGAAAATCCAGAAAAGCGACTCATTCTTCAACAGGCACACGGTCAGAGCTTTGGTCTCTTCCCACTGCTTAGGAGCTTACGGTTTCATGTTCTATTTCACTCCCCGATGGGGGTTCTTTTCACCTTTCCCTCACGGTACTACTTCGTTATCGATCACCTAAGAGTATTTAGCCTTGCAAGGTGGTCCTTGTTGATTCACACGGGATTCCACGTGCCCCATGCTACTCGGGTCAGAGTGTAAGCTAATGATGCTTTCGGCTACTGGACTACCATCATCTAGGGTGCAGCACTCTACTACTTTGCCTAGCAGCATGACGCTTGTATTGCTCTCCTACAACCCCCGTATGAGGTGAAAATCTCATATACGGTTCTATAGAGTGGCAGTAAGGGTAACTTATCTATCAACTTTTCTACTATCACCCCAAAAAAACCAAACTTTGCGTTACGTAAAGTTGCCAGAGTACAATTAATCTTTGGATTTGAAATCACTGCTTATATACCTAGTATTGGCCTTAATTCATAAGAACATTCTGTAGTCTTAGTAAGAGGGGGAAGGGTTAAGGATTTACCCGGTGTGAGATATCACATTGTTCGAGGAACCCTAGATGCTATCAGAGTAAAGGATCGTTAACAAGGGCATTCTATTGCGTTGTAGATTCTTATTTAAGACTTGTATCATTTGATGATACCATGTGAATCGCTAGAAACATGTGAAATGTATGGCTAACCCAATAACGAAAGTTTCGTAAGGGGACTGGAGCAAGCTACCATGAGACAAAAGATCTTCTTTCTAAAGAGATTCGATTCGGAACTATTATATGTCCAAGGTCCAGTATGGAAATAATTTCAGAGGTTTTCCTTGACTTTGTCCATGTCAACAAACAATTCAAAATGCCTCGACTTTTTTAGAATAGGTCCGAGTCAAATAACAATGATTCAAAGCACTTCTTTTTATTTTTACACTATTTCGGAAACCCAAGGACTTAATCATATGGATATGTAAAATACAGGATTTCCAATCCTAGCAGGAAAGGGGGGAAATGAATACTCAATTTAAAGTGAGTAAACAGAATTCCATACTCGATCTCATGGATACATATAGAATTCTGTGGAAAGCCGTATTCGATGAAAGTCGTATGTACGGCTTGGAGGGAGATCTTTCTTTCATATCTTTTGAGATCCACCCTACAATATGGGGTCAAAAAGCCAAAATAAATGATTTTAGCCCTTATAAAAAGAAAACTGATTCTTGAATCCCTTTCACGGTCATGTCCTGGGGAACCGGTAAATACTTCTGCTTCGAAAAAGGGTTGTGATAAGAAACGCTTAGTTTTTCATGCTCTTGTTATAGTTAAGCGATCCTCTTCGGATAATTCATCCAACCTGAGGATAGCTATAATGTCCTAAAGTTCATGGACATGCAGAAGAGAAATGCTATCCCCACTTGGACCAAGACAGAACTTTTACTTATTCAAATAACAATTAAGGTAAAGCAAGGTCAGGAACAATGAATCTCTTTATGATAAACAGATCAATTTTGCAAGTTGGTTATTACGGGTAGTTCCTACAAAGGATCGGACTAATGACGTATACAATACTTAAATTCTCGGTGTAGATGCTACATAGTTGGTTCTCATCCTTCAGAGACGACGAGTGTAATAGGAGCATCCATCGACAAAAGGATCACCCTAAGATGATCATCTCATGGCTATTGAGATTTGAAATCTGGGTTCTTCTACTTCATTTTTATTTTTATTTACTTCTTTTTTTATTATTTTTTCCTTTTTTTAATTTCTTTTTTTATTCCCTTCCGTCATTCCTTAAGTCCTATAGGTTTGATCCTGTAGAATCTGACCCATTTTCTCATTGAGGGAGGGGTACAAATTAAATCAGATTGATTTTTCGATCAAAAGTACTATGTGAGTGAAATCTTCGATTTTTTCCTCTTTCTTTATCCCACAAGTACGGCCTTTGAATCAATAGAGAACCTTTTCTTCTACAAAATTTTGATTCATTCCGATTAAGCGGTACGTGAGTTGGGTTTAGAATGTCATGAGACAGTTTGGTCCATATCTGATGTGGGCGTTAGAGCATTGAGAGGACCTTTCCCTAGTACGAAAGGATCGGGAAGGATGTACCTTTGGTGTACTAGTTATCGTACTCACAGTAAACGCTGGGTAGCCAAATGCGGAGCGGATAACTGCTGAAAGCATCTAAGTAGCAAGCCTACCCTAAGATGAGTGCTCTCTTATTCTGACTTCCCCAAAGCCTCCGGTAGCATAGCCGAGATAGTGACGAGTTCTCTGCCCCTGTGGGGATGAAGCGACAGAAGTTTTGAGAATTCAAGAAAAGGTCACGGCGAGACGAGCCGTTTATCATTACGATAGGTGTCATGTAGGAATAAGGTTCAAGTCTACCGGTCTGTTAGGATGCTTCAGCTGCATACATCACTGCACTTATCCTTACAAGCGCAGAGAACCCGTCACTGTCTTAGCTGTGCTATCGGAAGCTCCCGGGAAGTTGGAATAGGAGAGCACTCATCTTGAGGTAGGCTTACTACTTAGATGCTTTCAACTGTTATCCGCTCCGCACTTGGCTACCCAGCGTTTACCGTGGGTATGATAACTGGTACACTAGAGGTACGTCCTTCCCGGTCCTCTCGTACTAGGGAAAGGTCCTCTCAATGCTCTAACGCCCACACCGGATATAGACCGAATTGTCTCACGACGTTCTGAACCCAGCTCACGTACCACTTTAATGGGCGAGCAACCCAACCCTTGGAACATACTACAGCCCCAAGTAGCGAAGAGCTGACATCGAGGTGCCAAACCTTCCTGTCGATGTGAACTCTTGGGAAAGATCAACCTGTTATCCTTAGAGTAACTTTTATCTGTTGAGCGACGGCCCTTCCATTCGGCACCGTTGGATCATTAAGGCCGACTTTCATTCCTGCTCGATGGGTGGGTCTTGTAGTCAAGCTCCTTTCTACCTTTGCACTTGAGGGCCAATCTCCGTTCGGCCTGAGGAAACCTTTGTACGCCTCCATTACCTTTTGAGAGGCCTACGCCCCATAGAAACTGTCTACCCAAGACTGTCCCTTAACCCGTAGTTCTTGACACAAGGTTAGAATTCTAGCTCTTCCAGAGTAGTATCTCACTGATGGCTCGAGCCTCCCTAGAAGGAGGCCTTCTTCGCCTTCCACCTAAGCTGCGCAGGAAAGGCCCAAAGCCAATCCCAAGGAGCAGTAAAGCTTCATAGGGTCTTTCTGTCTAAGTGTAGGTAGTCCACATCTTTACAGACATGAATATTTCACCGAGTCTCTCTTCAAGACAGTGTTCAGATCGTTATGCCTTCATACAGGTCGGAACTTACCCGATAAGGAATTTTGCTACCTTAGGACCATTATAGTTACGGCCGTCGTTTACCGGGGCTTCGGTCGTCGGCTCTCCTGTCATCAAGTTACCGACTTCCTTGACTTTCCGACATTGGGTAGGCGTCAGCCCCCATACATGGTCTTACGACTTTGCGGAGACCCGTGTTTTTGGTAAACAGTCATCCGGGCCTGGTTACTGCAACCCCCTTTGTGAGGAGGCACCCCTTCTCCCGAAGTTACGGAGCTATTTTGTTGAGTTCCTTAAAGAGAGTTATCTCGCGCCCCTAGGTATTCTCTACCTACCCACTTGTGTCGGTTTCGGGTACAGGTACCCTTTTGTTGAAGGTCATTTGAGCTTTTCCTAGGAATATGGCATGGGTTACTTTAGCACTGTAGCGCCTGGTACTTGAACATTGGCTTGAGGTATTTTCTCTACCCCTTCTTACCTTGAAAAAGCAGGGATACCTTGTGTCCTTGAATCGAATTTTAGTACAAAGTTGAAATTTACTATCTAGGCTGACTTGGTTTTACATCTTGAACTTCTAGACTGGTGAAGTATCGAAATGAAGTAAGATTACCATTACTATTAATTAGTAAGACTTTAGACCCAATTTAATGGATCTGCTTTTAGCTAGGTCTCTTGACAATGTTTTGGCTGATGGATCTTATGGATTAGTCTTTTGTCCTTATATTAGTTATAATTTTAACTCAGTTCTCAATCAATTGTCTTGAATACTCATAGCTTCACCTGTTTTACTATAGGCATAAGACAAATTAGATTGAATCCCAATAGAGACTAAAATGGCTATCACGTCCGAAGGAGTACAGTCGTAACAGTCCCTCCGTGTAAACTATCCTAAGATAAAAGTTGACTTTATAACCGTTATCGTAGACTCAATTTATATAAGGTTTTCATAACTAATTTGTTTTGTAGTAAACAGTTCATATGAAAATACCATTAATTTATAAGCGAAAGTCTCAAATCAAGTATCAAACTTTGATAGTACAAGAAATATTTACATAATTTAGTTACTTAAGCTAAGAAAATATTTACATAATTTGTTTCCAAAAAGACGAAAAGATAAAAGTAGAAGCTTCAAAAAGTCTAATAGTTCTCCAAGTTAATATCCTCACTCTCTAGAATCTAAGAATGACTAACTTTAAGGTAGTTATAACGTAGTATTTTAGTTAACACCTACAAAGAGATCCATAGAGACATAAGATTATACGACAAACACAAATAAGGTTATCAAATAGTTAACTAAATATAATGTAACAAACAAACATAACCGCATGACGTTATTCGGTTCATTGTAAAATTGTAGAAATTACACTCGCTCTAATAAGGTTTGAGGTGTTTCAACACGTATGCAATAGCTCACGACCAAATCTAGGCTTATGTAATGGATACATCCTTCCTCCTGCGGTTACCTTCGAACCACCGCCTTCACCTTTGTCACAACCTCCTCTTCTATCACTTGGTTCAACTAAAGATGAAGAAGAGACCCTTTTAACTATTCCTTTCAAAGAGGTTAGTGTTTGATCGAAGAATCCTAATTGTCTCTTGATGGGTTGTACTGCATATTTGGTTAAGATTTTAAGTCAAATATAATTAAGTCTTGTTTATGGTGTTCAATCAATTCCATATAGTCCAAACAATTGTAAACCAATATGGCATACTAATAGTATACAATCAAGCTCAAGGATACACAAGTATACGTACAAGCATGCTACTTACAAGTACAACTAAGTATAATTTTAAGTTTCCAAGTACTATAAAAAAATACTCCAAAATATAATTACATATTGATCCTAAAGTTACCTAGACTTTCTCACTTGCTCACTAAGGTACGACTTGTGGTGTAACATTACCGCTAGTTCCTATAATATAAATATTATTTTAGTATTCATACAATTACAATATATAAGCTTTATTTTATAACTTAGATTATTATCTTTAGTTTAGGATTGTACTAGACTTAGTTATTTAGATTTTAAGTCTCTTATGATTAGTCTCACATTTAACTATACTCTAACTTACCTTTTAATTCAATCTCTAATTCAGGCCTTAATTATAATTTACTCTTAAGTCCTAAAAACATTTGCTAACCTACTCCCTAAAGTTTATCTAACTTCGTTTCAAGTATATGAAGTCTTTAATTTTGTTTCTAATCACTTCCCAATTCACCACATACTCGCAGTCTATGATCTAGTCTCTGCATTAGTCTCTGATTAGAATATACTCCACATTTTAGCATGAATTCCTATGATTTCTATTCATGACTAGAATCAAAGTATATTATATAGCCTAATACCAATTTAATTTAAATCAAATACACCTTACTTAATTTTTTCAACACTTTACATGTTACACATATATCAATACTAAACTTATAACACTTAATTCTAAAATTTTCAAGACTACAAACTTAATTTCTCAACACCACTCAATATTAAAATATACCACAAAACCTACCAAATCAAAATCTAAGTCAATTTCTTGAAAAATCATTAAGTGCATTTAGAAAAATAGCTATTTAATAGGATTTCTAAGGCTTAAAAGTTAGATAAAAATTTACAAAATAATTTTCATAAAAAACTCTTCATAGCAATTTGATAGATATTATAGGTACTTGATAGAAAAATTTTAGAGCCAAAACAACATTAATAAGGCTTTTGAAAATGAAAGCAAAAGCAAAAGCAAAATTAGCTCAAATTTAGCGATTTCTTAAGGACAATACATTTAAGTATTAATTTCAACAAAACAACATTTTTCTCAAAAATTACATACAAAAGTATGATAGAATAATTTTTTTTCCATAATTTTTAGACAAAAATTACTATTTTTATCAATTTAATGAAAATTTGATGGGTTTGGGACACTCACCAACATTGATAGCTTAGGCCACCATTGCCCCTAGGTGTTTATTAGCAGCCCTTAAAGCTGCCTCCCCTGTCAAGTGATGGTAGTGGCTTCGTGTCAGGTTTTGGTTGGACGGTTGAATCCTAAATTGGCCCTAAATGCATTATTTTATTTTTAGTATAATTTTCTTAAAATACTAACTCAACTCTTCTAAGCCCCTCTCTATTTTCCATGTGTACTAAAGTGACTAAAATAACTTTAAGAATGTTGATTTCAATTTATAGAAGGTGGGGTTATTGGTTGAGAAATTTGGAATTAGCCAAGTGTCCTAATTTTGTCTTTTAAACATTCTTAAGTGACTTTAATCTTTTCCCAACTTACACTAAACCATGCTCCTATACTACTACACTACAATCAACATGTTTTCCACAGCCAGCAAATTTTTTCCTAATTTTTTATTGAATACCTTTAATTATTTTAATAGATTTTGGTATATTTTGAGTATTTTAGGTAATTTTTGGTATATTTTTCTATACATAAATTCATATTTAATATAAATAAACACTCTTAAATATTAGTCATATTATTTTATGATTTTTAATACACATATAATTTATCTCTAATAATTCATTAATTATCAGAACCCGTTTTATGCGTTTTCAATAAATAACGAATAATGTATGTTTGCCCTACTAATATAATATTTTATTATTTTATTTTGTTAAATCCAAACCTACAAGATCACTTCTACTAATATTTTTAGTTTTGACGAAAAATTCAAATTTGATTGAATAACTTTATAAGATCATCTTAAATTTTATATATCGAATTCAAACTAGCAAATTGTAAAGCTTACAATGGCTATCATAGGTTATGACAACAACTTAAAATTCTAGTAATAAATTTCTTAACCATTCTACTTCTTTTATAGCAACAACTAAGGCCATAAATTTTGCTTCCATAGTTGAATCCTAAATACAAATTTGTTTCTTAAAGCTCCAACTAAGCGCTCTACTGCATAAGATATAATTCCAATCTAAAAGTGACATAATCACATTCACTAGTAACACATTCGATTAACCATCTAGTATACTAGGAAAGTTATTATAGTATAAATCAAGTTTCACTATTTCCTTTAAACAATTAAAATATCTAGTCATTACTTTTGAGCACTACACTAAGCTTACTCATTTATTTTGGAAACATGCACATACAAAACACAATATCAAGTCTAATGTTATGAAAAGCATATTTGAAACTATCTATTGTATATTGTAACTATGCTACCATTATATTCTAATTCTCCTTTAATTCATTTGTGAATCATGAAGGATACTACATCTCTTGAAGCTTAAATGTTTAAACTTGTCTAGAAACTTCTCAATGTAAAGAGATTGAACAATATGGGCAATTAGTAACAACTAAGCAACTAAGGATCATCTAAAATATTGAGCATCTATACAAATCATTTGATTGAATTACATCTAGTCATATAGACTTTGTTAGAGCTTATCAAAATGGTTTTTCAAAATAAAATTCAAATCAAGAAATACTAAAGATTCTTTTAATAAGAATTTCTAGTTAAATTTTTTATTAATCTTTGATGCTTCGTTATCATAAAAGGGAGAAGAATATGGAATACCCTAAGTAATGTTGATGATAACAAACTACAAAGTTATTGTTTTTCTACTCTATTTATTAAATGGCTAACCAAGTGTAAGTTACTTAGAAAAAATCATTTTAAATTGATAGATGATGTAGCAAACCAAGTGTAAGTTACTTAGAAAACATCATTTTAAATTGATAGATGATATGGTAAACTATGTTATTGTTGGATGAATTGTATGGTGTATCGATATTTTCTAAAGTGAACTTTTGCCTAAGGTATCACTAAATACGAATGTATGAAGAAGATATTGGGAAAACTGCATTTTGTACACATGATGGGTATTATTAATTTTTAGTAATGCCTTTTAAGCTCAGTAATGAAGTGGCCTTTTTAAGGAGATTATGAAATGAACTAACTAGCCTTAAGGAGATTAGTCATAGTATTTTTTTTATGATATCCTTATATATAGTAAGACTATGGAGGAGCATGTAGAGTATTTATCTCTTGTGTTAAAAATTTTGTTGAAGAACATATTTTATTTGAAATAAAATAAATGCTTTTTTGCAATAGAGTACTTGAGGAACATAGTCTTGGTTAAAGAGGTATCTCTGGATCTTTCAAAGGTTTCTAGTGTGAAAAATTGGCTACTACTAAAAAATGCGAACTAACTTAGAGTAATTTCTGACTTTATTTGGTTATTATAGGAGATGTAAAATAGGGTATGTATCAATAGCAGCTCGTTGACAAATATGCTTTGAAGGGATTGTTTTGAGTGGCTAACTTAAGCCATTCAAGCCTTTGAGCAACTTAAAATATCTCCAAGCAATTTATTATTGAGGCAGATGCTTCAAGGTTGGGTATAGGTATTGTTCTTTTAGAAGCACACCACCCAATATCTTATTTTAGCAAAAATATTCCTTACAAATGCGTAGAGCTTCTATATATCTGAGGGAATTATATGCTAATGTGGAAGCCACTAAGATGTGGAGGTAATATTTACTTGGTTTACATTTTAAAATTCACATAAATCATAGAAACCTTAAGGAAATCATGAATTGAGTAATTTAAACATTAGAGCAACAGAAATCTTTTTCTAAATTGATTGGGCATTATTGAGTCTAGTGTGACGAGCTCGGAATTAGTGGTTGAAAGCTTATTACATGAATTAAGAAAAAAGTTCATGTGAAGGTTAAACTTAAATAAGAAAGAATAAATTAAATAAATTGGAGTGATAGATGGTTTGAAGAAGAGTTTTAATGCCCAGTAGCCTAAAGTTGTTTGGTGTAGGACTTACTAACCTATGAAACTACTTTAGGCTAAATAAAATGGAATATAAGCGCCTTCCAATGAAAACAATTACTAAAGAAATGATTAGAAGATGAGTAGATGTATTATGTGTTTACTTTGGATTGTGGTGCTTAAAGAGATTAAAGAGGGAGCTATGCACATCTTAGTTGAATAGATAAAATGTTTATGACTCTTTCTCAACTGGTAAGAAGTTAAATTTGATTTTGAGTTTATGAATTCTTGATTAAATGATTATGTTAAACTTTAATTTATAGGTGTAAACCAACTAAGTTTTATATTAACAATTTGTAGATCATTTAAAAAAAAAAATGGTCTAATGAGTATGTGGAAGTTGTTAAGTGCTTTATGATTTAATCTTTTGCAATCGCAAGTTAGTTGGTAGTTTATATCTTGAGGTATTTTTGGGTTAAAGAATAATTATAGATCGGTTTTCTCAATAGTGATAAGTTGATCAAGTGTTTCTTGTCCTAATTTTTCTTTAACTATTTATTTGCTTGAGGACAAATAAATACTTAAGCATGGGAACTTTGATAGGTCTTCAATTGTATATATTTATTAAAGAGTTTTCACAACTTTTTTGCATGATTTTGGTGCATTTTTTTAAAGAATTTGGTATTTAATTGAGTAAAATTTTAACTTTAGGATTTTGAGACATTCTTGGAGCGAAAAGGAAGAAATCGAATTAAGTTTCACTTAATTTAGAGTTCATTGGAGGAACTTATGGGCTTTAGAAGTTAGGCATAGTTGTCAAACATGGCCATATGGAAGATTGCAATGTTTGTAATTGGAGAAATTTAGATGAAAGATATATAGGTGCTGACATGACCATGTCAATTGATTGTGTAACTTTTGTATTGAATTTGTGGAATTTGACATGCCTTTTTGATACGACCATATCAAGGGTTATGTTGTTACCCAACTTTCTTGACTTGGAGTGAAAAACTTTTCAGAAAGCAGCTGACATGACCTGAAACAAAGTCGTGTTTGAGGGTTATGTTGTCATTAAATCTAGGGTTGCAACACATATTATAAAAGGAAAAGAGATGAATCAAAGCCATATCTATGGTGGTTGAAAAAAAAGAGACTCAAAGGGGCTTAGAAGTCTAAGGAAAGCTATTCTTTCACTTCAAGTTTGAGGAGATTTTACATTAATCAAAGGGGTTTTTCATTATGTTTACATACTTTTGTTGCAATTTCATCTTTTATCATGATTTAAGCTTAATTTTCTTGTATCTAGACTTGTAGACCTATGATTCTCATGTGATAATTGTTTGAATTGTTGAAGTTCAATAAAATCTCTAAGTTTTTTTGTTCAATTATGTGTGCTTGACAGTTATTTGATATTTTTAAAGTATCAATATTTGAAATTATGTATGAAGATTGAGAAATATATTGTGTAATTAGATTTTGACATATAATTTATATGAAAATTTATTAACATTTTGTGAGAATTTGTTGTTTGTTAATACAACCTTAAATATGCTATTTCTAAAGAGATTTTAGTAGGTATTTTAAGGTTAAGGTTAATATACTTGAAAAAGTATTAAATTTGATTGAGAATTCTCCAAATCAATGAATTAAAGATGGAATTGGATAATTTTTATTAAGTTTACATGATGGATTTTAGGGGAAGAAATGCTTAAATAATTATTTGTCCTTGAAATTGTTCACAATTTCATTACTCTCTAATTATTGTTTGAGTCTCATAATTAAGTTTAGTAGGTTAATTTTAGAATTTTAATTTAGTTGCACTCGTTGAAATGTTTTGGTTAAATAATAGAGTTAAAGTTGGTATTGGTATTCATAATCCTTGAAGAATTAATTTTGGCTCAAATTCAGGTTACTGTAATTTGATACATGTAATTGCCTCCAATCATATCTTAACATTTCACCTTTAAACTTTTTATGAGATTTTATGGACTTTTAAAATACTTAAATTGATTGATGCCTCAACTTATGAGTTAAAGCTACCTCCTGAAGCTATAATATATAATCATTTTCACTTTCTCTCTTATGGAAAGCTTTTGAGACATATATTTTATAACTAAAACTATTTCAACATGTTATAGGCAAACATTCTCTAATGGAACCATCACTATTGGGACATAAGGGTCATCTTAAGATAAGGAAAACAAATCCTACGAAGTTCTTGTTTAGTGGGCCAGTTTACCCCCTAAAGACACAATAGGAAGATTAGGAAGTTTTTCGATAAATTTATCTATAGTACGACCTTGAGGATAAGGTTGCTTTTGTAGATACGGAGAAAATTGTTATAGACAAGTATCATCATGTAAGAAAAAAAGCTAGACAAGTATAAAGATTATAACATATAACTAATACCATCTCTACATAGTTACAATCATAGTAGAATATAACTAATTATAGTTTTGTAAACAAATTTAATAGATGTAAAACAAATTATTAAATGTATCAATAATTTAGTGATTGTATGAAATATGGAAAGTGGAAATAAAGAAGAGTAAAAGTATCGAGAATACCTTACACTTAAAGTGTGTTGAAAAGTGGTTATCTTGAATTAGCTATTACTTTTACCATCTTCAACTTCCCACAATCAAGAAACCAAAAGTTAGAATCAATAAATTCTAAAAGAGATACAAACTTGAGAGAAGAGGCAATAGAGAGGTAAAGAGAGAATTTATTTAATAAAGGTGATTAGGGTTTCGTTGAGAGAATTTTTTATATTAGAGACTAAAATAGTGTATGTAAAAAGCAAATTTATGAAGTCGGCTGGTAATTAGAATATTGAGGACTAACACTTGGATTGAAAGTTCACTGAGGATTAAAGATCAAGGATCCGATCGAATCAAATTAATCAAGATCAATAAAAATATTAAAATATAATTTATATTTACTTATAACATAATAAAATTATCCACTTTCTTAAAATTTAAAAGTTGAGAATTTTTTATAGTTTACTCTTTATTTTATTTGGATCTAGGTTTATCTTTTTAATATATTGGTAAATTTTGTGGTAAAAAAGACAAAAACGAAAATTATGCAATTAAAAAGCCTAACCTTGTTATGTAGGATATAAGTTGGATTGATTTGAGTTATCTGAGTCTATGTGGCTTGTTGTTAATGTGAGTAAATAAGATGATGTGAATTGATTTACTTATTAGATTAAATGGGGGTGGATTTGACTAATCCAATCAATTCGAACTTCATGATTATGGATTTAGTTATATGATCCTTTAAAAAAAAACCCATTAAGTATGGTTTGATTCGGATTAGATCGTGAAAGTACTAAATTAAAGTATAAAATAAGTCAAACAAACCAAAATCACGATTTCAATTAACTATATAATTATATAAGTGTATATGGATAAAAATAGACGAGATTCAATTGAAATAGAAGAAAAATATTGTATCAGTAACTTAAGTGTGGAATAGAGAGTTATCAAACATATTTCATTCCTCTTTATTTCCTTTTATAATAACAACAGCCGAGAAAAATGAAAATAATTTTTTCCATGGTTGCATTCTTATATATATTCTCAAACATATTATTGTTATCCATTTTTCACCCATTCTTACTTATTTTTATCATTCTCTTAAAAATTGCTAAGTATGCCCACGCATTCATCCGCTTACCCCAAAAGATCCGAAGACAACATTCCATCTCCCATTTGGCCATTTCCGATCTAACTCTGAAGCCTAGCAGAGAGACAATGGTAAAAATCTTGCCCGGAAACAGAAGGAGTGCAGAACTTTCCGATCTAACCCACCAAGTTTAATCTCTCTCCGGTGATTCGTCCAATCGCGGCTCACATTTCGCTTCTTCTTCAATTTCAATGTATTACTACTTTCTGCAGAAATGCATCTTCGAGCTTTTTCAGATAATCCGTTTTCTTTTCCATTTCGCGCAATAACAACTTCAGTTATAACTAACTAATGGAATTACTTATCTTGATGCAGCTATAGGAACTAGTTTATGCTTAGACAGTCCTTTCAATTCCAATGGCAGAAGTCTCACCGAAACTCCCGGTACCAATTATTCAATCTATTACGATTCTTCTCCACTTTATGGTTGAAGTTGGATTGATTATTTCAATCTCTTGAAATTTGATTTAGATTTCACTGCTTGAATTTTCTCTACTACTAGTTGTAAAAGCACTTAGGAAATGCTATACATGCTGCCATGAATGATTTGAAGTATATAAATTGGGTTTGTATTGGATTTATTTAACACATGAAACAGTGTGATTGATGAAGATATGAACAACTAAATGCGATGAGTACTTCTACCATGTATCCTTGTGGATGAGTGACTCTACCATGTCGATGGAACTTTCAAGCCCCGTTGTTATCTTTACCTTCTTTTCAATCATATGCCGTCATGTATGGCCTGTACTAAATATTCATTATATATGATATTTTGTGATTGGCGGGGATGTGATGGGATACCTAAGTTGGTAGAGGGAAGTTCTTTATAGAATATGGCATGATCTTTTCCCGACTGGCTTTGGGTACAGGATATGTGATTTTTGCTAACAACTAATACATCAATGAAAGGGAAATGAGAATGCCTAATTCTTCCTATTGTCATGGTGTGGGAGTTTTAAGCTGAGTAAATATCGGAGCACTTTGTTTGCTTATATCTGTTTTCTGTTATAGATCTCAATTAACTTTTGTAACTTTTTAGTTCGTTGCGTAAGATCTTTGTATTGCTATATGTAGAGGTGAATTCTATATTTTTTTTATATCAAAGAGAGGGTGAGCCTTGGTTGCAATGATTAAATTGCTCATTTGGCTGCATGCATATGCTCTCTCCCTCTCTCTGCCATTGCACTGGCTTATGCATTCACAGGCACGAACCCTTTTGTCTTCTTATTACTATGTGATCCATTTCACATATACTGCATAGAATGGAACATCATTTTCTAAGTATACATATTTCTTTTCGTCCTTTAAAATAATTCTCCAACTATTAGTTGTTCTTTGCTTGATTGAGCTCTTATAGGGTTTTTCATATAATTGTATTCTGAGGTTTCCAAATGCACTTACTTAAGGTTTTTTCCCCCCTCCTTTTTGCATGCACATGGGGTGGGGGGTGGAAGAATGGTTTGGGTTATGTTGCCACTAATAACTCTTTCTTTCCTTGTTATTGCAATTACTTAGGGATATGAAAATTTTTTTCTGTTTAATCAAATACCTGTAATTGAACTAAATGTGTGTGTTGGAGGTTAGCATCTGGAGATTCTGACTTTTATCTTCCTTTCGTTCTTTTTTTCTTCTTCCCTTAGTTTGTATTTAGCATCCATAGATGAGAAGATGAGGGAAGCATAATTGAGATGATTTGACCATGTATAGAGATGAGATTTAGGGGCACTTGTTAGGTGTTTTGATACTTTAGATGTGACTAACATAAATGGAGGGCAAGGGGGGTGAGAGAAGCCATGGAGAAAAGCAATAAAAAAATGATAAGGGACATTAGTTATTCTTGAAAATACAGTATGATAAGTGCATTTGCAAAACAAGACCCATATGGCTGAGCCGCACATATTGGAATAAAGCTTGAGTGGTGGTGTTGTCGTTAATATTTGGCATTATGCAAAATCTCTCTCTTTCTCTCTCTGCAGGATCATTCTTTTCTTGCAGCAAATGGAGCCCAGAAGAACATGTTTGATTTAGGCGAATTTGTTGGGGACTTGTCCATTGAAGATGATGCAGATAGGTGCAACTTATTACTGTTTTTTCCTGTGTAGAACCATTATGATATTATATTAGACAGATGAAAATTTATGTGGAAATCATCATTTACATGGTGTTATTTTGGGCAGTGATGATGTATCGTTGGAAGGGCTTCAGCAAGAACTGGATGAGTGCAAAAATGATGATGTGAGTAATGTTAGCTTTGCAGTCTCATAATGATTACTTTTAGCAGCAACAAATGCAGTCCTTTATCAACATTTTGTAATTTTACTTTTCTGCTCCATGTACTTCTATTCATTTTGCATTCAGTTGACATATTATCTGTTTTAATCATTGCCTTTTCCATGGTCCTTGTGTGTAGTGTTGGTGAGAAGCATGTCTGCTGTAATACATGGTCCTATTCAAGTGCTGGCTTTCTATCCTTATTGACTCTGTCAAGTTATTCATAGCAATAGTTCCTTGATTGTGTTATCTGATTGATAGTTCTTTTTGTTTCTTGTTTCTCAGATAGTTTAAGCATTCGTTTTTTTGGGTAAGTTAGTTTAGGTATTCTTCTCCTTTTAAGGACTGAAACTTAACCATCTTTACTCCCTTTGTTTGTGTAGGTAGTAACAAACATTTTATCGGAAGGGACAAAACTAAGGGAGTATACAAAAGGGGTTGAGAACAAGCTGCGAAAAGTCGAATTGGAGTCAATTCAGGTTCTATTTCATGCACATTGTACCTTCTCATAAAACAATTAAGATGGGACATGGATAATGGACCCTTTACTCTGAATATTTTTCTTGATTAAAATATTTCAAATACAAAAGGGAGATATAAGGAGTAGGAGACCATGGCTGCTATTCTTTTGATTTAGCATGAGAAACTTCTATTGCTAGGGATGCACATGGTAATTCTTAGGGGCTATGCTAGATGTACATTTATACGTACCGGTTTAGTAAATGCATCATGTGGGTCATGCATGTGTGTTTGTATAGGTGTAGGCCATGTGCTAATGCTAATGTGGTAAGTATTAGTCAATACTTTACTAGTGCTAAGTGCTATAAATAAAGGGAGAGTAAAGAGAGAATATATCCATATATTATTTTGTAAAATTCAAAGGTCAGTTACGTTTGTGAGCTCATGCTCATGGCTCTCATGTATTGAGAGAATTAGGGTTTCATATGTACAAATTTCATTTACAATTACAATGAAATTCTTTGATTTCATCGGTTCATACTTTTGGATTCTATCAATTGGCGTTGTCTCAATCTCAAATTCGTTGCCGTTGCATACTTTGCTAGATCTTCTACATCTTTGTGTTTTCTTCTACTATTCATTTCCATTCCTACTCTCTTCAACTTCTTACAACTTTGTTGGTTGGAGGCTTTCTTTTGTTTGCCTTCTACCATCATGGCTGGATTGGACTCTCAAGTTGAGGAAGTAGAGAAATCAGTGTCAGAGTTGTACCAATATTTCACTGAAGTTAAGTTCTACGTTGCTACTTTAGATTGAGATCAAAAGGAGATTTCTAATCAAGTAATTGCATGCGTAGAGACGTCATATCTATTCAAGATTCAATTAAGTCTCTCCAATAAATGTTTGCTGACTTCTTATAATCAACTTGCACCTTAGGTACTCGCTTTGTTGATAGTTCTCTTCCTTTGATCGCTAGAGTGAAATCTTACATTGGCAACCTCATAGGGAATGAGAAAAGCAGCAGGATGAGAATCCAGAATAGGTACTCAAGATTCAAAATGAGTACGAAGAATAGAAGAGTTTGATGGTAAATATGAATGGATATGACTTATCAGGACATAAATACTATCAGGGGTTTGAGCTCGAAATAGTGTTCGATATAACTCACGAATATTAAATATCGCTTGGGATTCAAATGAGAATTAGATTTGACTCACTAACTTACTTAAATGAGGGGGTCCACCACAATCCTTAAGAACAAGATTGATAAGAATACGGGAAAGATTAAAGAGTCTAATCGATACTTAATAATTTGGTAATGCTAACTAGAAGAGCTCAGTATAACCTTTGCTCAGAGAAAAGGAATATTCTTTACTGTTTGATTCTTTCTATTGACATTTTTTTTTTATGTTTACAAATGTTGCTATTTAAAACAAATCTTAAACTTTAGTGGCAGAATTGTAAATAACGTACAAGATTTTAAAAACTAAAGAACTGAGCTCGTAAATAAAATAAAAGAAAATATGTATAAGAAAATAGAACTGTGCTTTTTACAGGGGAAGTTGGTATGTAGTTACTTGGCATATCCTGTAAGAAGTAGTATTCGAATCTGATAGGGTTAGCAGTTGGATGTACGGGTTTGGAAAGGAGTCATCGAAGTCTTGCAGTGTTTGGTTGAAACATTAGAAAGGTTGACCTATAATTACTGAGTCTTAGAATCAGTCGGCGCGAGTCTTTTGATGTTGTGCTGAGTAGTTCTTTGGTCTCGAGTATTCGGCCTTGCAGTTTCTCGGCATCTTAGTTGACATCAGACTTGATGCCAAGTGTTTATCTTTCTGCCTCTTGTCCTTCTGGCTTCGGCTCGGTCTTGGCAAGTATTGATAGGTCTTGGCTTCAGACAGGTTTGCTTTGGGTTGGATATAGTCCTAGGTTGATTTCCATTATTATTGTGGGTCTGAAAGAAAGTCGTTTTCGATGTTAAGTGTTAAGCATGGGTCGAGATGTCGAATAAGTTCCTTTTCTCTTTTCGCTTTATCATAGGTATCGAGTGTCTCCAGATTTCTTTAATGCTCATTGGGATTAAGAGATAACTTTTCCCATTCTTTCGAACAGTGTAAGTGTTTAGAAATCTATCATGGATTACTTTTTGATTAAACTCCCATGGTCGGCCAACAAGTAGATTCGCGGCATTCATAGGCATTATGTCGAAGTCGATCTCATCCTCATACTGCTCTGCTTTGAATGTGATTTCCGTTCTTTTATGCATATGGATCATACCCTCGTCATTAAACTATTTCAACTCATAAGGTCGAGAGTGTGGGTAGGTTGGAAATTTCATCTTTTCTACTAACTTGACAGAAATGATGTTGGTGCGGCTACCTCTATCGACAACTAGAGAACAAGTTTTCTCATTTATTAGGTACTACATGTGAAATAAATTTTCCTTTTGTTTGGGATCTGGCTTCAAGCTCACTTATTGGCTTGTCAAGGATAAAATTTCATCTAGATTTTCGGCATAAACATCTTTTTTTATTAATTCGTCTTCTGAGCTCTTATCACTTTGACTCTCTATTTGAGCGTTAAGTTCGTTACCTTTCAAGACCATAATCCTTTTATTTAGACATTGAGAAATAATGTATCCGTAGCTTAAGCACTTGAAGTACTTAATTTCTCAGGTCTTGTTGTCAGGTGCCTTCTCGTTATTGGCAATCTTTTTCTTTGCATGGACAGATCGGTTAGGCTCTCCTTTTTCTATCTTCATTTCTCGCTTTCTCTTGGCATACTTTTCAGGCTCAGGGCTGCCTTGTGGAGGTCGGCTAGTTAGCCTTTGATGCCTTTTTCTTCTTTGTCTCCCTATTTTTAATGCTAAATTAATTAACTCGTCTAGAGAGTTAAACGGCTGTAAGTCAACTATGTCGGCAATATCATCTTGAAGTCCACATAAGAACTTAGCAATGGTGTGGTCTTGTGGCTCGATAATCTTGCATCTTGTCATTAAGGTTTTGAACTTTTACAAGTACTCCTCGATAGTGTTTCGACCTTGTCAAAGGTGTTGGAAAGCATGGAGTATCTTCTGCTTGAAGTAAGTCAGCATGAAGTGCTGATTCATCATACGTTTCATAAGCCTTTAAGTTCTAATCGGCTTTTCACCTTCAGTATCACACTTGGCAATCAACTTATCCTACTAAAGGCTTGTATATTTAATAAGGGATAATGAAGCTAATTTAACTTTTGTTTGTTCATTACACTCGTAGCACTTAAACAATTTCTCGATTCGGAGAACCTGTTTAAGGAATTCTTTAAGTTGGCTACTTCTACTGAAGATTCCATTGAAGGTCGGTAGTTTCAGCTTGATATTATTAAGTCTTTGACTAGGTGCTCGGGGTTCATCTTTTGTATTCCGAGCTGGTCGATTCACTTTAGTTCCGCCACTTCTGTTAGAGCTCTGTTGGGTAATGCCTCTTCTTGGTCTTGGTTCTCTTCTTCGGGCTCTTTAGTTCAACTTAGAGTCAACACTCTTGTCATTACCTCTTCTCGGCATTGGTTGGTGTTCTTTACTTCTTGGCTCAGCAGCTTTTCTCAGCTGTTGCTCATTGTTATCAAGTTCATTGGAATCGCTTCTACTGATGGGTGTTCGTTCACTTCTTTTTTCTTGGCCATCACGTCTGTAGTCTCTGATTAATCCAGTGGGTTTTTGGATAGAGTCAGCAAGATTCTAAATATGATATTCCAAGTTATTAACACGTCTTTTCAAGCTTCCGCGAGGACTATCACCAGTGTTGTTAACACCATCTTCTTATATTCTTGTTTGTACAGTAATTTTCCAGAAAAATCGAACAAATAACAAAACATAATTACAGTAACCTAAAAACAATCAGTACTCGGCTTTTGCAGCTACCACTATTGATAAATACTTTCACAACAATTAGAATCAACTATTGAAATTAATGTTACGGGACTCAACTGCAGCATAATACCATGATTACTAAAAACATGAACAACACACGAACAGAATGATGATTATCTGAAATGTTCAAACTATGAATCAACTTTGAAGCGTACAAGCATGCATGTCTCTCCAAAGTTATTATGCTAAGATAATAGGGAATGAGAAAGGTAGCGAGACGGGAATTTAGAATGGGTACTTGGGATTCAAAATGGGTATGAAGAACATGAGGGTTTGATGGTGAATGTGAACAGATATAACTCACTAGGACACAAACATTATAAGAGGTTTGAGTTAGAAATAGTGTTCAATATAACTCATGAACACTAAATGTTGCTCGGGATTCAAATGAGAATTAGATATGACTCACTAATTTACTCAAATGAAGAGGTTTACCATAATCCTTAAGAATACGAGAAAGATTTAAGAGTTTAATTGATATTCAATAATTCAGCAATACTAGCTTGAAGCGCTCAGTATAATCTTTGCTCAAAGAAAAGGAATATTCTTCACTGTTTGATTCTTTTTATTGACGTCCTTTTTTTGATATTTACAGATGTTACTATTTATAACAAATTCTAAATCTTAGTGGCAAAACTATACATAATGTACAAAGCCTTAAATTCTAAAGAATTAGACCCGTAAATAAAATAAAGAAAAACATGTACAAGAAAATAGAACTGTGCGTTTTACAGGGAAAGTCGACATGCAGTCACTCGGTATGTCTTGGAATGAGTACTATCCGAATTGGACTGGGTCAGCAATTGGATGTACGGGTTTGGGAAAAAGTCCCCAAAATTTTGTAGTGTTTGGCTGAGATATTAGAAAGGTTGGCTCATAATTGTCAAGTCCTAAAATTAGTCAGCACAAATCTCTTGGTGCTGTGTCAAGTGGTTCTTTGGTCTTAAGTATTCGGCCTTGCAGTTTCTCGACATCTCAACTGACGATAGACTTGATGTCGATTGTTTATTTTCTTGCCTCTCATCCTTCTAGCTTTAGGTTGGCTTCGGTAAGTATTGATAAGCCTCAACTTTGGATAAATCTGTCTCGGCTTGGATGTAGTTGGAGGCTGAGTTTAATCACAACCACTCTTAAGTCCATGGAGACTTCTGTGACTTAGGGACTCAACCCTCCTTCGAAAGTTCCTCTTGATGCTAAATCACCGCTTTGAGATTAGTTTTGCCATCAAGAGGATGACCTTTGTTGGATCCATACTTCTCGCATGGAACTTCCTACCTTCGACAGCTTTAATCTAGTTCATTGGATTGTGATGATTGAACATTATTTTGTCGTGAATAAGATTTGTGAGGCATGTAAAGTTGAGTTGGCTTTTTTATGTATGCATAGCCAATCCGTTCATTGGTTGAAGCTCCTTAAGCAATGTATCTTGCTTTTAACCTAGTTTGTGATGAAAGAAGAGATGATTTGTCAATTTGGTGGCCTTTTGCTGGCCAATCCTTTCAAATCTCTTCCTCAACTTCGTCAATATCATTTTGTTGATGAGTACATCTTTGAATTTGAGTTTCTCATGTCCCAATCTCCTCAGATGTCGGAATTGCAATTGCTTAGTTATTTTTTAGGTGGTTTGTGTGAAGAAATTCATCTATGGTTGGATACTCTCAATACTACATCTTTGGATTTGGTGATGCATTTAGCTTTAAAAGTTGAGGGGGAGTTTGACTTTGGTGTTCTTGTTGTGCTACTCCCCAGTCATAGTGAAGGGCCACCTGGTATACGGAACCAGTCCACTAGCCATCGATTTCTTCCCCATAACTCTTGTCACTCTCCTTTCCACAATTTGCCATCTCCTCATCATTCGTAATCACCTATTTCGGGTTCTTCTGGTGCAGCACAATCCTTTCCTCCGGTCACTGTTCCTCTCCACTCTACTATTTGTCATCAAGATATGTTGAAGAGTGAATCTTCTGGAACTACTCCGCCTGGTTTTTTTCACTAGCACCATCAACAGTGAGATGCTTGGAAGAAGTCTCATGGACAAAAGAAAATGACTAATGCTGAGTTTCATGATAAATTAGCTAAGGGTTTTTGCTTTAAATCTGACCAGCCATACCTGCCTACTCATGAGTGTCCCGACAAGACTTTGCGGTGGCTGGTTTTGGATGAAAATTCTGATGGATTGGGTTGTGTGTGGGAATGGAATGATGAAATTGACTATTTACACCCTACTTCACAATCCCCCTAATTAGTCCTTGAGGGCAAGGACCTTCTTGGGAGGGGTGGAATTAATATGTACCAGCTTAGTAAATGTGTCATGTGGGTCATGTGTGCATGCGTGTGTGTGTGTGTGTAAGTGTAGGCCATGTGCTGATGTTGATGAGGCAAGTATTAGATAATACTTTACTAGTGCTAAGTGCTATAAATAAAGGGAGAGGAGAGAGAGAAGGTATCCAGATATTATTTTGTAAAATTCAAATGTCAATTATGTTTGCGAGCTGTTGCTCATGTCTTTAGGTGAGCTCATGCTCATGGCTCTCATGTATTGAGAGAATTAGGGTTTCATATGTATAAATTTCATGTACGATTAAAATAAAATTCTTTGATTTCATCGGTTCATACTTTTGGATTCTATCACCCATGGTTATTCTAGGGGGCTATGCCACTCAGCAACATTATTTTCCTTGTGAGGATCATCATTAATTATTTGAAAATCCCTCAATTTCTTGATGTCATCAATTCCTGAGACATTTTTACCTGGTTAAAATAAACCTGTGCTGCCAGTATGATGCAATCTAAATAATGTATTGGCTAGTTGATGCATAATAGTATTCCAAGTTTAAAAACATGTTTCAATAGCATAGGACGAGAAGATAAAGGGATCTTGTCAAGAGAATAAATTGCAAGTGTGAGAAATAAATTAGCTGGAAAGAGGGACTTGGGGGAGTATCTATTTTTTTTTTTTTTTTTTAATTTATGTTGCTTTGTTCTGAGAGTAGAGGTTCTCTTTAATAATGGTTGTTTTGCAGGACTACATAAAAGAAAGTGACAATCTTGTCTCCCTTCATGATCAAATTCGTGAATGTGACAGTATTTTGTCACAGATGGAAACTCTTCTGAGTGGATTTCAGGTATCGTGCTAGCAATTGACCTACTGATTAGCATTAATATTCATTTTTAGCTCATAAATTTGACATATAAGGGTTCACATGGTCTGCCATTTTGATAAGTGTTCTAGTCGTAAATCTACGAGAAGTCAAACAGTAAAAGGAGAAGTGGTTAGTTAAATAAAATACGTTAGGTATTAGATATATTTAATAACAGTATTAGTATGGGAAGTATTTGTAATAGTATAGTGATCAGGGAGTCCAATGGGGGCTTGCCAGGTGGAATGCAAATAGAGGAATAGTAGTATAAATAGGGATGAATAGTAGAGTGGAAGCAGTAATTTTTGTTGTAATTTTACTCAAGTAAGTAGAGGCTTTAAGCTCTGTGTGAGGAGCATTTTTGCTTTGGAGTGTGTATATTTTATTTTATGTTCAATCTAGCTGATATTTTTTATTTCTGGATTAGTATCAAAATACGTGGATGATCTCCATTTTGGAAGAAAATACGGTTAACAGAAACCTAGTAAAATTAGAGATGGATGCATTTATAAGAAATTACAAAACTTTTTGAAGGAGCAGGGTACATAAAGAGGAGATTAGTGTTACAATGTGACAGCAAAGGTGCAGTGAGTGCTAAGGGTAAAAATAACTCATGTTCAATTACAACAGCTTATCAGTGTTCGTCCTGTTGAAGTGCAGGGTTACCATTATATTTGGTATTTGACCTGTTCAAGTTATCAGCATTCTAAAACTGTAATTGGCTATACACATATCTTTCTTAACCAAATGTTAAAAGGAGCTATAAAAAGGGAGAGAGACACCATCTTTTGCATTTGCTGTTACGTATGATAGAAATATGTGCAAGTGATGGCATGTGCCTCTGTCATTCGATTTTCATTATTTCTGAAGATGCTTTTCAGGCTGAAATTGGTTCCATCAGTTTGGACATAAAAGTTCTACAGGAGAAGTCCATGGATATGGGACTTAAGTTGAAGAATCGCAAGGTATATCTCAATTTATTTATTTTTTCCCGGTTAGTTATACCTCATGTTTTCTCATCTGTATGGATCATAAGGATTATGCTTTATTAGATTATATTCTTACAGTTGTTTAGATTATTGATGGAGGATGCCAGTGTCTTTTCTTGTATGTGAGTGTTGGAATAGATGACATGATGGCATAATGGCAGTATAAGTTTATCCTTTGGCTGATTATTAGCTATTTGTTTTAGTTTTTGTTTTCTTTTGGAGTATGTGATAAGTCTTATATTTAGGAACATGAGGTAAGGATTATCCAATAGTTTAGTTGAGAGATATGTTTTGTATCCTAGAAGATTTAGACTTATCACATACAAATCCTAGTCTTGTATATATAGGTACATTAGTCCAGAATAAAGATAAGAGTTTTGATGCCAAGATTTCAACAAAAACATCCAGTTCTAAGCTTCGATTTGGGACATGTTATATCTAAACCCTGGTTCATCAGGAACCAGTATGTCAATGGGTGATAATTCACTCCAAATCACTCAACACAAATTGAGTGATACAAACTTCGTAAATGGTATCAATTAGTCAAACTAATCATCTGCGGAAAAAGAAAAATGGGCTATCTTTCAAGAAATTGTAAGGCTCTATTAGTTGACACTAAAGAATATGGCACTTGGGAGGCCGAAAATGCTATGGTAATAGCATGGTTGGTGAATTCTATGGAGCCTAAAATAGGTAGACTCTACTTGTATTGCAATACTGCGAAAGAAATTTGGGATTTGGCTCAAGAGATGTATTCGGACATAAACAATACATCCCAATGTTTTAAACTCTGGTCAAAACTCAGATGTACTACTCAAGGAAATTCTACTTTAATTGAATATTACAACAATTTGATGGAGTTGTGGTAGGAGATAGATTTGTTCTATGATATGGATTAGACATGTTTTGAAGATGGCATGAAATTTGCAAAAATGCTTGAGAAGGATAGAGTGTTTGATTTTTTACAAGGGTTAAATGTTGATTTGGATGAAGTAAGAGGCCGATTGTTGGGACAGAAGCCTTTTCTAAACCTCAAAGAAGCCTTTGCCAAGGTATGAAGGGAGGAAACCGGGCATGGAGTGATGACTACTGCAAGTCAGGATCAGTCTTCCAAATTCAGCACTGACAGCAAAGAAGGAAGGGTCATGTGACATGCCTTGGTGTGATTTTTGCAAAAAATTCTATCATACACATGATAACTGTTGGAGGCTTAATGGAAATGCAACAAATTTGAGACAAAAGAAGGGGGCAACACGTCTTGCGCAAGTAGCTGAAGTTACAAGTGTTGAAGAGTTGGACAAAGGTATTACTCTTAACACCTGGTGAAATTACTAGTCTAAAAAAACTACTTATGAAGTCATAGATTTGTGATGAGAAAGAAAAAGGAGATGAGGCGATGCCTATGGTAGCAACGGCATCACAAATAGGTACTTATTTGTCTTCCTCTAAGAATGATAAACATAATATTTAGATTATTAATACTGAGGCTACGGCATATATGTAATTCGTTACATAGTTTTAAAGAATTTATACGTGGTGTTCATAAGATTCAAGTGGCCAATGGGGAGTATGTTTTCTCTGGAGGAAAAGGTGTTGTTAAAGTTGGGGATTTATAATTGAATGAGACACTATTCACTCCTAATTTACAGTACAACTTACTGTTTGTTAGCAAATTGACTAGAGACATGAGCTGCAAAGTAACATTTTCTTCTTCTTATTGTGTTTTTCAAGACCAATCTTTAGGGAGGATGATTGGCCATGCTGAAGTGGTTAATGGGCTTTATTGTCTAGTTGGTGAAGTTGAGTTTATGTCTCTTATGTCCATTAGGAATAAAAGTGAAATTATATTGTCGCAGCAGTGTCTTGGTCACCTTAATTTCGATTATATGTCTCGATTGTATCCAAAATTATACTTGAATAAGGATATTTCCAATTTGCATTATGAACATTGTGTAATGTCCAAATTTGCTAGAAAGCTTCATCCAACTCATTCTTATCAACTTTCTAAACCATTTTACTTGATTCATAGTGATATCTGAGGTCCTTCTAGAGTTACTGCATTATTTGGTTATAAATAGTTTATAACTTTTATCGATGATTATTCTAGAATGTGTTGGGTATACCTTTTAAAAGAGAAATCAGGAGCATACAGTGCATTTAAAAAATTCCATATATTTGTCTCCAATGTTTTTCAAGCTAAAGTCAAAATTATTAGAACAGATAATAGGAGGGGATATTTTTCAAGAGAGCTTGAAAATTACTTGAGTGAACATGGAATAATCTATCAAAGCTCTTGCACTTATACTCCTCAACGGAATGGAGTAGCTGAGAGGAAAAATCGTCACATACTTAAAACAAGCTCGTTCATTAATGCTAACCAATTATCAAACTCCTCTTAAAACCTTCCTCAAAGTCTTCCCACATACACACTTGTTCAATCCTTGCCACTAAGGGTTTTTGTGTGCACTATTTATTCTTCTGATAACTCTACAACAATGCACAAACTAGAATCAAAAGCTCTCAAATACATTTTTATTGGATATTCCTCCCCCTTTCAAAAGGGTTATAAATGCTATTATCTACCCACAAAACATGTCTTGGTCACTTCTGATGTTGTGTTATTGGAAAATTATCCTTATTACAATTCAAAGAGTCAATGAGGAAACAGGCCTAGTGAAAACGTTTGTCTTCCTCTTGTTACTACAGATCATGACCAGCAGCTAAACATTGATATTGTCAGTCCTATCAAGAATAATAAAGGTCAGGTTCCTAGTGATGAGTTACATGAAATGTTGCAAACACAGTTTCCCTTGAGAGTTTATACTAGATGCCCTAAACTAGTTCAAGAATTACCAGTTTCCAACTCAGAAGAACGGTCTAACATGGATTTAGAGAATAATAATGATTCATTGTTGAAAGAGACAGTACAAACAAGTATCTTAAATGACTAGAATGAGGATGCAGTAGATGAAAGTCAGGTTGATCAGGAAAAATTAAATCTTCCAATTGCCCTTCGAAAGGAGAGGAGGAGTTGTGCAAGGTATCCTATATCCAACCATCTGTCTTATGCCTATATCTTATTTGGTTTTCAAGCTATTATTACCAGAATAGATTTAGAGACAATTCCTAAGAATATTGAGGTAGCTATGTCTCATGAAAAGTGGAAAAGTGCAGTTATGGAGGAAATGTGTGCATTGCAACAAAATAAAACTTGGGATATATGTAATTTGCCGGACGGGAAGAAAATTGTTGGTAGCTAATGGGTCTTTACCCTTAAACATAAGTTAGATGGAAGCATTGAAAGATACAAGGCACGCCTAGTTGCTCAAGGGTATACTCAAACATATGGTTTGAATTACAAAGAAACATTTGCACCTGTGGCTAAGTTAAATTCCATTAGAGTGATTCTTTCATTAGTTGCAAATCTTAATTGGCCTCTTCGTCAATTGGATGTTAAGAATGCATTCTTGGATGGAGATTTAAAAGAAGAGATCCACATGAGAATTGCTCGTGGGTTTGAGACTGAAGAGACAAAAGGAAAGGTATGTAAGCTAAATAAATTTTTATATGATTTAAAGTAATCACCTAAAGTGTGGTTTAAGAAGTTTAGTGAAACTTTGAATGAATTTGGATATACTCAAAGCTAGGTTGAACACACTCTGTTTGTCAAGTTTGGGGTAGAAGGAAAGAAAACTATCCTCATTGTATATGTGGATGATATAATTGTTATTGGAGATGATGTAGCTGAAATATTAAACTTGAAGCAGAATATTTGATAGAGATTTGAGACAAAGGAGTTGGGAGATCTTAAGTACTTCTTGGGCATGGAAGTTGCTCGCTCTAAGAAGGGAATTTTCATCAACCAATGTAAGTGCATTTTTGACTTGCTTAAGAAAACAGGAAAACTTGGTTGTAAACCAAAAGATACTCCTTTACCTTTTAATTGGAAAAATTGGTCACCTGAAAATAGTACTCCCGTTGAAAAGGGACGTTATCAGAGACTTGTAGGGAGATTAATATACTTGTCCCTATCCAGGCCAGATCTAGCATTTGCAATTAGTGTAGTAAGTTAGTTTATGCATTTACCTACAAAACATCATTAGGAAGCAATGAATCATGTGCTAAGATATTTAAAAGGAACACTAGGGAAAAGAGTATTCATCAAGAAGTCGAGTTGTAGAGATTTGATAGCATATGTTGATGCAGATTGGGCAGGTGATAGGCTTGATTCAAAATTCATCACTGGATACTGCACCAAAGTTTGGGATAACCTTGTTACTTGGAGAAGTAAGAAATAATCGGTTGTTGCAAGGAGCAATGCAGAAGCTGAGTACTGAGCTATATCTCAAGGGATGTGTGAAATTATATGGTTGCAAAGACTACTAGAAGAAATGAAGATTGAATGGTGTTCCACAATTTTGTACAGTGACAGCAAGTCAACAATTGGAGTTGTGAAAAATCCCATTCAACATAAGAGAATGAAGTATGTTTGCATTGACAGAAATTTTATGAAGTTAGAGATTGAAAAAGGGCAGATTCAAGAACATGAAGCTAGGAAACTGATGTGTTTACAAAATCGCTAGCAAGAGAACCTTTCATGGAATTGTTATCCAAGTTAGGAATGATGAATATCTAATCCTTAGCTTGAGGAGGGTGTTGGAATAGATGACATGACGGCATAATGGCAGTACAAGTTTATCCTTTGGCTGATTATTAGCTGTTTGTCTTATTTTTTGTTTCTTTTTTCTGTTTTCTTTTGGAATATGTGATAAGTCTTTTATTTAGGAATATGAGATAAGGATTATCCAATAGTTTAGCTGAGAGATATGTTTTCTATCCTAGAAGATTTAGACTTATCACATACAAATCCCAGTCTTTTATATATTGGTACATTAGTTCAGAATAAAGATAAAGAGTTTTGATGCCAAAATTCTTTAGTGAGAATTTAAGTATTCTAAAGGAGAGTTAGGAAAGTAGTTCCTGGAAGCAACACTGGTACCGTTGATTGAGATTATAGTTGGAATCAGATGATTTTTTTCAATATTTGGTTAATTGATTAGATGATCTTTTTCTAATCTTTTTGTTCTTCATACATATTCCTTGTCATCCAACTGGAAAAGTACTGTTTCGGTTACATGTATAAAAACTGTGGCAATTAGGCATTTAGGCTTCTGTTTATGTCCTCTTTCCTTAAAATGTACATGTTTGGAATTCAAAAGAAAAACGTAAAAACCTTTCAGTTTTTGCAGAAGAGGCTAAAGTTGAGACTTGAAAATCCTTTTTCACTTTTGGGGTAGAAGCCAATGTAGAGACTTGAATGAGTGTACTGTCATTGTAATGGATCAACCTTGTGGTTTTGGCCCAAGACTCAACCTTTTTGTCTAACTATAATCATGAACTTTTCCTTAAAGTGAATAATTATTGAAAAATTTCTCTGATACATGATGTAGTATTGAAACATTTTCTTGTTGAGCATGTCATCCAAATAAGATACTTTCTCATGCCAGTTAAAATAGGAATGTAAAAATATCTACCTATTCCTATTTTTATATATCAATTTGCATAGGAAATTTGAACCAACATCCATTTAATTCCCATCAGCACAGATAAACCAGCCAGTTTCTCTGTGGGTTGACTGTATGTCGTGGAAAGATGTTTCTCAGGAAAATGAAATTACCATTTGAATAATTGGTATATTTTTTTTCCTCAATCTGGTCATTATATCCATATAACTTTAATATGGATCAAAAGTGATATATTTTAACCCCACTACAACATATAATGTACTACAGAAGCACATGCCAATATTCGTAGGATCCAAAATAGCATTGGTAGATTTCAGCTTGTTCTCATCTACCAGTCCACATGGTCCATGAAGATCTTAGTTATCAGTGTCACTAATGATCTAAGCTGACTATTATCATCTGACTATCTTCAAGGAAATTATTTTAAATTGTGAAAAGTCCTGGTTTTTGTAGTTTGAGTGAGGTTTGTTGTTCTCTGCTCTGCAACATTTTTCTCCATTTATTGTTTGAAAATAGTTGGTGATAGGGGGTTAAAGCAAATTTTGCATGTTGAATTATAACTGGTCAGTGATTGTAAACAGGTGGCTGAATCAAAATTGGCAAAATTTGTTGAAGACATTATTGTCCCTCCGAGAATGATTGACATTATAGTCGATGGAGAGGTAACCCAGCCAATTCTCCTCTGATTCACTTATTTCATGCTTATTAATTTTTTTTATCTCTGTTTAGATTGCTCATGCAATGAGTTGGAGAAATACATAAGTTATCCTTTCAATTAGTAAACTAAAACATATATTCCCTCTTCATGCAGGTGAATGATGAGTATATGAGAACCTTGGAGATATTAAGTAAGAAGTTGAAGTTTATTGAAACCAATCTCATGGTTAAGACATCTAAAGCTTTAAAAGATGTGCAGCCTGAACTTGAAAAGTTGAGACAGAAGGCAGTTTCAAAGGTATCTTGACTCATCATATCAAGGACAAGAGTATAGTCCGGACTTCATTAAAAAATGGACATAAAGCATGCTTGTTACTATATGTGTGTATGTATATAGGATATCTTCCTACCCACCCATCCAAAACTAGCTTTTCTAGTTGCTTACTCTACTTGCTGATACCATTGACCTAATGTAATATCCTCTGATTCTAGTAATGTAGGCATTGTTTTGGCTCAGCTGCAACTTACTTGAAGTGGTATAATGTTTTCCATCTTAAAAATACCTTGATCTTTTATAATTTTTTATGGAATATTAAGAAGCGGTTTAAATCTCTGAAAAGGTGGTTTTATATGCAACTGTTTGGCGAGTTGCAACCATTCTGAGCTGCCATGTTCCTAGGTTGTGTCTTATTTTTCTTGTTTAATCCTTTTATCTTCATGGCGGTGTAGATGCAATGCTTGTGTTGGTTGAAGATTCAAATTTCCATACTATATTTTACTAGTAATAGATCATATATAATTATTGTGAGAAACAACCGAGCAATTGATTTTTATGATTTGGTTTAAGTACATCAGGTTATTATTAGGATACTAGAACATAAATTGATTTATCTATCCATGACTAATAGAGTGGATTTTATATTTGATCAATAAAAAAAAAAAAAGAAAAAAAGAAAAAAGAGAGAGAGTGGATTTTATGATGGATGTAAAACTCTCTTATGCATTTAATGTCTGATCGTTATAATTTGATTTCTCAAAACTACTTAAACTTAAATTAAAAAAGAAAAAAATATTGTTCAAGAAAATAATGATTTCATAAAATTATATATGAAAAGTGTTCCTTAAATCGTTTGGGATATTAGCATGGCACTCCTCTACTCAGAAGTTTGGTCTTGAAAGTTTTGACTTTGTTGGGGTTATTTTCTCTTCAATAGCGACCTGTTTTGTAAACTCAGGTGCTCCATTTTAACTGCATCATTCATCTGCAGCTTTAATTTGAGCTATTTTATTGTGATAGGTTTTTGATTTCATTGTCCAAAAGCTTTATGCATTGAGAAAGCCAAAGACAAATATTCAGATATTACAACAGAGTGTTCTTTTGAAGTACAAGTAAGTAGTATATGCTTGGCTTAAGTTATAAATATTGATAATCCATAAGTACATTCAAATGGATACTGTTTTCCTTTTGTTTTATCCTATATCTTTTTTATTTTTTTCCTGTCGGAAATATACTATATGCAGCTTTGTTATGGGCCACACTGTTAACTCAGTGCAGGACAGATGTAAGAGTGTGAGAGTGAAATACACGCCTGAACATGGTCTTATATGTGAAGGGTTATGCAGGCTTTTTAATTCTTGTATTAATTTGTTCATTCGAAAATATCCATTTAAATATTGCTATTCTCTTATTTTTTGTTTGCAAAAATTTCTATGAATTTGTGAAAAATTGAACTCGTTTTACCCTTACCAAATGGAGAGAGGATAAAAGGCTGCTCACTTTGTGATGGAAAACAGTCAAATTTCTACTTTTCTATGCTGATAAAATTATGGTAAATTAAACTAATGTGGTTCGCTATGGTTTTGGTTTTGAATATACTAACTTATTTTTTAGGTAAGCCTGAATATACTAAGGGTTTGTTTGGTTTCATTTTCTCAACTTTTTCCTGTGTTTTTAACATCTATTCAAATCCTATGTTTAGCATTAAAAATAAACCAAAAGATGGAAATATAATTATGATGTATCCCTATTCTAAAAATTAAATACCTAATATATCTTTGTAAATTTGAATTTTACTCTTTATTTTATTTACTTTACACAAATACCAATTCAAATATCATTTTTCAATACATAAATATGCATTTTTAAACTTTTTCTCTTAAAAGTATGTGAATTTTAACTTTTTAATTTTCGTATTCTAATCATCACCTTCATTATAATTATGAAATAGCAACAAATATTAAAATGACTAGACTATGGAGAATCAAAGAAATTAGGTGTTTTACCTGGAAATATAGACCAGAAAAATGGCTGTCTTGATCAGATAGCAACTGATCAGAAATTGATGTGACAATAGAGCTCATAATACAGCAAAACTTCCCCTCTGATTGCCCTTGCTGTCTCCAGATTATGACACACTTTCACGGAAAACAATCTACTAACTGACTAACTCCCCTTCCCGCCTCTCTTTCTCTATTTGTTTACTAGTAATTTTTACTTTTATTTCCCTCTAAACCCCTCACTTATGATCTTATTTACAGAAACACCATCCTAATATAGTATTACTATTATTTACAGCAAAGACCATACAACAATACAGCTATAACAGCAACAACACAGCACAGTACACCAACCCAACCCTGGACACAGCAGTAATATATACGCCACCACTAATCCCATGCAAACATCAACATATATAGCTATATTATAGTATTCATAAACCACTACTTAGCTCGTCTCTTGTAAACCTTCCATATAGGAGGTCTTGAGGTCATAAATTTAACACACTCTCCAAACACACCCCAATGTCCTTGTTCTCAAGGAAAAAATCAGTGAACTGAGTCATCACATCAGCCATATTCTCCCAAGTTGCTTCTTCCTTAAGAGCATCCACCCATTGAATCAACACTTGAGAAATAGGTACACCATCTTGTACTAAATGTCACCTATCCAAAACCTCCAAAGGGTATCTTGCAACAAAAAAATCTTGCGAAGATCACTCCTTAGGCAATTCCTTCAACAAAGGAAAAGAACCATGAGATTTTTTTAAGAGAAATGTAGAATACCGGATGTATCTTGCTGCCCTCAGGAAGTTGCAGCTTATATGTCACTTGTCCTAGTTGACCAATAACCTGGAATGGCCCATAAAAGCACAGTTCCAACTTTGAAACAGTTTAAGACCCAATTTGTTGTGTAAATCTGGATGTAGGTGCAAGAAAACCCAATCACCAACATGAAACACCACATCTCTTCAATGTTTATTAGCTTGTCCACAATTTTGCAGCTGGGTTTTTCCAAATTGGCCCGCAATTTCAATAACATTTCATCTTGAGAGTGAAGGGCAGCCTTCAAAATAGGATTTACCACTTCATTAGACAAATAAATTGGTAGAGAAGGAGGGGGTTGGCCATAAACGATCTCAAAAGGAGTCATACTAGCTGAGGAATGAAAAGAAGTATTGTAAGAAAATTCAACCCAAACAAGCCAATCCACCCAAAAAGTAGGACAATCAGCCACAAAACATTGCAAATAACATTCTAAACTCCTATTTAAGTTCTCCATTTGTCTATTAGTCTCAGGATGATAAGCTATATTAAAGTGCAAACAAGTACCATGCAAAACAAACAACTCCCTCCAAAAACCACTAACAAATAGAGGATCATGATCACCAATGATGGTATGAGGAATACGATGTAGTCTTACCACATCTCTCATAAAAACTTCAGCAACTTTTTTGGCCATATACGGATGTCTTAAGGTCATAAAATGGGCATACTTTAAAAAACGATCAATCACTACAAAAATTACCTCACAGCCCTTAGATGCTGGTAAGTGAGTGATGAAATCTATAGAAATATCTTCCCAAACAGCATTAGAAAATAGGAAGAGGGTTCAACAAACCTGCTGGAGACAAATTTTGAGACTTATTTTGTCGACAAACAGCACAAGAAGCCACAAATGTATTCACATCCTTTTCCACCCCAATCCAATGCAAATGGGCAGCTAAATGTTGATAAGTCCGGACATATCCAGCATGTCCACCCATGGGAGAAGAGTGAAATTCATGCAGAAACAAGTGCATCCAAGAAGAACCAGCTAGAATGGCCAATCTATCATGATAATGAAGAGTATCATTAATCAAATGAAATTCCAAACCCGCATCTTTGCCTTCCTTAAGCTGCTGGAATTTTTTGGACAGCATCAGATCTTGCAAAACATCACGCCGAATAGCATCCAAATCAGTCCAAATAGGACCTGATATAGAATGTAACTCCATATCCTCATATTCTCTCGAAAATGCATCAGTTGCACGATTTTCACTACCATGCTTGTATTGAATATCAAACTTATAACCCAAAGGCTTTGCTAATTGATGTTGTTGATTAGGTGTGGTGATTCTTTGAGTCAACAAATGTTTTAAGCTTTGTTGATCCATTTTGACTACAAAATGTTTTCCCAACAAATAAGGGCACCAATGATTAATGGCCAACACAAGTGCCATAAATTCTTTCTCATAAGTAGATTTTGTCAATGTACAATCCAAAGGTGCCTTGTTATAATAAGCAATGAGACATTGATTATGCATCAAAACAGCTCTAAGACCAACCCCGGATGCATCACATTCAATAACAAAGGGTTGATTAAAATCTGACATTGCAAGCACCGTGCTTACATAAGAGCTTGTAGTAACTTCCTAAAAGCCAACAAAGATTCCTCATTCCAAGAGAAGGAATTTTTCTTTAAGAGATTTGTTAAAGGCTGAGCTATCTTCCCATAACTTTTAATAAAATTTCTATAATAATCCGATAATCTCAAAAATCCTCTTACACTTTTGATAGAAGTGGGAATTGGCCACTCCAAAACACTCTTGACTTTAGATGGATGTATGCTCACTCCTTTCGAAGAAATAATGTGATCCAAATATTCCAAAGAATCCTTGCCAAAGCAGATGGATGTATGCTCACTCCTTTCGAAGAAATAATGTGATCCAAATATTCCAAAGAATCCTTGCCAAAGCTGCAATTTTTTCTCATTAGCAGACAATTGGTCTTTCCTTATCAACACTAATATGACTCGCAAATGCTTTACATGCAACTCCATATTACCCTTATATATGAAAATGTCATTAAAGAAAATTAACACGAATTTGTGCAAATATGGTTTAAACAAATCATTCATGGTCGCGTGAAAGGTGGCAGGGGCATTAGTGAGGTCAAAAGGCATTACAACAAACTCATAATGTCCTTGATGTGTTCTAAAGGTTGTCTTTGGAATATTTTTAAGGCATACTTTTATTTGATGATATCTAGAATGAAGATCTATCTTAGAAAAAATAAATGATCCAAACAATTCATCAAGTAGCTCATCTATAACTGAAATAGGATATTTATTAGGTACAATGGCTTTATTTAATACCCTATAATTAACACAAAACCCTGCCAAGACCTATCCTTCTTCTTAACAAGAATAACCAGACTAAAAAAGGGACTAAACCTCGGTCGAATAATGCCGGCACTCAACATTTCTTTCACCAACGCTCAATTCCATCTTTGTGGACTTGAACATATCTATAAGGCCACACATTAATGGGACCAATCCCTTCCTTTAAAGGAATTTTATGATTGGAATCTCTAATAGGTGGAAGAATCTTCTTTTCTTCAAATATACCAGCAAATTCATCAAGTAAATGAGTAAGTTGGGGTTCTAACTCCTTCACATCTGCTCTAAAATTAAACATCTCAGCACAAGTCAGCAAACACCACCACTCCATATCCTCCATATATTGAATCTGTTTCAAAGTAATGTCAGATTTATGCATAGCAGAGTTTGTAACCAAGCTACACTCAAAATAACATCAACACCCCCAATATCCAACACAAAACAGTCCACTATCATCTCATAAGAATTTGCAATCAAGTTCGTGTTTTTACAGTCTTTGAGAAGACACTTTATGACCATCACCCAACTTAGCAGAAAAAGACAAAGTCCTATCAACTTGCAGAGATAAAACTGACACTTCTCTTGTGGAAACAAAATTATGACTTGCTCCACTATCAACCAATGTTGATACCATTCGTCCCAACAATTCACCTCTAAATTTCAAAGTCCGAGGACCATTAAAACCGTGCAAAGCAAGTAAAGATAATTCCATACCAGTAGTATTGGTTGGCTGTTCAACACAGCAGGAGCAATGCCCCTCTTCACTTTGATTTTCAATCCATTCATCATCGCCGGTGTCCGGCTATTCCTCAAGTAACATTACCTGCAAGGACTTATTAGGACACTTATGTCCTAGTGTGAAAGCTTGATCATATTTGAAGCATAGCTCCTTATTATGCTTATCAATATATTCATGATAAGACATTTGTTTGGGCATTTTAGTCTGATTTCTATTTTGATTAGGACCACCACTACTGGCCATCGAAGAATTTCCCCCATTACTCCTAACATGTGTCATACTAGCCAAGATACCAGGTTGCTGATTTCCGTTGTTCCCAGAATTTCTGGGTGGAGGTGGCCAAGGAAGGGCAAACTTCGAGCTAGCTAAATGTGGCATCTGATTTACAAAACCATAGGATGAGGCGTGACCGAGTGTATGCGTACAAGGAGGAGCACTTGTATTCTTCATATACTTCTAGTGAGGACTGTTTGAACCAAAGTATTGCTGCATGCTTTCCCGTGCCTCATGTTGGACCATTACAAGATCGTAAGCAAACTCTTGTTCAATGCTTAGGGCTAATTCCACCGCTTCTGAGACATCAATAGGATGCAAGGTCTGAACCCTAACCCTAATTTCGTCCTTCAATCCTCTAAGAAAATACCCAAGCTATTGTAAATTAGTTATCTCAGGTGTTTGTGACATTAGAGTCTCAAAATCTTCCAAGTATTATGCCATTGATGTCACATGTAGTGTTGACAATTTAGCAAAAGAATTGTTTACACATTGATCTTCATATTGACATAGGAGTTTCGATTTCATCTTTTCCCAATCTAAATTAGGGTTTCGTCGCTTCAACATCTTTAACTAGTAAATAGTTCGGCCCTTTAAGCTTGCATTAGCCATCGCTACTTTCTCTTCATTGGACACTTAATGGATGTCCAACAGTTTTCGACAGCAGCTACCTAATGATGGATCTTGTCCATCGAAATCTGGTAAAGACAAGTGAATTTGGGTCTTGTCATGCAATTGATCAAATTGAGCCACAATCTCCAGATCCTTTTCTTTCATTCAATTGGTTGATACATGATCAAAATTGTGTTGTTCTCTTCCTCCAACCACATTCGATCTACCCTCCACATCCTTTGCCCTTATGTCTCTTTGTCGATCCATCCACAAATCATGAAGCATGGTTTCAAGAGTGGCCATACGCTTGTCAATAGCGAAAAGTTCAGAATTTGCATTCTTTTCTTCTTTAGAAATCTAATCATTGACTTCCAATAAACTTCCTTTCAAATCCTCTCCCAATTCCTTCATGTTATGTTCCAAATTTTCCATATGTGACTCCATCCTAGTCATCTTCGAAAAATTTTCCCACAGATGGCACTAATTGAAACAACTAGGCTATGGAGAATTAAAGAAATTAGGATTTTTACCTGGAAATATAGAGCAGAAAAATGGCTGTCTTGATCGGATAACAACTGATCAGAAATTGATGGGACAATAGTGCTCACAATACCGCAAAACTTCCCCTCTGATTGCCCTTGCTGTTTCCAGATGAAGATTCTCCTTCAGAGCAGCAAATCTTCTCCAATACGACACACTTTCACAGGAAACAATCAACTAACTGACTAACTCCCCTTCCTGCCTCTTTTTCTCCATTTGTTTACTAGTAATTTTTAGTCTTATTTCCCTCTAAACCCCTTAGTAATGATCTTATTTACAGAAACACCATCCTAATATAGTATTACTATTATTTACAGCAAAGACCGTACAGGTACAACCATGCAGCTGTAACAGCAACAACACAACACAGCACACCACCCCAACCTTGAACACAGCAGTAATATATACACCACCACTAATCCCATGCAAACATCAACATATATAGCTATATTATAGAATTCATAAACAGCTACTTAGCTCGTCTCTTATAAACCTTTGATATAGGAGGTCTTGAGGTCATATTAGATAAGACATTGATAAAATAGTTATTCAAATGTTAGATTTCAAATAGATATAAATTAAACATAGAATAGATATATATAAGGTATTGACCTAAAAAAAAAAAAAAAAATCCAAACAGGACCTGAGTTAGCATGAAGTGATCGCAACTTTCTAATAGACATTTTGTTGAGGAGTCATGTTAGTTTGTACCTAGGACAGCTCATATATAAAACTAGAGTGAATAAAAATATGAAATTGATGGTAGCAAAAATGTATTTAAATATTTGAAGAAATTAGTTATGTGGGCACTTTTTTCACATCATATGCGTTTTATGTCTTTAGCTGATATAAGTTTTATCATTGTTGTTAGTATTGTAGAGATTTTATTCTTTATTTGTATCCATGTTACTGTCTTACTGAGATGAATCAGTGTTTGCTTTTTGCATAATGATCCTATTTTAGTGAGATTGATGGCCATGTGAACTTATGCAGATACATTATCTCTTTCTTGAAGGAGCATGGCAAGGAGATTTATCTTGAAGTTCGCAGTGCATATATAGACACAATGAATAAGGTACATTTAGAGGGTTTTATTAGTTTTCTATGTGAATTTGGGAAAGAATGGTGAAATATACTGATTCATGTACATGTTGCTTGATCGTTTTCTTATTATGCTTTTTAGCCTGTGCTTTTGCTTAAGAATAAAATAGGTAAATACTAGGAAAGTACTAATCATATCTTTGCAGCTTAGTGAAAATATTTCTGAAAGTTCCCTTTCATATTTTGATAATTGTAGCCCGGGAAAGAGTATTTCACCAAGAAAAGGAAGCTCTAAGTTTGCAAGTAATAGAGTTTTTAGTCTACACTTTTGACATGTGAAACTATTGACGGTCTATCTTTGTTTTGATCACTATTAACTGAAGAATATGCTTCAATTACCCATGATCTATTTGTCTATTCAGACAAATGCTCCCTTTGATTTTAACTATTTCCTAGTGCCTGTAGTACTTAGTACCAGTTTTCTTCTTCTTCTTCTTCTTTTCTTTTCTACTTACCCCACCCACACCATCACCACCCCCCCCACCCCCCCCCCCCCCCC